>OZ002743.1:161917962-162302933 GCA_963924295.1 Dioctria rufipes
GCATAAACTGTCCGCAAACCAAGCGTGAGACATAAAACATTTTCCACCGACAACATGGAGATTTTTTGGACGGGACCTAAATCTCCCAACATAGGGTAAAAAAAAAGAAACAAAAGATAGTATTTCTTCATAATTGTTTGTTAATTATATAATTACTGAACAAATATATTTCAATAGAATCTTTACTCTTCCCTCTCTTTTACACTTTAAGGCATGGTTCACTGGACCGCCACCGCACCACAATGCTTGACCCTATCTCAAATACACATATACATACTTATTGTATACACATTAGTTATGTTCAGTGATATCAGCTGATGCAAACCAGAATATGGCGGATAAAGGGAATAGTTTTGAGAACATGAGATTTTATGTTACTACTTCTAAATCTTTGCAAATTGCTATTTATATGGATCAATAGAAAACTTCAGAATATTCATGGAAATCTCCCAAATAATTTAAAAAAAACATGTTAATATGGTTAACTTTATTTCCTTTTAAAAATACAAACGGTTAGTTAAAAGAAATTCAACTAGCTCTAGCTCTCCTAATCAATATCGACTACTTGAATAATTTAATGGAGTGAGTTTTAAAAACTTCGACATTTAAATGAGTCGATTCCACAATGTTTACTTTGTGAAAAAATCGATTTCCTAATCACCTGAAAACGAGTACATACATAAATACTACAATTAAAAATTTAATTTGCAGAAGAGCCTCCCAAGCAAATGTGATATGAATAAATTTGATTGATTAAATCGACAGTACATCGACACAGTAAATTTTTTCCCGCTGATATAGTCATAAACGTAATTCGAACATGTTAGTTCTAAACATTATGTCGAACTGGGCTAGCTGTATATTTTCGTTCATGGCCTCATTTTACGGTTATTATATATAATTATATATATTAACAATGGCGAATTAATTATTGGCTATTCTTTGTACTCTATTGTCTATAGTAGTTTTGTGTTTGGATTCATTTCAATATCAAGTGTTCCAGCAACTGTTTTATATATAATTCCAATGGTGCAGACTCTTCCTGAAAATTTCATACATTTCTCTATTTATTGTAAAGCATTCGTTGAGTTTCTAAACGTACTAACAATTTTAGCAACGCAACTTATCAACAGACACTTAATTGTATTTTTACTAAATCGATTCATTCGAAATTTCAAAGACAGTCGGACTTATACAAAACAAAAGTATCTCATCGATTACAAAACTTTAGTGCTTGTTTTATGTAAAGTTTTTATAACCATCTCAAAATTTGTTTTTCATATATACTCTATTCAGGTTTACGCCTTTAATGATTCATCAATTGGTTATTTTGCTGGATTTTTATTACAAGGTTACATTCTATTATCAACATTTATTCTTTTCGATTTGTGCTTTGTTACCTTTCTTGTGGTTTTAATACAATTTGAGCACTCCAATGTTTATTTGAAAGATTTTTGCAATGAAATGAATCAACATACTAGTTGCCCGGCACATTTAACAGATAAACGATTTGACGGATTATGTTTCTGCAAAATTGATGAGATTATAAAAGTTTATTCGAAAAATTGTGAAATTCTTGATGATTTACGAAGAATTTTCCAGACACAAATTTGTTTTCATGTGGCTATAAGTTTTTCCAATATTGTTCTACATTTGTTTTATATTTTAATGTTTACAAAACCGATTTGGATGATTGTGACGGTAATTTTGGAACTTCTTGAAATTTTTACATTTGTTTGGATTGCAGATTTATTGGTGAAAAAATCAAAATTTCAAATTGAATTTCGAGGAATACAAAAACGCCTGTTTCGAAATAAAAGGATTGAACAAAATGTAAGAATATCTGTTTTCAGTTATTTCTAATAGTAATGATTTTTATTTATACAGGTTGAAATGTTGTATATGAAAGCTGCTCTAAATGGACCTATGTTTTTTATTTTCGGATTATTTAATCTTAATAAAAAACTTTTTATGGAATTTTTATCTGGATCAGCTACAATTCTAATCATATTAATTCAGTGTTGGTGGGAAATCTACCATAATTAATTTAGGGATCATCAACAATACTTAATTGTTAATTGGCAATAAATTTAAAAATTTCATCTTAATTTATTACCATAGATTATATCTATCTTGTTAAGAGATAACACAATTTTCAATTCCATTTGTTATTGATTTGAATATTCAACACCATTTACACTCATTTTTATTTAACATAATTTATTATTCTATATAATCTTACAATGAATCAAGTTATAAATATCTAGTAACTTGACAAAGATGCAAGAGGATTAGGCTTAACCTTAGATGTATAATATATATAATGCATAAATTTATTAAACATTTATTTACAAAAACAAAATGAAAATAGAAATATTTATTGACAAAAATTTACTTACAAACAAGTGTGAAATAAAAAAAATATTTTGATCGATAGAATCCATGGTTCCCTTCTCAACAATTGGCGTAGATAGACATCTTTAATATCGCAGGGGAATTTTACATATACAAACCTATATAGTTTATTTATAATACAAAAACTTTACATGAAAAATCTTAAAGAAGCCTAATAATAAAATTTTCTTATTATATATAGCTTTTTGAAATTTCTAAAACATCATTGATGCGTCAATCTTATAAACATGTTTGAGTCAAAGTAAGATTTTCATCACGATTTCAAATCAGTAAATTTGTGGTGCATATGTGTCAACTTTGTCAAATGTTCATAACTTACTAACTGAGAGAAGGAGGAGATAAATCCACCGAATGACTTCTAATTAAATCGGATAAGACCACAGGCTCAGATTATTCCGAGTGATATTATCACCAATATCGGGCATTATGCCTAGTCTCTAGGGACCTGTGCGCGCTGTGTTCGTCCTGTTTACTGTAAGTTTGTTCGATGAAAATACTGTGCAAATTTTCCCCTTCAATATGGGGTCTATTTACCCAGGGCTTTGTGCACACATCGAACAAGTTGTTTTGAGTATAATTAATTGTGAAACTTATTTATAAAATGGGCGAAGAGAAATAAAATCGGCTTTAGCAATTTTTCTATTTCTTTTCTTCTAACTATTGCTTACTTTTGGTTAAGAAGTAATTTATATGGCCCAATCAATAACAAAATTGAAGTGACAGCTCTCAAGTGACAAATGTCAAACTCTTACAGCATGAAATTTTTAGTGCAAGTTTGGTGTAACCCCGTGTAGCCCTTAGTTTGTCAAAGAACAAAATAGTGTAGCACAAAAATGTTAAATTGTGCTTGTTCATAACAGATTAATCTAATCCTATCTTAATTCTTATACAGGGTGGGCCAAAAGTCACCATGGGGTTTAAAAATTTAATAACTTTTTCGTTTATATATTTTTTTTATGTTTTTTTTTTTTAGATTATATAAATAACATCTGGAGAATAAATAATGGAGAGATTCACAACTGAACAAAGAACCAGAATAATAGAATTTTATTACTTAAATCAGCGATCAATTATTTTAACGCAAAGAGCATATCGTCGCCATTTTAACGTCAGAATTTCGCCCTCTGAAGCCATGATTCGTTGCTTAGTTGATCGTCACCACCAACATGGCACACTGTGGAAAATATTGCACGTGTAGAGCAAAGTGTTAACGAAACACCAGAAACATCTACCAGAAGGCGTTCTGCTCAGCTAGAGATGTCTCGTACGTCACTACGGCGCATTTTAAAAAAAGATTTACTGTTATTCCCATATAAGGTGCAATTGGTGCAAGAATTGAAACCCGCAGATCATCGGCAACGTCTAAATTTTGCAGTTAAATTTCAACAGTTGGCCAGAAATGAAATCTACTTTATTGAAAATCTGATTATGAGTGATGAAGCTCATTTTCATCTGAATGGCTTTGTTAATAAGCAGAACTGTAGATTTTGGGGTTCTGAAAATCCAAGAGCCATTCATCAACGCCAATTGCACCCCATTAGGTGTACAGTATGGTGGGGCATTACATCTGAAAATATCATTGGGCCTTACTTCTTCGAAAATGAAGATGGAAGTGCTGTAACCGTAAATGGAGAGCGGTATCGGTTTATGATAGAAAATTTTTTACGTCCTGCTCTTGAAAACAGACCTGAGATGTGGTTTCAGCAGGATGGAGCCACTGCCCACACTGCCCGAGACACAATGGCACTTTTAAGGCAAATTTTTGGACAGCGAATAATTTCAAGATATTCGGAAATTAATTGGCCAGCGCGTTCGCCAGATTTGTCAGCACCCGACTATTTTCTTTGGGGTTATTTGAAGGAGCGAGTATATGTGAACAAGCCCGAGACAATCCTTGAACTCAAGGCCAACATTGTTGCAGAAATTCGAGCGCTACAGCCACAAATGTTGAAAGATGTTATGGAAAATGCTCTAAAAAGAGCCCATCATTGCGAAGCTAATAACGGCGGTCATTTAAGTGACATTATTTTCCATACTTAGCGTAAAAAAATTTCCATTTTGTATATTTTATAATCTAAAAAAAAAAAATAAAAAAAATATATAAACGAAAAATTTATTAAATTTTTAAACCCCATGGTGACTTTTGGCCCACCCTGTATAAAGAAGTTCAATTAAAATTGTAAACACAAACAAGATATATATATGTATATACCATTAATTCATAATTTTATATGTAGGTCAAGCATGAATAAAGGTTCATATTATCATTGTAATAGGAAACCTAATTTCATTCACTTGGCGCTAATTCATTCACCTCGCTTCATGCAAAATAAATTCTTAGTCATTATAATCTAAAGAAAGTTGGCACTCAGCAATAGCTGAGGAATTTATTTAGCATGCAACTTGCAATTTCGGTAGATAAGCAGTATCGGATATTCTTAATTTCTTTTGTTTTTAGGTAGAATAAGTAGTAATGTTAGCAAAATTTGAATATAAATTCATGGCGAGTAATTAATAAATTATCAGTTTTTAATCAAATTTAGAGCGTTTTTATTCAGTATTGCGTAACCCTTCTAGTTTTTCAGGCTTTTGGTATTTGGTTAAAGTGCCGTTTATACCACCATCCATAACAGCTAGCAAGCCATGCAAATATATTAGACTTGGTATATCGATTCAAGTGCCGTTTATACCATCTGCGTTTTAAGGCTAAGAAAATATAGGCAAGACAAAAGAGCCTTGTCTTAACAGATGCCCTAGGACTACCCTATGTTTTCATCGAACAACATTTGTATTTCGTCTATTATCACGTTTGTGTATGTGTTGACCAATGAAAATATATAAATTGACAACATATGTCAATTCCTGTAATTGAAATATATTGAACTGCGTTAGTATTCGTAATTCACTGGGAAAATATCAATTCCAATAATTGAATCCAATGAGCTGGCCTAGCAAATCACAATTTGCTGCGTGCTGAAATTAAAATGCAGAAAAAATCGAAGTTTTCGACCGTCGCTGCAAAGAGGTCTCATCAATATGCTTATTTTTGATTGCCTACCATAGAAGTCCGATAATAGGGTCACCCAATTGCCCATATATGAGTGACCCTATTATCAGACTTCTATGGTAGGCGATCAGAGATAACCATACTTATGGGACCTCTCTGATCGTTGGTTCGAAACGTTCAATATTTTCTGCATATTTTACACATTATAGAAATTCACTGAAATTATTTTCAATGAATTTCAGTCTATAGACACGAGAAATTGTTTATCTATATATTAAAATGGTGGTGGATGGTGTAGCGATTGAAAATATATCATATAGTTGTTCGTTCGCTTTTAATTATCCAATAAAAAATCTTTTACAAAATCCAATTATTAATTTCCTCAATTTCTTAATTTATTCAAATTTACTGCAATATTTTATTACAAAAACAAACAAAACTATACTGCAATATATGATTACTAGATCCTAAAAAAAAAAAACACCAGCACGTAATTTTAGGTTATTGTAACTTCAGGTTATAACAATTACTTTATGCAATTAATTCAAGTTATGCTTAACTAAAACCATTTTAATTCATCAATTCACAAAAAAAAAAAAAACTCCTAACTATTCTTTTGTAATGAATATTTGTTTCACTTCTAATAGATTGACATGTCGTGGAATTGATAACCATATTGTTGACAGAATTCAATAAATTATTAAGAAAAAAAAATGTAAAAAAAATATTATTATGATTAACCCTTAATTTGCTTAAGTTACTTAGCATAACATGAACCATAACCGTTATGGCATTCACTTACATAAATTGAGAAAATTATATCTTTTTAGTTATACCTTTGGAAATCGAAGTTTAGGCAAAAGTTTTGACATTTACAATCTGTTGAAACCCGTGATAATGAAGTTATAACCTCAAAACAACTTCGTTCAAATTGTTCCAAAAGCAGTCTAAAACCACTGATAAATTTTGAAAATCGCAGAGAAAATTGTATATGAGATAAACTATGACATCTTCGCATATGTTTTATCTATGACAACTCGATGAAACCGAATGCGGGGATGACTGGCCTTATATAGCCAATTTCTGTTTCAATTTTGTTAGCAATAATAAGTAACTTTTGAAAAATTTACCTTTTCTGACTGAATCTTTGATTGTTGCTATTAAATGCCAAAATGTACTTTGCAATTTTTGGCATATTTCCCATAAAGATTTATTATTAAATTTAATGATTTTAATTGATATTTACGCATTTTGCTATAACTGATCGACACACAATTGTTTGGTTCGTTTTAGTAAGTTCCTCTCACTAAATTGTGCTATTTCTATCCCTTTCACATCACGGCTCCTTTTTGTACTCGTCAGTGTGAATGGGAATTATAGAAATCGAAAATTTCGCGAATCGCGTAAATAAAATCGCGCGACGATTTTACCCCGATATGACGTTTACCATTTCATGGGAAAAAGAAATTTCGCCGTTTTTTAATAACCTCGAAATGTCCAACGCGTGCGAAGTATTTTTTTGTAAATTTGTTATTTTAACGGTCTGTTTTATGTGGTGTTTTTCTGGAGTTTTGATCGTGGAAAACCATAACGTGAAGGTGTGGTTATAAAATTTTATGGAATTAGTTCTATTTTTCTAGTGTTTTAAGGTGGGTGGACATCTGCAAAGGTCAGGTTATATTTTGGTGTTTCACACCTTAAATATACACCAATCTTAACCATACGCTTTGTATTTTCATGATGGATTTACCTTTCTACGTACTTATTATGTTGTAGCAGTAAATTTACTAGATCTACTAGTAATTCGGTGCATTCTGTGGTATTTGTTTTGGTGTTGCTGATGTGTAATGAAAGACCTTACATGCAATATGACCTTCGATTAACTTGTTTATTAGTCTATTAATTACTTTGTTTATGCTCTTAATTCAATATTTATATAAATATTTAATATATTTTAATTTATTGCATGTGTTTTTTAAGTGTCGTGATGTGTGGTCAGTATTATGTTATATAAGTTTAGTGGTGCGTTGCTCAATTTAATCACTACCACATGTAATGCTGTGTCAACCTATCGACTAAGAAGTAGAAGACTGTACCTGTTTAAAATGCAGTGATTTAAAGTCCATCAGGCTACTGATCCCTCTCCTCTCCTGAATTTAGTCAGTTTTGTACGTACTTTCCTGTCCAATCCTTCCAAGTCCGTAGCGGCGCACCTGATGACCCCCAAAAAGTAAAACTGGTACCGCTTACGTTTTAATAGCTTTTTTAAATGTTTTACATTTAAGTTAGTTTTCAGAAGACTGTTAAGTCTGTCCATATATTTTTCCTTCAACATTTGTTTTATTGTTGTGTGGAATATATCACAGGATTGTTAAAATTCAAGACATCTGTAGACTTTGCCCTCCTCCATGGGGTTAATACTGTCCCCAAGTTGGAGATCAAATCCCATAGGATCGTGTTTTCCCTTTATCATGTGAATAGTCCTACAGTTTTCAATTCCAGCGGGCATTCGGGTTATGGTTAACCTCTTCCAACCATATAAATGACCAGAAGTCGACAACACTAGTTTGAGAAGGCAGTTCTTTAATTCGGGCCCCTTTGGAATTTTGTGTTCTGTAAAATAATTTTACGCTGTTTTTGAATTGAGTGTTCCGTGTTTTAATTTGCGTGGAGTGTCTCTATAACAACATTTTTGTTTTGCGAACCACAATTTTATTTACCGGTTATTTTCCTAATAAACAAGGAGACAGTTTATATCTATCGAATCATAAAATTTATATATATTTTCTGCATGTACCTGACCTAACTAGGAACATTTTATTTTTTCACAAAAATTAGACAAACTTATATTAAATCCTAGAGGGTCGTGTGTGTGTGTGGTATAGGTTATATTATAATAAAAGAAAGATGACACTAATTTCGCGAGGATGACTAAACCAGGCGACGAATAATGATACCAAGAACTTTTCACTTAGTTAATTATTTTACTTATAACAGGTTTGGTAGAAAAAAAGACCTCTCAGTTACACAGGTTCAGTTATATTTTATAACTGTATCGATTATTTTTAGAACTATTCGTATTTTTAATAAGATCACAACAGTGGAAGAATTACCCAACGATTTGCTGTTAGATCTTTACTTAACGGTTTCGTACGTGAGGAAATGCATAAAAAGTTTTGGATGCACTGCATATGCATCAATGAAAAACTGAAATCCGATATGCAGTTCTGCGCCCGTCTTGAAATATTAATTTTAAAAGGGGGCGAATAATTGCGATAATTGTATGTATGTATGTACATACATCGGCATAACAAAGGATATTCACTTTGTTCTTATTTCTTCCAGTTTGTGGAAAGTCCGCAGTATTTATATAAAATTGGCTCGAGCAAGGAACCTTGCCTCTTCTAAAATATCAAATGCTTTAGAGAGTTTGTCCTGTATTCAGACGATGAATGATCTGTCTGATAGGCAATTATAAGTGATTCGACTGATATGGTTATAGAACCCGAAAAGGTTTTTCATTTTATATATAAGTCCCTTTTCAACATCTAATGAACAGGCCAGGATAGGTTTTCTGTTTTTCAGGTTATGCCATACTTTTTCAATTAAAACAGTTAGGGCATGTGGTGAACTGTTGTCTCGTGAAGCCAAATTTATGTTGAGGTATATCTTTATGGTCATCGCAATGTGACATAATTTTACCCAGGAGAAATGCTTCATAAATTTTACTTATACAAGTAAGAAGGGAAATTGGCCTCTAGCTAGAGATAAGATTAGACGACTTTTCTACTTTTGGAATAGGTATGACAAGAGCCTGTTTCCAGTTTTCTGGATAATATCCAATATTAAACAGATGGTTAAGTAACAGTGGTAAAAAGACTAAAGACTGTTTTTGTGTTGTTCCGGGATTTTATAAGGTCTTTAGTTTGACTAGGTGTGGTAAAATGAAGGTGATTTACATTATTTGTATAAAAAGTTTTCCTACACGTAAGTTGGGGGTCTGGTTGTTGCTCAGGAGGTGGGTCAGAAAATCTGTCATGAAATGGGAATAGGGAGTCATTTGTAAATATTAAAAGGTGGGTTTTTTTCATTTTCGTAACTTGTTTGAACAAAGATTTCTTTTGTGTATGTCTCCAAAGTATGTTCCATGCGCGTGCACCTTATCTTCATTGATAGATATTAAATCGGAGTTAACTCCGTATAAATTTTAACAGATCTAATAGCATTATTACCCATTTAACACTTGATATTTTTTTACGCCTGAAGTTGACGCAATGAATTTTGATCTAGCTTTCTATTATTATACTCTAGGTAAAATAATATGGTACACTTAGTTTGTCATTCCGTTTTTAATATCTAGAAATAATGATGGTAGAGCAAAATGGATTGGGCACCCACGCATAATATATGAAGTTATTTTATTTTCCTTGTCTGTCCGTCCGTCCTCACCATACGTCCAGAATGCGTTCACTTAGAGTTCAGAAATTTTGCATATGGTTTTCTTAAAAAAAAAAGGAAATTCAAGTTCAAAATGGGACCAAACGTGTAACTCCTTCGTAGGGTTGCCATACAAAAATCTCGTTTTCCAATATATATTTGGACACTTAATCGGGAAACCCCTTCTTGGTGTTGCCATGTAAAACTTTTGGGTTTTTTACGGATATAAGTAAGTGAAAAATAAAGTTCAATTTATACAAAATTTAATTATACATGTTTGAGTTCAAATGTTGTGTACAAAGATAATGATTTAAGCACTAATAAAATGATCTGATCAGCAAAGAATAAAATGTGACTACTGATAACTGCGGACGTCAACACGCTGATTATTGACTGATGATACTGATAAGCAATAACTGGGAACTGCGGGCGACTGCTTACTGGACACAATAACTACTGCTGTGCACGTACACTGTAAAAATTGTCAGTCATAGACGTTTCTATTGTACTAAAAAGTTCTTCAGACTATGAAATCCTGTTGTATTTGTTATAATCATTTTTGCTGTCTGACGAACCGTTCTACAAATATATGCGAAGAACAATTCCAAAAATTAAACCTACACAGTTTGATGACAATTCGAAATTATATACGGGCATTCATCTAGGGTTTCATAAGAATTAGTCTTAGACCAATTCTAGCTTCTTTTAAAAAAAAAAAACAATCAAGACATTTAATTTGAGATTTGAGCTGATGCTGTAAAGGATTATATTGTGGCCTAAACCATCTTCTTCTCTTTATGTCTAATAATCTTAAACAAGTGGAGTGCAGGTATTGTTGTTTAGGGAGATCTTCGGTCGTGGGTGGATTATACCCATGGTTAGTAAGAACGCAACATAGTGTAATGTTAGTAATGCAGGCTTAATGAATATAAACTTTCTTACTCAGAATGTAGTCAGTTCTTGACACTGATTTCCACTGCTCACTCTTTTGTTAGATATATATATATTATATATATTTGTTTCTTAACAGCTAGTAGTTGAGTTATAATGAATTACTCTAGTATTCCTGGTACCATAAATATCCATATAATTTTGCTGGATATTTTGTGCAAAAGATATAATGGTTAATGGATAAGCCACTTTAACGCCCAGAGCATATTGCCGAAGACTGATGAGCTGAAAGGTGTTCACAATTCTTCCTTATCAGACGTGATATGCATATCAGATGCATGGTTGAAGGCTCATATTACCAATGAGATTATTGCTCAAACTGGTTATAAGTTTTTTTTTTAAAACGATTGGTTTAATCATATTGGTGAAGGAGTAGAAAGCCAGGCTTTAGGTGTGTAGATGTTGTTAATAAATTAATGAATTTGAATTATTAAGACGTTGCCTTCTATGTAATGAGATAAGCGATTTCACATTTATTTCTATGACTTTTAAATTGTTTATTGCATAATGTCGATTTTGAGATAGTGCCATTGTTTTATCATTTACATCGGATAATTCACTTTAGTTAGGCAGGAAGTTGTCTATTTTATGCAAACATTCAAATAGATTCAGCCCAAATAGCATACTACACTGCGTCTCTTACTGTAGTTCACGGAGCACTATGATCCCTCCTAAGCACGGAGACATACGAAATATGTTTTTCCGAAAAGTTATTGTACGCTTTACTTCTTAAATTTGACTTTCCTGCTTCCTGGACATAATTTCTAGGTACTTACTACATTTTCTATAGTTTGCCGGATGTTCGAACTGACCACAGTTAGCACATTCCGGTAGAAAACCATTTTCTATATGGACTGTACCATCGGGAATTTTCACAAATCGACGTATATACTCGATTAACGGACTTCACTTTGGGGCTAACCGGCAGTTTCCGGGACCGTGATTACTTTTACATTTTACTCATCTGTAAGGTATGGAGAAATTGGTAGCAACCTGACTAAATCTCTGACAGTTTCATCACTGTGTCAAGATAGATGGTTTAAATTTAAAGAAATTGGGACCTTGGTTATGAAACAGATTAGTTGTACCTATGTCAGATATATCACTGTTAGACTCGATTTGTACTAGCTATAGAGCTTGTCTATTCCTCACATTTCGAGATTTAATTAGCTCTATAATTTTGATAATTTCAATTACTGGGAATATAAATTGAAACACTACACTGATAGCATTAGATCTGAGATTAAGCGAAAGGGGATGCCGGTGGTAAAATTTAACTCAACTTTTAAAATTCGATTATATAATTTTTATTCAATATTGCTTACAACTAATATCACAACTAATTCAATTCCTGTTGTTATAATTCATTTCAATTAAATCTAATAACAAATTAAAATCCACAATATTCTAAAACAATTCAACGAATTAAAGTTCATTTAAAATTCATTTAAAACCACAGTGCCGCCACTGTGATTCTGCTCGCTTTATTTCCGTGAAAAAAGAAGAGAATCCACAATATGATTTGTCCAAGTATACTGCTACACGTAGCTTTTAAAAAAAAAAATGGAAGCGCTGAAATGTGTATGCAGCTGTAATGGGTCTACTGCAGTGTGTAAGGCTGCAGGAGAATTACATTTCTGATAAAAGTGAAGAAGAAGTAGATTTCTGCAGCAGGAGTAAACTCCTGCTTTGGTAAAGGGTAGAAATGAAGGAAAAGTAGATTTCTGCAGGAGGAATAAATTCCTGTGAAGGATGGAAATAAAGCAGAAGTAGATTTCTGCAGCAGGAGTAAATTCGTACTCAGGTGTAGGATAAAGGTGAAGCAGAAGTAAATTTCTACTTGGATGGAAGAAAAGTTTAAGTTTGGATAGTTATGGGAGCTTAGAGTAAATTCTGTTTCAGATTAAATTTTTAAATGGGAATTAGTGACTCTGCTGCGACTCGTCGCATTTTTATAGCCGCCGTGAACCGCTATGTCTCTACTCCATGATATGTTGCCTGCCATGAGTTCGATCCATCAAATTGTGACTGCGGCGAGAGCGAAAACACTTGATGTGATGTAATTTCACTTGCTATCATTAACAAAATGTAAGTCATCTAAGGAAGTAGGATTTAGGTAAATTTATGATCTTTTTGATTTATTTTGCTAACTATTAATGAAATATTATGTATTTTTAGAATAAGAAGTACTTAGGACGGGGTTATAGGCAGTAATTGAGGAGGAACATATGGTATAATTAGATAAGTATATTTTGTTTTTATTATAATAACTTGTTACTTTGTGGTTCTTCTTTTTACACTTTTAGAAAATGTATAGTAGAAAAGAAAAGTTACTTAAAATTATTATAAAAATACAAAGAAAAATTAAATAAAGCAAATATAAGACAAAAAATTCAAAGGAAAAGCTTAACAAATTGTGAAAGCTCATAGGTCACACAAAATACCAAATCATTAATTTACGTAAGTATATTTCACAATTTTATTTGCATAAATAATTCTCCTTGTATTGACGTTTTCTATATATACAAATCACATATATTTTCCTTAACGTATTCTGACGCGCATTGTACTAATGTGATTACCATTGTTACTAATGTCGACATATATCTCATAACGAGCTTATTATCAAGTTTAAATAATCCAAATATAGAAAAGATAGGCTTCTGAAGAGCAGCATTAATATATAACATCTGAATCTGTAAATATGTATATAACCATCACTTCTGTATGTACAAAATTATGTATATTATAAAAAATTCAATATTTCTTACATTTTGCTCAAATCGTTTACTAAACGGATAATTATAAACTCCTTGGAGATCATTTAGAAATCTAGATTTCTTCATCAATAATTCGAATAATATCATAAATAACATAATGCCAAAAATTTCTGAAGATAATCTTATAATAAAGTTAAATGAAATATCAGCAAGTATTAGCGTAAGCAAATTATGCATTACAATACTAAAAAAGCTTGAAGTAACTATTCAAAACAATGGTGGTTCTAAAAGTCGATATAAACCTTCAAAACATTCACAATTTTTTTAATAAATTTTTTGAATCTCATTAATTTTATGTGAATAAAATTCATCAGTTTCATTAATTGGAATCATTAGTGTCGGAACAGTTAACGGATTTATGCCATATGGAATGATTGGATGAAAAGATCCACTAAAGTCTTCAAATAGTTTTGTAACAACACCGCGCAATATGAAACACAAATCAGAAAAAGCAGTTAATAAAAATCGAACGTAGATATAAAAATCCAGAATAATAACTTAATTCTGAAATAGGACCTTGATCAGTAGAAGCCAAATATATACGAATAGCAAAATTAAAAATACTTGAGCAACATTAGCACAAAAAAGTGTCAAATATTTAACATTGATTGAGCTTACTTTTGTTTTATAAGTGTCACTTTCTTTTATATTT
The DNA here is from genome assembly GCA_963924295.1 of Dioctria rufipes. Lineage (NCBI taxonomy): Eukaryota > Metazoa > Arthropoda > Insecta > Diptera > Asilidae > Dioctria > Dioctria rufipes. The sequence continues at coordinate 161,932,205 of OZ002743.1, forward strand.
TTAAAAACTCGATTTAATAAGAGGACACTTGATTTTTGACTGAGAATTTTTAGTGCTACATTTACTATGGTAATCAAAAATGCCGTATATACTTTCAAATAACAAAGGAATTTTATGAAACTCATAGGAATAGTCTTAGAATATGGTGTTCCATGAAGAGAAGTCGTAGGAATACATTTAATCAAAAGTAATACAGGTACAAGAATACTGTACGCATTGAATGGCAACGAATACTCAAATAATGCTTCATTTTTATGAAATTTAAAAATACTTAGCACAATAATAAATATAGAAGCCTATAATTAGCATAATCCTGTTAGTACGAATCAACATATTTATCCAACATTAAATGAAGTTTTAATCGATCTAATTAGTTATGCAAATTGAATCCCCCTACATTGGAATGCTTTTATCATAATTAATCTACTATATTTTAATTGCAATAACTAATTAAATCATGTGGGAAAAGGGGTTGCATTTGTAATACATTGCAACAAATACTTAAACTTTAAGGTCAAACACTTTTTGCGTTTTGAAATTATATATTTTTTTTTACACCACAATATATGCTAGAAGTTATAGGTACAAAAAAAAAAATATTTTCATTACGAAATATATTATTGAGCAAAATTCTGTTGACCATAAAAGTCATTAATCACATTTTTCGTGGAACATTTAACTCTCAAAACGCGGTCTACCAGCTCGTTTTTTCTAAGTTATATTCTTATCGGTAAAAATTGCAACCATAAGCGAACTAAACTATTCTGATATGTTGCTGTGTTACTTCGATGCGATAGTCCTTTCGTAAATCCTTCTCAGATTTTAAGAGTTTCGCTGGTCCGCATAATCTGTTAGACCGTAGGTTCCAGTTCCCCATATTCCAAGCTCTTTCAATTTGGAAAATAATAGGATGCCGTTGAAATAATTATCGACAAATATCTTATGTCCAATATTACGTAGAACAGTTTCAATTAAACGCAAGATAATATCTGCAAAAAAACCCAATTTACCTTCGCCAACTCTTGTTCCTTTGTCCTGGTAGACCTCCAAATCATGCACAACGTCATCAGTGCTGCATGAAACAAATATTTTGGTACCCCATTTACAAGGTTTCTTGGGCATATATTGCTTGAGTGTCTTTCCTTTAAAAGGAACCACCATTTCAAATTTTCTTGTTTTGTAATGCATCCACATTTTTTTCATCGCATTTATCAAACGTCGTACTTTCCACAACTTATCTTTTGAGGCAGTTTCAGTATCTAAATGCAGGTTGTTTCGAAGCAGATGGAACCTATTCCGAGACATTATATCTGAAATTGCTGGAATACGGGTTGCTTTCTTCTAGTACATGTAAATTCGTGCAAAATCATACATTCCCATTACTAAATACATGCCGATTACCTGGTATATTTCAGAAGGTGCAGTGCACAAAATATTCGGGGCTTGTGAAAATAATACATATTTGTTTGCTTGGAATTTTTTTCAATTAACTCCTGCGGAAAATATTGTAGGAAGCACTGTAGCGGCATCTTTTCGGAACGTGATGATTCATCAGAACTATTGGTAATGAACTCTCCAGTTGGTATTTCGAAGTCCTCTTTTCTCCAAGAAAACTCCGCCCTAACTTTCCTTGACTCCGTTGTTTTGTTAAGATCTTCTATATCCGATAAGTCTTTTTCTAAATACTTATCAAGCATATCACCTTCAGCTTCAGGAACCACCTCAGAAATTTTATCCAAAGACGAGGACATTTGGCACTCTTGCGCTATCTGTTGAAATATATTATCGATATCGCCACAAAAATATCATCGTCGTCATCATAGTCATCCTCTATATCCGATAAATCGAACATTTCGATAACTTCTCTTACATCGGAATCATTCCTCAAAAACATTTTTCTGCCTGAAGTACATATTTTTCAAAAAATAATTTCCATCTGTGATATAAATAATTAAAATAGCCGAAAAATGCTTGATATTAATTAAGAAAAATTAGTTGTGTTGCACACGTGCAACAATTTAAAATTGCAAGAAAAGCCACCTTTGAATACAATTGAAGAAAATATACAACATCAGATTTCGAAAAAATCACAGTATGTAGGTACATATTTACTATTTCAATATAAACTGCAGGAAATAATACTCTTTCACTCGCTTTGAATTAGTATATATGTATATTTCTGTGCATTTTACACTTTGCATGCTTTAAAACGGTAGAATAAATAGACCTGCTCATTCTGCCATGTTATTATATACCATAAACATTTCTTCACTTTACGACGTTATGTTTTCAACTGAAGGACATAGGGCGAAGTCCTGAGCATTAATGAGTCATTTAGAAAAGAAATAAAATACATTTAGGAGTTATACTATAGTGTCGACATAATTGTAGGAGCTTTAGTTCGTGTTGTAAAATACAAAAAGACCGAAATTGTTAAAATAATCATTTTTTAGGAAATAAAACTTGTATACTAAAAATATCTAGAATTTCAACAAAGATTCAAAATTTTTTAATAACCATTCAAGTCGTTTCACTCAAGCCAACCAATCCTGTTCACCCCAACCAGAGGTAACGTGACCAATATATATCTGAGCTACCTTCATTACCATACAATTTACCTAATTCAATACACTGTTGAATTTCGTACACCAATTCTCATTATGTAAAATCGAAAGTGTTACTTCGATTATTACCGCACACAAACACACAAATACACACACATCCGAATAGGTGAGCATTATTCAGGTTATTCCAAAATGCATTACTTTTGTAAAGCTCACCATTTAAAGTCCTTTTATGCAAATTGATTTCAACGTCAACTTATTAATTTTTAATATCAGTAAGAACTAATGGCAATCAATATGGAATTCGAGGTTCAGGTATAAACATAAATTCTTATTTTTCAGAATTGTATGTAGAACATGTCGAATCGTGTCAATTGGATATTTTTCTCACTTATGTGGTTTATCTATTGTAATTGTCGATGTATCGGTCTTTTACCATTTAACATTGATAGACAACGTAAGATGGCTACAAGTTCATTATTCGCTTCTATACATAGCAGCATCTTATGGATTGCTATAACAGTGGCAAGTGTTTTTGTAATTAAAGAATATTTAGAAACATTTGGTGAACATGTTTATGAACAGTTTCTAAGAGTTCTCTTATGTACAACAAGAATTTCTTCTGTGATGTTGTCCTTTGCTGCAGTTGGGATGCAATTATTAAAACGGAAGAAACTTATTGCCATTTTGAACAGATCTTTTAAAGATCTTGAAAATATTCAAAAACTTACGCGGAATTATAATCTCATTCAGAATAAACATTTGCTGTTTATCGTGTTGCGGATAATTTTTAATTTGTTCAAAGTTTTATGGTATATTTGGTCCATAGGAGGTAACTTAGTGAATTTCGTTACTATTGTTTACATAAAATTGTGTATATCACTTACAATAACATCAATTTTCATTGCACTCGTATTAGTCACCGCCGAGTTGGAAGAGCTTAGTAGATATTTAGAAAACCTCAACTTTGAAAGATACAGTGTAAATAGTGAACTTAGTAAAATTGAATTGAACTATAAAATTGATGAAATGTTAAAAATCTACGAAAGTGTTTGCCAATCGATTGTCAAATTTATAGAAATCTTACAATTCCAATTACTTCTTGTACCAGTCAATTCTATTTCCGTCGGAATACTATCGTTTTTCTTTAACTACTTTAATTTAATTACAATGCGAGAAATGATTTTTAGTATTGTAGAAATATGTGAAACAATGTTTGTGTTTTTGATGACAGAATTACTAACCAGAGCTTCTTTAAACTATCCTAAAATTCATGGCCTTTTCTCACCTGATTGTGATCACAGAATTAGTATTGTAAGCAAACTAAAATATTATGTACTTTTCAGCAGTATATACTTACTATCATTTTTTTGTTTTTTGAATATTTATAGATAGACACGATCAATTTACGTTTTGCTGTAAGGAGATTCAACATAAATATTTTTGGACTTTTTGAGTTAAATAATAACTTTAATATGATATTTGTGAGTGCTGTATTGACCTACATCGTTTTATTATTTCAATTCGCTTTAGAACCGGGCAGCATGAAAACCCATAAAAAATTCTTTGAAGTTTTTACTGGTGTTAAGCAAAAATATTAAAACATGAACAAAATGTAATGAAATAAACTGTGAATGAAATTATTTACATTAATAATTATTTCTTTAACATCCTACACCACAATAGTAATTCTACAATCATTAATTTAAATATGAGAATCACCCAATTTCATCAATAGCTTAAGTTTTTTACTGAGATTTTTGGAACACCAATTTTTATAGTTAGTTCAAAGAAAGCAAAACACTACCTTGGGAACATATATTAGAACTAACTACACTAGATGAGCAGGTAAGCATCTTTTATCATTTGATTATTTGTAATATCAGAGAGGAGAAATACTGAAAAGAAAGTAAGTTAAAAATATCAGGAAATGATATATGTAACATAAGTGGCCAATATATTAAACCCAGAAATTGTTTTAGATAAGCAGGAATGGCCGTAGAATATCGATATTCAAAAGCAAAAAAATTATAATTGCAAACTAGTCATGAATATCAAAACAAAAAAATGTTTATCACAAGAAATTCTGAAGAAAAATTTTCGAGCTAATTCCTCAGAAAAAAAAAAATAATGAATGCATGATTCTGTAGCTCCACCTGTGAATTCAAAGCACAGATAAATAATACAACAATAATATTAAGGTTGTTTATCAGGTACCATATGTCCGACCATATCTGTATTTATCTATGCTCAAGGCATTTTAAAATTAGCTGAGAAGATTAAATTAGCGTTGTAGTTAATTTTTTTTTCATATGTATAAAAATGTATGTTACCGACATGAAGTGGACACAACTATGATTTCATTAGTAATGAAAAAAAAAAAAAAACATTGAAACATTATTATTCCTGATTGGTAACATTTCACATATTGGTAGCTGTTGTTATATTAACGCACAGCTTTAAGTAGTGAGATCAACATAAATATGTAGTATAATTGTGGTTATTATTCGTTACAATATGGCAACTGAAATGAACTTTCTTCTATGAACAAGTGTCCTTTGAATTGGTATTCCTTAGGTATTACCTAGTGAAAACTAAATAAAAATTTATTTGTTTTAATACAGGCAAACAATATAACAAAGGCGAAAATTAAATTTAACTCCTGCAATCTTTATTCCACCCAATTGATTACTCAGCCATTCACTATAACTGTGCTAGGACAATATACGAGTATTATGGATGAAATAAGCTCCGTCCGGTAATATTTTACCATTTTTCCTTTTATTGCTTAACGGAAATAAAACATATATACCTCTAGTGCTTCTCTTTCTACTCAGGACGTGAAAATGCATTAATTTGTCGAAGTTAGAATAAACTACAACCACCAAACAAATTATTACCAGTTCAAGGAACAGGGACATAAAACACATTTCTCGATTGTTCAAGCATAACAATCTCTTATTTTCAGAGAACCATAATAACGAAATCGCCCTCAAGACGAACTCAAATAGGCATTCTATTCGTACTCCTACCTTTCGAATAATTGTTTATTATCAGAGTGGGATCTTTTCCAAATAAATTCATATTTTCAGGGAAAATCGAGTTATGCGATTTAACTGCGTAACAGACATATTATGTTCTTTCGAATAAACATTATTTAAGAGCATTGAAGTAGGTTCTAACGTCTTCAGTGAAATTCATTGAGAAAAGTCTTGAGAAAATTCGTAAGTTCACAGAGATGAAGGAGCAATCATTCAAAGTGAATTACTACTTTTTCTATAGTATTTTGTTATCAAGTATAAAGATTAATTCAGGGCTGTTGTTGGAAATCGTTATCATAGCCTATGTAATAGAACTTATAATAAAATTGTTCACTATATACAATGTAAAAAGTAGGACAATTCCCTAAACTTAAGATACGTTTTTTTCTAAAAATAAATGTAATTTTCTCTGACATAAAGGAAAAATCAGTTTAATTTCCCCACATCAATGGAATATTCAATGGATGTGGGTATTTGGCACCAGAAAACCTATATAGTACGTAAAATTCTCGATATGTTAATCTTTCTTGTATAAAAGGAAGAGAACATTCAATAAATTAAGTATTATTGTTCATTCGGAAGTACATTTAACGGATAAAACCCGATTTCATTTTTCCAAGTTGGAGGTTTCGATAATCTTATCAAAAAATACCTAAGCTTAGTGGCACAACTTGTTGCACTCACTTTAGGTAAAAATATTTTACTGTGTACTCCCCTTCCAATTTTTAAGAATGTACAGCCCTACAATTCAAACCTCATATCAAATATGATGTCGTTTATGGGCCCTACATGCAGAGTTCGAATTTTACGATACAGTTCGCCACCAATTATTTTGAGCGAGCAGTATCACTGTCCAGTTGTGTAGCAGAGAATGTTATTCTACAATCTAGATCTCAATTTAGATCCTTAAGGACAAATATTAATGAGTTCATTACAGTAATGGATAGCACTAAATAGTAGATTTAGTGATATATAGATGGCATAAGTCTTAGATTTGTAAAAATATGTTCAACTGTAGTCTTTCCTGCCCTTACATACATATTTGAAATTCCTAATTCACAAGTTGCTCTGTCCCTAGACGTTACCGGTTTTTAAAGATTGTCTTAAGCATATAAAAAATGAAATATATGGAGAATCATCCTTTTATTTTACTATTTTTAAGTAATGGAGAAAATAATATATAGCTCGACTAGTACAGGTAATATGTGTGAATTTTTTAGAAGTAAGCAAAATCTGAAATTTTTCGGATCCGTAAACTATTTCCAGACAAATTTTTTCCTGTCGGTATATGTAAAGTGGGAGAAAAATGCCGGAAGTGTCGAAAATTCCCCCGATTTTTGTAGTTAAAACTACTCGTTTTACTCGTATTCATTGGGAATACCTTGTAACAAACCTCTATACATAACTAAACATCTGTAGAACTATTCATGAAGTTTTTCCATATGAAATTTTCCTTCGCTTATAATTCAGAGTTACTTTTTGAATCGATATTATAAGTTGGGAATATAGATTCACTAGCTACTTTTAACCTCTCACCGAAGTATCATATTAAAATTCTTAATTTTTGAACTGGATTTCCGGTTAACTTAGAATATCCGTCTCTGCTCACAAATCTGCCAGTACACGAACAACGGAACACTATTAGTTGTACGTGATTCAAACGGAATCCTTTAGTTGGAATGTGTACAACGGACAGTCATCCTATGAGTAGGTACGTGAAAAACGGATAGCTAGTGGTTGTACGTAAAGAACGGAGTCTACTAGTCAGTACGTGTGCAACGGAAAGCTATGCTGACACCAGTACGTGAACAACGGGGAGCTAGCGGTAGTACGTGACCAACGGAATCCACGTGTACAATGGAAAGTCCTTCCGTCACATCGCTCAATTAATTTAGGCAGTCTAAACTAATTACACTAATATATACTCATTTTACATTTATAATAGGACGCAAACAATAAAGTCATTAATTGAAATTAAACAAGCTGTTGTCATTTGGACCCTTTACTAACGGAGTCGAATTTCGACAGTTTGCTACCGATCGAAGTATTGGCGCCAGTAAACCCTCCATTGGAGCATACGACGTCACAACCTAAAGAATTCTTCTTTACGTGTTTATAAATACAAATAAAGTTACACGACTGATGTGACAAATTTAACAACAGGTCAAACTTACAATGTAGAAGCAGTGCAGAGAGAAACAGCTGGTGTAAATATCATAGCTGCTAAAGCTTTTCTAGTGGAGCTTAAAAACATTGTAGCAGACGGTAGTTACAGAAAGCAGTAGATCTTGCTAGTCTATTTGGGGAAGAAGACGTCACCCAACACTTTTATTGCCAAAGAGGAAAAATCAATATCTTTGGATTTAAAGCTGCCAAAGATTATTGTGTTGCTCGGAGCTAATACAACTAGCAATTCCAATCTAAAGCCTAGCCTTATTTATCAGGCTGAGAATACTACGACTCTGAAAAATTATCATAGCGTATATTAAATTTGTAATTCCGTCTGTAACGCACAGAAATAATGCTGGTAGAGCTAAATGGATGGGACCCTCGCATAATATTAAAAGTTATTTTTATTTTTATTTTAGTGATATTTTAGCTCATTTTGTGGTAAACGAAAATTATAAATAACAACATAATATGATGAAACCAAAATTTGAAGATAACAGTGCCTCTAGTCTAAAAGACATATGCATATGTATAACATTTATGGCTTCTATCTCTTCAATAAACGGTTTAAAGGCGGCAGGATGAACTGCTTTCAATATTTGAGTATAATCAAGGGACCTAAAAATGGTCAAAATTCGTGCAGAATTTACAAAATTTCAAACAAAATTTCCAGCAACTTATTTAGATATACATACATATATACATAGCTCGCTTAGGTATGCTATATTTTCGCGCATCTTTCATTTCTTGTTTTAATTTTTTAATTCTAATTTGTGTACATTTACAGTATACCCCTCCTGCCCTTTCAATTTTAGGGTTTAACAAAGTAATAAATTTTATTATTACAAAAGAATTCTATCTCTATACAAATCACAATAAGTTCCTTCTAATCCTTCTAAAGCGTTGAAAACTTCTATAAAAATTGTACGTAACTACATACTTACATGTCTAAACAGACGTTCCTTTATATTGATGAAAATCCAAGTGCATCATTTAAAGAGAAAATGTGATGCTATTTGATTGTCTGGATGCAAATCTTGGTAATGGAACCTCTTGCTACATTTGGTAATACATTTTCTGCAGTTCTGTAGAATTTTCCTTTCCATACTTGAATCCACTCTACAGCTATAAACCAATGTTTCGAAAAATAAATAGAAAAAAAAAGTTAAGGAGACAGATCTAAATAAATAAATTGCATCTCCTTATGGAATTGGAAGTTTTTGAATATGTTATCTTGAGAGTAAAAGCGGAATATGCAGCGCCAATTTGAATGTATCAAGTTTCGAACTGACATGAAAAAAATATGTATATTCAGTTCTAGCTTATATTTATCTGTTTGCAACTTTTAGAAAATTTAACTTAGAGCGTATTAATTAAACTATTATTAACCGATATTCGTTCAAAAGTAATACGTGGATGATGTGAGTGGTAATTTAAGTAAGTAAGTAAGTAAATAGTTTATGTAGAATCAAGTCAACTATTGTTGAAGTAAGTAAATGTTTACATTATTATATTTGCCATCAAAATTTAGCATAAAAAAATGTGGAAAGTTTATAAAGCCCGAATTGACGAATTACTTCGAAACTAATTGTGTGCCCTCAAGAAAATTCCTCAGCTCAGCTTTCAGTTACGTACAGCTAATACAAATGTGTTGCCGGTATATATCGTTTACCTATATGAAAAACTGAACACATTTTGAATATTATCTGAACAATATGTTGAACTTATTATGGAAAAAAGAGTCCACAATCTGGGGAAGAGAAAAACTTCTTTAAGTTGATCAAAAGAAATGATCTTCAGAAAATTAAATTTTCCTTCGACTGCCTGAAAAATTTGGTTCTTTCCAGAACGTTCGTATTAATTGCATATATGCAAGGTTGCTAAACTGCAGTAACTTATCGATTTGTATAGGACATTTACATAATCCTCAAAGCACAGAAACACTTGGCTCAAAAACTCGAGTTTTGAAACTCCAGCATCATCTATAAAACACAAATTTCCTAGGATTCTCAAAATCCAAATTTTTCCTGACAAGTTTCTGGGTTAAAATAAAAATTTTACAATGTTTGGAATATTATCTTACTGGTTTAAATTTAATGATCTTGCATAAATCAAAAACAATTTATGTTTAGTTTTTCTAGTAGTTCACCATTCTTACCTGCTATCTGACTCTATTTTGGGAGAATTGAAAAAGTGATTCGGAGGTGCATACCGGAGGAGTAACATTTTCACCAAAATTATCAGTAAGATATTTGAATGTAGTATGGTAAGGCTCAGATTGAAAGAAAGAATTATCAAATATTGAAAAACTTTCTTAGAATAAGAACTTTAAATGCCTTCAAACCGAAATATTTTTTCTTAAAATCTAATGTTTTTAATAGGAAATCTTTTAGTATGAGGAGAAAAAAATTAGCGGTCATATCTTGGAGTCTACTAAACATTGTTGAGAAAAGGGTGTAAATCCAAAATCTTAACTTCTCCATATTGATTACGTTGAAAGTCCTTCAAATCGTTTTTAAAAGCATACGTATAGAGGGTGTTCCAGATGATTAAGGTATCCACGCTATTCTTCAATTTGGCGAAACCAGCCAAAATGGGTCAAATTGAGGAAATGACATTTCTTTTAAAATATTTTCACTGCCATTTAATACAATTTTTCCATCAACTTATAAGGAGAAATAACATGGTGTACTTTAAGATACTTTGTTCTAGAACACCCTGTAAATTATAGTTCACGTTCGCTGGAAGAGAGAGGTGACAGAATTTTTGATAGAAGAGGAAAGTTGAAAGGAAACAATCTAATTAGGAGTAAAAACGCAGGACTGTGTAGAAGCAAGGTGTATAGAAGACAAGGTATTCCCATTAAAATTTTGACATATTGCTGCTGATAGCCTGTGACGTAATTCTGTGACTAATGTATATACATTTTTATAGGAAAGACAGATAGAGGAGAGAGAGTTTTGTGTTCTCCGTACCGTGTTTTCTTATACATTCTCACTATATCTCGTCACTAATGGCGGAACGTGGTTCGCAATGGGAATATCTTGTATTGTATATACTACTTTGGTGTCGAAGTAGAGTCGAAGTTTCGATCTCATAGACGATACTAACTAAGCTACTGACGGCACGTAGTGACCATGAAATTTTCCTGTTTAGAGTATATTAGGTTAGGTAACAGCGGTGCTGCTATGTATTTCTAGCCTGCTTCACTTAGGCCTTCAGTTGCTCTATTGTGCTCCTTGATTTCATGGGCTAACCTTTTAAACTACCCTAGATCCATTCTGCTTCCCTTAGAAATCTCAGGATACATATGGAGTAGGTGCAAAGCTCACTTATATTTATAGTCCTCGAATAAAGGCATTATGACAGGTAATGGGAGCAAAAACCTTTCCAGGCGAACAAAACTAATAGTCGTCAAGAATGAGAATCATCAGATCTAAAATAGGCAAAAATAGCCTTTACCAAAAAACTTCTATCAAAATCATTACGCTAACAAGTTATAAACTTATTTAAATTTAAGATTTCTATAATAAAATTTAAGTTGTTCTAAGAATGGATATAAAAAGAGCTATAATCAATGTGTGTTCGTGCAGTGTGTGTAGCTATAAATTAACTTAGATTAGCTTAGTTTGTAGAAAAGTTAAAAAATATCTGGAATTATTTATAGTAGTTAAGAAATATTTACAATGATGGTGTTAGTGTTATTTGTGTTTACGGTAAATTGATTACAATACATCAAACCTGGTGTTATAGACTATGCTGTCAATGTTTTGGTAGGCCCTGCGATAATACAGGAGGTTGTTTTGTGGAAACAGAAGATAATGGCAACTAGCCACTTTAGATGGACATGAGGGTGGTATTTAATATTGGTGTAAGGGTTACGTAGTTGGTTGACTTCTTGCCCTAGCAGGTTTTCTGACTGATTCTTCGTAAAAACAGCGAATAAATTTCTGAAAACATAAACTTGTGTTGCTTTTAAAATATACCACTATAATAATCTCGACAATAATTCATACTATGTATGTAGTTGTAATGTATATCTATGTTTGTTTGTAGCTCGTGCGATATTTTTGGTTTAGATTTTCTTCAGAAATCCGATTTTTTATATTCTGGGACTGAGGTGAGCGATTTAGTGTTCCTAAATTTGAAGAACCGGGAAGCATAATTAAAACTTTCAATATTATGTATTCGGGATTTTGAGCTCCTAAATTTATTATACTTAGCAGAATCATATTTGTTGAATTGGTGCGGCATAGGGGAAAATAAGTTTATTTGAAAAGAAAAGGAGGTAGCTCATATAGAGAAACTGTGAATTTGTAAGGATTTATTTCCCCCTTAATTTCGACACATCGATGTCTCTCTAAAAAAAGCCAGGTGCAATTAAGAAATAATACTTATATAATATTTACTGTTTTTGTACAGAAGATTTTAAGATCTTATATTATGTAGCCTACAGAGGCTAAGAATGTCGCATATTTAACTAACTCTAATATATAAGCATATGTAAATAACCATTGAAAATTATATGGGAAGAGCCAAAAGAAGTAGTACATTAAAAATAGTAATATTACGAAAAGAAAGCAAATATGACCATGAATATCATTTACTGAGAAATCTAAATCTAAAATAAAAACAAGATAACAGAACACGAGACATAAAACGCTAATACTATAAAAAAAAAATATAGAATTCAAGGTAAGATGATTGAAATCAAAGGATTGCCAAATGTGTCAGCGGATCTAGCTCTTTAAACGCTAGTGGATAGACTACTCTATTTGCGTGTAACCTGCACAACGAAATATCGCTTGCCAGTTTGAATTCGAAAGTTTGGTAATGATAGATTACGGTGGCGAGGTGAACCTAGGAACTGAATGCTATCACACAGATATTCAAGCTCTGTAGAGTACCTACACCAAGTTATATAAGAAATACAATCTTCTAACCATTAGCTAATATCAATTACGCGCAATCTAGGTGAGAGTTAGTGTAAGGAAATACATAGGAAGTTCTGGATAAACCGTGAATAAATGGAACAGTGTCGTTAAAAGTCAGTGTTAACTTGGGATGATATTGCGGAGAAATTAAATTTCCAAAAGTAAAATGTGGTAATACAATAGCTTTTGAGAGTTGAAATTTTTAATCGTATTGAAACATGATTACAGAAAGTGAGCATTTTATTTAACTCTATGCCAAGATTCTTAACAGAATCGACATCAGGTACGATAGTCTTGCTCCCCCTTATTGGCGATAAATCACCTTTATTGAGGATAAGTCTGAAGAGAGCCAAAGCAGTGGCATATATTTGGTCTTCTTAGAGTTCACCAACCCAAATATAGTCGTCATTTAGTCGAACAACACAGTCCTCAATTAGCCAAAAAGGGCCTATCTAAGTACATGCGAACATCATCAGCTCACCTCTAGCTGATGCGTCAAGAAATTTCAAGGGTAGGTCACTGAAGTAAAACGAAAAGAGAGGAGGTCCGATAATTGCATCTTGAGGTACGCCACAGGTGAGGGTTAGGGGAAATGAAAGAATGTCAGAAATTGTGACACTTGGACGGAGTTAATTCGAGATAAAATGAAATTTTCACTTATTTGATAGCTGTGATGGAGAAATTGAAATATTGGCGCAGTTTGAAGAGCAGCAGACCATGATTAATGGAATCAAATGCGTAGGGCAAATCAAGGAGAATATGGCCATATGATTTTTATCCACTGCCTCAGAAATTTTGGATACTACTTTTAATAAGCGGATACACAGCTTTACCGTGGCCAGAAACCGAACTTCGAAGAGGTTACCAAATTTCGTTCATTAATTTTTCCGGAGTACTGTAAAGAAACAAAGTCGATTGATCGGGCGAAGATCTTTGCTCTTATGGGACTTATAAATTGGTAGGATAAAAGCCCTTTTTCAGAGCACTGGGAATAATGATGTAGTTAAAAATGCATTAAAGATATGTGTCAAGGCTTATAGAATAAACGGCCTTTTAGAGATAATTTCATTTTATTATATATATATTATATACCTCAGACACATCGATGCAAGTAAATTACAATCCAGTGCCAGTACATGACTCAGACTCTCTGTCTGGATATATCAAAGTTTGTCCCAATATTACTCCCCCCTCTCTATTCATAAATGTGAGATTTTTCCTGTTATAATAGGTATACTTTTCGACTTTGAACCATCCATTCCATTCTTTTAAAAATATTTCCAAATTCATAATTCGTTTAATTAGATAAAACAAAACTGAAAAAGAGGGATACTTGCGATTACTGTTCATCAGAGATATAACATCTCATTAATATTGAGTTAGACAGCTACTGCAATAGCTTGTATGTTTATGGGTTCCATACAGTGTTAAATTTTATAGCAATTTTCCAGCCTCAAATTGATTCCTTTGCATAGAGAAAGAAATCATATAAGCAAAGAATACAACAGGGTGAGGGGAGAGGTGTGTGGGTGCACTAGTGGAAGCAAAATCCAAATATTGAAATATCTACCACCGATAGTTGCGAAATTCGAATTCTACTTTTTAACTAATGGGTAGATGTTTTCCGACCAAAATGTAGTAGCGGGGTGCGTGCGACCCAATTGACGAAACGTTCAAAATTTCAGTAATACAAAGTTAGTTATGAAATCATTCGCATCGAAAATTTAGAAACTTCCAAATTGAGGGTACTCTTGAAGACCTTTCATTGTAGTTTCGTGAAATAGGTCCTATGTATTTGATAGATATGGAGTTCTTTATTAATAGATAAAAATCCTAAGGTATCGACAATTCGTCTTAGTCATAGACAAAGTGCATTTTAGTTGGAAAAATGAATTCATCGACGGAAAATGTGATAAGATATACAGGGTGTTCCGTAAATGTCTTTAATACTTTAAGGGGATGAAAGTAGAGGTCATTTGGGTCAAAAAAGTCTAGATACTTTTATATCGAACTCCGCTTGGTTTTCGAGTAAATCGATAATATTGATTTTCGAGATTTTGCATACCTTTTCAGAGTAATTTCGTTATAAGTTCTATTGTAAGTAATGGATTGTGACGTTCAAACTTTTATTTAAAAGAACATATATTGGCCTTTCTAAGAATGTATAATAAGTTATAATTGTGCCTTCAATTATTAAAAAAAAAAAACAGTTATCTCTAGAATTTTTTATTTCACCAAAATTTTTGTCGCGCTTCAGTGTACATTTATTCGAAATATCACCATTGCACGAACTTGGCAAAACTATGAAAAAATTTGCGCATTATGTCCCCTTTTCAAAATGACCTCCCTAAGTGCTATCAACAATAACAATCAAAAGTTATAAGCAAACATTTGGAAGATGTGCCCATCGAGGTAATCTTCAGTTTTTTCGTAATATTCTATCTCCTCCTACAGTTTTTAACCTACGACCACCATTTATATGTCATTGTACCATTGTACGGGAATCTGAACTGGCTATTAGATAGGGTACTTTTCGATTTCGAATTTCGAAAATGGAGGGGGTAATTTCGAAAAAACACATTTTTACCAAACTTGATATTTACGTAGATTTCGTTATTCCGCATCTTCATTTTTGCGGGAAGGGCAAGCTCTGGGAGGGGCGGGGGCTCAAAATTTTAACTTTAAGTGGCTATATTTGAATAAAAACCACCAAAAATGTCTTTTCCATTTATGAATTAAGGACTTACTTGCTAGAACAATGCTTGGTTGAGAAAATATAGCCGCTTAAAATTGAAACTTTGAACCCCCGCCCCTCCCAGAGCTTACTCCTCCCGCAAAAATGAAGATGCGGAATAACGAAATCTACGTAAATATCAAGTTTGGTAAAAAAGTGTTTTTTCGAAATTACCCCCTCCATTTTCGAAATTCGAAATCGAAAAGTACCCTATCTAATAGCCAGTTCAGATTCCCGTACAATGACATATAAATGGTGGTCGTAGGTTAAAAACTGTAGGAGGAGATAGAATATTACGAAAAAACTGAAGATTACCTCGATGGGCACATCTTCCAAATGTTTGCTTATAACTTTTGATTGTTATTGTTGATAGCACTTAGGGAGGTCATTTTGGAAAGGGGACATAATGCGCAAATTTTTTCATAGTTTTGCCAAGTTCGTGCAATGGTGATATTTCGAATAAATGTACACTGAAGCGCGACAAAAATTTTGGTGAAATAAAAAATTCTAGAGATAACTGTTTTTTTTTTTTTAATAATTGAAGGCACAATTATAACTTATTATACATTCTTAGAAAGGCCAATATCTGTTCTTTTAAATAAGAGTTTGAACGTCACAATCCATTACTTACAATAGAACTTATAACGAAATTACTCTGAAAAGGTATGCAAAATCTCGAAAATCGATATTATCGATTTACTCGAAAACCAAGCGGAGTTCGATATAAAAGTATCTAGACTTTTTTGACCCAAATGACCTCTACTTTCATCCCCTTAAAGGATTAAAGACATTTACGGAACACCCTGTATACTCACTTATGTATGCAGTTATTTGGATCACATTCCTATGTACAAAAATAGAATCGATTTTTTCATGATACTTACAAAGCAATATGTAATACGTATATAAATAGCAACATATAGGTACTCCACTACATCTATTGGCTGTAAGCCCAGAATTCACGCAGTACGATAGAGAGAAATTCTAAGAAAGCCACCCATAACACAAAGGAACCTAGGGTAAGCTATTGAAGCGAAATGACTGTAATTTTTATCATGGCTTATGGCATTTTAAGCCTACTCTGAACTTTTATTGCATCATAAAGGACAAACAGAAGTGGGGATAAAGTTTAAGTCGAGGGAATTACTTTTGTTGTAACCATACCTTAAAGATACCTTAATGCCATCAACAGGTTATAGTAATGGCAAATTAAATCTACTCGCGGTCAGAATAATTTATTTTGTGTTGTATTTAATGGCATCTAAGTAGCCGATATTTTAGATCCATGGATAAACGTAGAATTTAATATTACGCATATAAATTTTTTTCATTGACAGAGTTTAGTGGCTGTTGAATAGATGCATAAATGACGACATTGTCATAGTGAGAATTATTGGTGAAATATTATATATATTTTTATTAAATAATTTTAAGGAGGAGAAAATGGCATGCCCTTTTTTTTAATTAATTACCATCATGTCTCCCTATTTTTAAATATATCAAAAGAGGAATCTCAGTTTTAGCATGCTTTTCATTATAGAATTCAATAATATTTATAATATAATATAACATATAATAATTAAATATTTATTAATTGCATTAGTAGCTGCTGATAAAATCATTGTATTTTATGGTCCTTTACGACATTCTAACTAATGAATAAACCTTTACGAAATAATCCCCTCTTAATAAAAATTGCATGCATTGCTCTTATGGATTTACCAGTATTTTTCCTGCTCTTCAAAAAAATTACTACGAATTGGGCCGCGGAACATAATCTTTTGTTATTGCCTACTACGTCTTAAGATTCTTTTTCTTAAATTTTCGAAATATACCTATTACTGAAAAAGATTCAATTGTCAGTAGTCAAAAGAAAGAAAAAACAACTTACAATAAGATACGGAAAATTCCCACGGAACTCATTGTCCAAATTTGTAATGGATTTCCGATGTTCTCTGCAGCTTTCAAGTGATTAGTAGAATAACAAAATCAAGCTTCTCGGATAGTATTTGAATGGTACGGTTACAGTAGAAGTTTGTTCTACCTTACCTTGCAGGATACCCCATTAAAGACAACAAGAAATATCATATTATTTAATTCCGTTGAAGACAGAACATATATTTGTGATGTGAACGGTTAATGTTGTTTGTTGTATGAATAGGGGTTTAGATTTGCTAAAAAAATCCGAGAAACGGTACCGTTTTCGAGAAAAACCGCGGAAAATTTTGGAAGATTACTTTCTCTTGCTACATAGCAAACGTAAGCATTTCCAGAGCTGATATAAGGACCTACTACGCATTCTTTTTTTTCAAATCCCTATTTACTCTGTACATTTTTCAGAGTATTAATAAGGACCTAGAATATCAGGCAATTCGTTTTGAGCAGTCGTCAAAAACAGATCGAGGTTTTGACTTGAAATTAGTCTTGTGCAATATATTGGCAGAATTGAATCCAAATCCAGACAGAGTTAATAAATAATTTTTCCTTTCAACAAATTTTCAAGTCAGCCAAGAAGTGGAGATTTTTTCCATTTTTCATAGGCAGACATTTCGAAGCTTTAATAGCAACATTTTCCCTTTGAAATAGGCCCACATTAGCCATATGACTGTGGAAGGTTATTGAAACCACTGTGTAATTAGCAAGTGTTTATTCTAAAGGAAAAAGAGAGATCAAAATAGAATATTTCTAGTTGATTATAGATTTTTTTTCCTGCTGGAAGATACTTATTTCCAGCACTTCCTATAGGCGCCCAGTGACACCTGTTACATTTTTCCATATTTTTTAACCCATACTCAAAAGTATTTTATAAATCCAGGTTAAAGTATGAAATTAGAATTTCAGTGCCACATGCAATTAATTTTGCTTTTTATGTGTTATTATTCTTCAGAGTTATTAATTTACTATAAGTATTAAGTTTACACATAAGCCTACATTTAAGCACTTCTCTTGAATACATTCTTTCAAATTTATTTACAAACAGTGAGTATGATTAAGTACTTGTAGACTTAAGAGAAGTTGTTCCAAGAAAAGTATGCAATACTGAGATCTCTAATAAATGAGGGGATATTTCAAACCGAAAATGCTATATTATTTTCTTTCGAACTCATGTTATTTTCGAAATTAGCGGTGATTTTAGATATTTTCGAAAAAGTAATTCTTGCAAATCTTTTTGTCTTTTATTACAGTCATGTAACTAAGTTCGTTTTGCTAACTTGTTTTATTCGTATTATACTGATTTTCATTGATAATAGCTTGCTTTCAAAATTTTTACAGATAATTGACTATATAATTTCGAAAATATTTGTACCTTCGAAAAATTATCTCATTTTAGAGTCAAAATCCTCTTAAAGTAGCCATATTAGAAAACTATTTCGTTCTATTTCACAGCAAATACTCCTAATCTGTTACCGTCCATATTTGAACGAAATTATTTCGAAATTCAAATTTTTTTATAATGGAAGCTCTTAAGCAAGTAAGTCGAGTAAAACCTACGTCATAATTTTAATATTTACTGTTAAAACTGTTTATAACATATATTGTACTCTTAATTGTAATCCTTCTTTTTTGCATAAAACAATGTCGAACCTCGTGTGGATTGCTCCAAGTCAGAAGAGTGTATCTAGAGATTTGAAAAGATGGTATCGGAGGGATTTTTCAGCTCTTATCACTTCATTATATTTACAATACCGATTTTTCATATAGTTAAACAGTATAAAACTTCGTAAGGCAGTGGCCAGCACCACACGAATACAAGCCATACAAGAGATAAACTTGATGCATGCGCTATCTATTTTCGTGGAAACTGACCTATCATGAAAACAATATAAAATTGTTCCAAGTGCCAGTACTAAGATATACTTTTGCTAATCCGTGTTACAAAAAGCTAAGAGGGAGTGTTATCCTAAGCCGGAACCATACCGAATTACAGAAACATGTGCGGAAATCAGATTGCAAGATTTATTAGATCACATTATTTACTTACAAATCTGCCTGCAAATGATGATTTCGTAGCGGTCACCTACGAACACTGACATATAATAAGAATGGACTGAGCCATCCTATCTAATTCCTATAGTCAAAAATGGCACAAATTTTGGCTAAAATCTATTTCTCTCTTTCCACCTCAAAATGTACACTGAACTGTAACCAATTTTGGAATAGTACGGCTGAATTAATTGGAACACATTTTCAGTAATATTAAAAAATTAATTTTTGTATTAATAAAAGCAAGTTTAACTTCCTAAAAAATTTTTATTTAATGCAATACTATTTTACAAAATCGATATCTGGGTATTACTTGTCTGTGAAATAAGTTACATTTGTTTTCGTTTAGGAGATATTAACAAATAAGAGTAAAAATTTCGTTATTAAGTAAGCGATCCGATGTAATGTACAAAAAAAACTGTCATCAATTTCTCCATCAAAATCAATAAGTTTCGTCATTCAAACGTTCTAGTTCTACACAGACAAATCAATCCTATAAAAAAAAAAAAAATAAGTAAATTTTCTTATCTGTCCGATAGTATAAATATTTAAGCACCGACTTTACTAAGCAAAATCATAAGAAAAATTTAGTTTTAAAAAATATTTACATATTTTGATCTTTATCGATATAAAAACTAATACAACTATAAAAAAAACCTTTGCAAAAAAAGTAACGAATGTTCAAAACTTAATTTTTAATAATTTTATGAAGTAAGGCATATAATTTTTTTTACTATCGAACAAACTTACAAAATTAATTTTAATAAGTATAAAATTGTTTTACCATTAATTGTTGATTGAAAAATTGTACCCTTAAGACTGAAAATAAGATTTATTGATTATTTTAGAGAAAACCATAGCAAACCAAATGGATCTAATTAAATCGTAATACATACTCAAAATCCTTGGAAAATAACCTCATTCGAAGGAAAATCTTTGGACCATAAGAATATATGTAATCATCTCATATTTTATTTTGAAGCATACCAGCCGTCGTTTCCCTCGCGAGAAAGAGCTAGAGTGGCCGTCAGCAAATAATGTTTTTAAGCGCTCGTTCCATAACAATTTTATAACAAAATACTAAAAATGTCTATACAATGAAGTCGATCCATAAATCATACCAACCTCCTCTCTCTCTAAACATAAATTACTACATTTCTCATGAAAATATATTGAAACTTTGAAACAACAAAACAACCCTGCATCCACAAAAATATTGCAAAAGTATAAATTTGATTTAATAAAACATCTCTCGTTCCAACAATAAATTGTTGGGCAGCTCAGGAAATATTGAGCTATAAAAGTACAAAAGTTTTAAACTGGAGCAAAGAGAATCGTTGTAAACATCGTTATATTGGCGATTATTTTGGGATTATCTCCGATCTATGTTAAGTTGAAAAACAATTAAAATAAAAGAGTAGTTTTTATGACGTCTTTTATTTCAAAATATATATATATACTCCCAACGTTTCGACCCGCGGGATTTACGAGTCCTCTTCTTGGGGCTATAAAAAATTCTTTTGTAGAATAGTATCGAGACACTTTTATAAATACAACAAAATTACCTTCCGATTATAATAAATTAAATTTTAAATATCACATATTGTAAGTATCAAATAAACTAAAATATTACACTAAAAACATTGTTATAAATAAAATTAAAAAAACCAAATTACACGGAAAAAAACAGACTACTGACAGGACATGATTAAGCTATTGACTAGACTGAACAATTATGTGTAGTTTGTGTAATGTTAAAAGTGAGCATTTTATGTGTTTATCGAATTAAGTATGTGGTGATACTCATTATGAATGGTCTCTTTGTCTAACCTAATATTAATTAAGTTGTGTTTGTTTATATAAATGTGGCAGGCTTCTTTGGTTTCCCTTTTTTCTCTGTTTTTTTCATTGGCAATGATCATGGCATCATCAAATTTGAATATATGCCCGGTTTCAAGGGAATGTGATGCCAATGCTGAGTGTGGGGTATTTTTTGCTATATATTTTGCATGCTGTGATAGGCGGGTTTTTGGAAGTTTGCCCGATGTATGCTGTGGGACAGTTGTCGCAATTTACTTTGTACACTACGTTATTTTTTTCAGGAGTTTTTATTTTGTCCTTCGTTTTGGTGTAAATCTTGTTGAGTCTATTGACGGGTTTAAAAGTTATATTTATTCGGTTGTCACCTGTGTGTACATGTCGTCTTATTTCATGAGATACTGGATATATGTAAGGAATTGAATTATAGATCTTACTATGAGGGTCTTCTAGTTCTAAAATAGCTGGCTGTAAATTGTTGTTGGTGGAAATGTTGAATTTTTTTCTTCTGGCTCTTTTTATAACCCTGCTTCGTATGTGAGATGGATAGTTATTTTTTCTAAGGATTTTGTCAATTATAAGCTTGTTTTTTGCGTGAAATTTAATGTTACTTAAGCTTAGAACTCTGTGTGCAAAAACCTCTGCAGTATTTATTTTCATTGCCATTGGATGGTTAGAGTGATAATTTATCATGCGATTGGAGCTGCAGGGTTTGCAGTACCAATCCGTGATAATTTTCTGTTGATCTGTCCTAATGACGAGCATGTCGAGAAAAGGTAAGGTGTTGTTGTTGTTTTCCATCTCAAGCGTAAATTGTAGTTTTGAATTAATGTTGTTAAAAACATCTAACAGATCATTTACATGTTCTCGTGCTGTTGTACAGATGATGTCATCTACATATTTCATGATGAAAGTGGGTTTGTGTGTGGTGAGCTTCAGTGCCTCATCAATTACATAGTCCAGTGTGAAATCTGCGAGAATTCCTGACAATGGATTACCCATAGCCAAACCGAACTTTTGTTTGTATGTGTTGTTATTGTAAGTAAAATAATTGCAGTCTACGACACAGAAATTAATTATGTTTTGAAATGTTTTTTTATCAATAGGTGTGTGGTTTTCAATAATGTGCCATTTACTGTCGATAATTTGAAGTGCCATCTCTGCATCTATATTTGTGTATAGAGACTGTACATCCAATGAGATGGGTATGTCATTGGTCTTAATTTCAGTATTTTCTAAAAACATTTTTAGTGAGTTGGAATTTTTTATGTTGATGGGGTTGTCGGTATTGATGAGTTGTAAAATTTTTGCCATATATTTTGATAAAGCGTAACCGGGATTATTGATCATGGAAGTTACTGGTTACTGGTACTTGAAACCGGGCATATATTCAAATTTGATGATGCCATGATCATTGCCAATGAAAAAAACAGAGAAAAAAGGGAAACCAAAGAAGCCTGCCACATTTATATAAACAAACACAACTTAATTAATATTAGGTTAGACAAAGAGACCATTCATAATGAGTATCACCACATACTTAATTCGATAAACACATAAAATGCTCACTTTTAACATTACACAAACTACACATAATTGTTCAGTCTAGTCAATAGCTTAATCATGTCCTGTCAGTAGTCTGTTTTTTTCCGTGTAATTTGGTTTTTTTAATTTTATTTATAACAATGTTTTTAGTGTAATATTTTAGTTTATTTGATACTTACAATATGTGATATTTAAAATTTAATTTATTATAATCGGAAGGTAATTTTGTTGTATTTATAAAAGTGTCTCGATACTATTCTACAAAAGAATTTTTTATAGCCCCAAGAAGAGGACTCGTAAATCCCGCAGATCGAAACGTTGGGAGTATATATATATATTTTGAAATAAAAGACGTCATAAAAACTACTCTTTTATTTTAATTGTTTTTCAACTTAACATAGATCGGAGATAATCCCAAAATAATCGCCAATATAACGCTTACATAACCCGATCATAAACACAGCCCAAGCTAATTATTGTTGTAAACATCATTGAAATTGAATCATTAACTTTTCAACATCCACTCGCGATTTCACAAAACCGATAACTCTATGTTTCGTTGCGGAGAATGAATCGACAATGGATTTGTTGTTGAAAATTCAAGGAGAAGGAAAATAAATTTGAAAAAGAAATATTATTTGATTTGGAAACAAAGTTCTGTTCAGTTTCCTAATTATAGACTATTATGGGTAAAGTTGATCGGCAAGATTTTTTAATTTTGTATTTTTTTAATTGGCTCTGTTTCAGTGCAGGTAAATACGACAATTTCCTAGTAATGAACTTATTTTCACATCCGCAAGTTTTTTCGGAAAATTAAAGAGTTTTGAGTTTTAAGTAAACAAAGGTTTGAGGAAATATTTTGTTGTGCTCTAGAGCAGAAATATCCAACCCCCTTCACTAATAACAAAAGGTTTTCAATTTCAATTTCGAAAAAATTTATTAACAATCCGTAGATAAAGTTAGAATACAAGGATATTGTGTAACATGAATAAAAATAAATAAACTCACAATAGCTACGATTAAGTAGAAAAATTAATTGAATTTCCGGCTATGACGGATGATGATAGTAATAAGGACAGGAAGTGGAATACTTAGGGTAAAAAAAAGAACAAAAAAGGATTAATGGTATACAAGACTACATATTTATGTACACCTGAACATTGTTTGATGTTTACCATTGAGGATAAATTTTAGTAGTAATGTTTAGTTCTTATTTCATATTTTTAGAGCCATCAAAGTAGGAAAGGAAGCTGAAAAAATAAATATGCAGTTTTGCCCAATAAAAGCACCTATATAATGAGATCAGTAAAAGTTTGCAAGAGGAAACATAATGCCAGGAGGTTTGGAGCTATTAATCGCACTATGAATGAATGAATTGATGATTGATCTGTATACAATGGAAGCCTAAGTCACTAGCGTTTCTTAATCAGTGAGAGTGTAGTAAGTCACATAATTAATTCAGTTTCTTTAATAACGGGGCATATCACTTAATTTAATTCGAAATACAAAAATTAATAAACTCAATTTATGTAATTGGTACTCGCAGACTCTATCATAAATATTATAGATATATATGGGTGAATATTTCAAAAGGCCGATATTTTATACATCAATATGACTAAATTGTTTAAATTATTTTTAATTTCTGTTCATTTGGGTTAATAATTATTTAATTAAATAGTTACCACAAACGTCCATATAATTTTATCATTTTTAAGGATTTTTTTTCCACGGGAATGACAGGTTGCCACGGAAATGACAAATATATGTACGTCACGAAAATTAGAATATAGCATGGGCATTACATTTTTCGCACAAAGGATTAGAGCTTTACAGAAAAATAATTTTAATAAAGAAAAATAACAAAAAATAAATTCATTTTTTATAAGAAAACTTAGAAAATTCAATATACATATAGTACAGAGTTTTCCAATAAGAGGTGTTATTTTGATATTCAAAGAAATATGCCATTTTTTGAGATAAATGATCGGATCTTTATTTCATTATAAAGAGGAAGGTATGTCGTTAATAATGGAAACTAACATCAGCCAAATGACCACCACGACCACGCCTACAGGACCATATTTTCATGAAATTTTCCATAACCAAATCGCAAATTGGCTGCCCTATGTCCTCGATAGCCTCACGAATTCCATCTCTGAGGTCTTGAATCGACGCTGGGCTGTTGGCGTAGACCTTCTCTTTCACGTGGCTCCAAAGGAAGAAGTCGCAAGGTGTTAAGTCACAAGATCTCGGTGGCCAATTGTGATCACCTCTTCGAGAGATAACACGGTCCTGAAACTTTGCCCGTAAAAGATCAATAGTTTCGTTGCTTGTATGGCACGTAGCGCCGTCTTGTTGAAAGTAAACGTTGTCCAGATCAATATCATCCAATTCCGGCCATAAAAAATCATTAATCATCTGTCGATAGCGCAATCCATTCACCGTAACTGTTGCTCCAGCCTCATTTTCGAAAAAGTAAGGTCCTGTGACCCCGCGGGAACATAAACCGCACCAAAAAGTCACACGTTGATTATAGAGAGGCTTTTCAACAATAACTGTTGGGTTTTCCGAGCCCCAGATGCGACAATTTTGCTTGTTGACGAAGATGAGTTTTTGATGGAATTCCGGATCATTTTCATGCATTTCAAGGAACCAATCAGCAAAGACTCGACGTTGTTGATGATCGGCCGGCTTGAGTTCTTGTGTTAACTGAACTTTATAAGCCTTAAGACCCAAATCTTTATGTAAAATACGGTGTAATGACGTTTGTGGAATGCCTAATTCCAAAGAAAGACGAGGAATGGACAAACCTGGGTTTTCTTCAACAATTTCGGCTACAGCAGCAATATTCTCGGCTGTTCTTGAGCGACGTGCACGGGTTTTATTCTTCACATCACTAACTTGTCCCGAGAGCTCGAATTTTTCTACCAATTTCTGTATTGCGGTCCGACAAGGTGCTTCACGACGACCCAAAAGTGTTCGAGTTTTACGAACCGTCTCTGCCACATTTTCGCCATTTTTATAGTGAATTTTAATAATTTCAATGCGTTGTTGAATCGTGTATCGTTCCATTTTTATTAATGGCGTAGTTTCTACTTTACAAATGTCGAAAAGTGGCAGCTCCAAAAGTGACATCTACCGAAATAGCGGTTTAATTAAAATAGCACCTCTTATTGGAAAACCCTTTATTACTTAAAAAATTAACTTCAAAATAGATATTATGAAACGTCTATTATTTTGGGGAATTTCGAAAAGACACGATATCCACGTTGTTCAATATTTGGAGATGGTAATATTTTTTCAATTTGGTTAAAATTTACATAAGATGCATCTTCTTGATTTCAACTAAAAAGCTGGATCTCCATTTTTTTTATTACATTTTTTATAATACATTACTTTACCATCATCATCTTCTAGGTCTGTTTGACAATTGAAACAATTATATAAACTCCAGCCTTTATGTTCGCTTTTATAGTTAATCGTAGCACTATATCTTTTACTGGTAATTCTTGTTCAGTGAAATTTACATCACTAAATTTTAGTCGATTTTTTTGTTATGCCGGAATTATAGTAGAAATATCACTTGAACTTGAACTACTTTCGGACGAATTCAAATCACATATTTCATTAAAATATAAAATATCTAGTTAATAATGAGTACATATATAGTATATATATTTACCTGATGAATCTTCATTGTACCGATAAATGGTTTGGTTTCGGTGAGATCAATTTTTTTATCAATTTTGTCAATATCGTTTTGGAAAATTTTGTAAATATTTATTTTTGGGCAATTTTCTTGAACTACATTTACGCGTGTAAAATATAATCTGATATGTCGTTCCCCTGTGCGACATATCGATCTGAAGTTCTATTGCATACTGCTCCAACATCATCTGTAGCCCTTTTACCATGACCAGCTTCAAGGTAATTCCATGTAAAACTATTCAATTTTACGAATAACAATGGGAGTTGAACCCCAAGAATATAAAACATTGTTTTATCCTATATTGGGTTGCAGGACCATCACTTAAAAAATGTATTGCATTCACTTCATCTGGCAAATTTTCCAATATTGGTCGAAAGTGACACCAAATGGCTGGCAAACCGATAAAGTACAGTAACATTTTTTTTAATTATTTCATTACCGTTTGTATAAGCAATAACCGTATGCAGTGGTATTTGCTGCCTAGACCTACAAAAATGAAACGATTGTGTTTCATCGGCATATTTTAAGCTATAATTTTCACTGAAATCCATATGAATTAATGCCTCATTTCGTTGCAAATTAATTTTTAATTTTTCAATTTCACGGTGCTGATGGACAACTCTTCCTAGATGATTTAAAAATGGAGTGCAATTTTGTTGAAATTCTAATACAATATCTTTTAATGCTTTGTAATTAAGTTGTTTTGATATTTTGGATACAATTTTTTTTATTTTTCGTTTTAATATCTATATAATTTCTTTTAATAAGCTGCCATTTATAATATTCACCATTTTTTGAATCACCAAATTTATTAAAAGTTGTATTATTATTGCTACACTTATTACAAGTACGGAAAAGACAGTTTTCTGCTAAATCCGAGCAAGAAGTTGTTTTCAAAACCCTACTGGTTGTTCAATAATTTTAAATTTGTGCAATGAATTAATCAGTAATTCAATGATTGCGTATTTTATACATTTGCAGGTATCTCTTTCTGAAACTTTCATTTCTTTTATCCAGAAAGGTCGATTCAATTATAAAAGATTGATGTAGTTTTTTAATGTGTTCGTCAAGAATCTTTTTTGTTGTGTTTCTTTAAATTTTGTAACATATTCTTTTTTACCTGCACACATCCGGCTATTTATATCCTGGTTGTAAAATTGTTTGATTTCCTGTTTTTTTCTTTTGATAGTTCAATAATTTGGCACGATCATATTTTGTATTTTTGTAATTCCAGTTGTTTATTATACAACTACTGTTTGTTAATTGCCTGTATTTTTTTATTATCCTTGCTGCTAGTATGTTTTGAAGCATTTTTTTCTCTATTTTTAGTTACTTTATTATAACTATCTTTCAATTGATCCCGCGAAGCTGGACGAACATGGATTCTCTGTGCACATTATTTGTAATCGAGTATTTGGAGAAGGATTTTCCAAATTTTTGTTTTTCAATTTAGTACGTTATATCTGTTTCCTTAAACATAATAATTTTGCTTTCAATGTTTTTATAGCATCAGCTTGTTTTTTAACTTTTTGTATCCACCCATATTTTTCAGTATGTAATTTTTTTTTTAACTTATTAATATTGGATAACAAATCTACTTCTGTATTGCTAGTTCGATCGAACGTTGCACGAAACGGTTCAAAACGGGTCGATCAATTGGAATTACGATATTCACAGCGTCCGGAATCAAAAATTCTTGGCTTAAAGGTGATGATGGTGGAGTATTATTTTGTATGAACCCAACTTCATCTTCTTCATTTTTTTTTTGCTTCTGCTTTAATTTTTCTGTGATTCCTCACATTAATTTTCCACCTTTTCCTTGTATACGTTGCTCCTGTTTTGCCATACCTTTTATACTTTTTACTACATTGTTTTCTTTCTTTTTTATATATTGCTGCTTTTCCTTTAATTTTTGTTGAGCATTTCTTACAGAATCTTCCTTAATTTTTCTATGCCGTTCTTTTTCTCTTCTGATCGTATTCTTATTCGTCTTCTGGCTTTTTTTAATCGGTTTTTCCTTTTTTACTTCTTGAAGGCGCCATGAAAGTATACACAAACTTGCAAAAGATATTCCAAACAGTTTACAAGCGAAAAAATAATTTCCGTGTCTATGTGTAATTACCGTGTACGCACGGGAAAACATGGAATTGACGAACACGGAAATTACAAATAAAGCAGTATTTTTGCCATAAAATGTTAATCAAATATTAGATTAATCTAAAATTGGTTTTACATATACTACACCACCTAATATTCGTAGACATGATATTTAATTTAATGATATTATAAATAAATAATACTTACCACGGTAATTACAAATTCACTTGACAAAATCTTTAAACAACTATTCACTTCGAAATATTTCGCGAGACTAACTTTTTGTTCTTAGTAAAACAAGCTGTCATGGAAAATTTTTAAAATGTCATTCTAACTGTAAACACGATGGAATATGTTTCGATTTCCAAAATGTTTTTTTTTTACTTTTTCATTTTGGTCACGGAAATGACAAAAAATGGTGAGACACTCCAAATTTTACCTAAAATATACAATTTTATAACTTTTTTTTAATAACTGTAGATGTGAAAGCGCTTGTAAGAAACAAAGTTGTGACTGCCGAAAACACGGCCTAAAATGTACCGATTTGGGCAGTAATTATAATGAAAACAGCTCAAATAGAGATAAAGAAATATTTGAAGACGGAACTGATTTGGAAGAGATTATTGATGAAGAGTTAGCAAATAGTCTTTGTATTGAAATCGAGGAGCTCGAAGACGTCGATAATGTCGAATGTGAAAATTTTGTTGATGAAGAAGAAGAACAACCACAATGCAAATGATGTAAAATTCATTAGAATTTTATAATTTCTCATATATTTTTTATTTTTATAAAAAAAAATATCAATAAATTAATTGTTCTACTTAATAATTATGTATTCAAATTATTTTAATCAATTATAGGTACGTAAAACAGATTACTCATCGTTATACTATTTATTTGGTGAAAAAATAGTAAAATATACGTTAATTGAACACTGGACCAGCGAGTCTTAACTCTAGCTTACGAATTTCAGTACGGTACGGTGCATTGCTATTAAAAATTTAAGTTTCAGGATGATTTCCGCCTCTGTCTTCAATTAAATTGATTCAAGTTTAGTAATATTACAATAAAGTAAATTCTGTCATTGAAATTTAATCCATAATTTACGTAAATAATAAAAAAATGAAAAAACAAATTGAAAAATTCGTGATGCGAAAATTCATTTTTCGGTTTGTTTCAATTTTAATCAGTTTCTTCGAAAATAAACCATCATCATATATAGCCCATTTTAGAGTAGACACTTCAACGGTTAAAATGATCTCAGATAGAATATTTAAATCGAAAAAAACACCAATAAAGTTTTTCGTGGAAGATTTTGGGTTTTTTTTTTTTTTGTAAAATTTTAAATATATCGGAAGCTACATATTTCCCAGATTCCACAAAAAAAAATTCTTATTTAATGCAAAACACGGTATACTTTCACAAAATTTCATGTGATTTGAATTCTTTTTACGAGACAAAAAAAAATAAAAAACTGAAAAATCGGTTTCCGCCATTTTCTCAAAAACTTTGAGGTTATGATGAAAACTATGAACATTTTCCGCTAGAAAGTCACGTTTCGCAGAAAATCGCAAAAAACCACTTTCAGCCCCTTAACACCCACCATTTCGCACTTTCACTTTATCCCGTGTTTAATTTTTCTTTTCTTCTCTTAATTATAACTTTAACTAAACGTCCGAGGCTGTGACAAAGATTATAAACTATGGTAAATGGATATTCCACACCAACCTAGAGCAGTAGGTACAAGGCCTTAATTTCAAAATAAAATTTTTGAATTTGTGATGTGAAGTGTCATTTTCAATCCTATCTATGTAATGTAAGGCTTGCTGAAATGAATAATAATACAAAAGGAAAGTAGCATAAAAGTAATACAAAAGATCAGAATCCCACGCTGATCTCATATAGTCTACGGAGCTGTCAAAGTTGGTGAGGCCGGGCAGGTTTGAAGACCCAGCACTGTGTTTCGCGCTTAAAAATTTTCAATTCATGTCTATTATGATTTTACTAATTTCCTCGTACAAAGTGATTAGTAAAAAATGGAATTCAAGATTAATTTGAGTCTTGGCATTAGCGGCCGAAACACACTTTGTAAACCTAGCAAAACTAATTTCAAATGATCGTCTAGTAATACATTGATGAACGCAGAAAGGCATAGCTAGAAGGGGTTTAGTTATTGTAAAAACATTTTATAAAGTCTAAGATACAACGTGAGTGACATAATATATAACGCTATAAAAAACGCTGTCATTTCATTCTAATGACAGGTCCACCTAGGGGGAAACACCCTGTATAGCCGACATTCCAGTGAATTTTCATGAAAACCAAAAATGGTCCATTCATAAATTTACACAAAATTGGACTATTTTCTGTGAGATGACCTAGATGAGACTTCGTTTTCGCTGTTTTTGTGTATGGCATGTTTTATCAGATAATCAAATAACCTGGCGTTATATGGCCTGCCTCATTTCAGTTCGACTTTCATACATAATTATATATTATGTATATTTAGTATGTACATGTTTCAGCAAATACAACTCTTGAATTCGAGCTTACATATCTTTGACATACTGATGACCTATTGATGAAAGGGAGTGCTTTCAATTACGCATCCCGGTCCAGAAATTAAAAAGAAAAATTCACAATAGAAAAGAACGAACCGATTACTTTTCCTTATCACTACCCTACCAGGCATCCACCGACCGCCATTTGTCATGCACGCGCGCCAAGTCGCAAGACAAGATGAAGAAAAAACGCTTGTAAATATTTTGATTAAATGATGATGGGATGAATTTAAAAGAAAAAATGTTTCACAGCTGTATTTTAATGCAAAGTATGTGCAGATAATGATAAAAACAAAATTATACATATAACAAAAACCTTACCATAATTTATGTTGAAATTTTATGTTTTCCATCCATCAGATAACGCAGAAAAGTTGAAACTGCACTGCGGTAGCATAAAAATTTTGATTAAAAAAAAAAAAAAAAAAAAAACTACAACAAAATCTGCGGTAGGGTAGCTCCCGTATGCATGTATGCAGTCGCAATGCCAACAGATTTTTCCAATTGAAAAATTTGTCAACGGCACCATGAACTGTAAGCTGGATTTAACTTAACTGTGCTTTTATATATTGCATTAAAAATATATTGCTAACGATAAACTGGATTTGAATCTTGGCATGCGATTGATTCATCCTTTTGTCAACACTACACACACGGAAACGACACACAAATAAATATGGGAGTAACTTCAAGCCTGTGCACAGCTCTTCAATTTCACTTATCGCACGAATCGCACTAAATTAATAAATTTACACGAATTTTAAAATTTTTTTAATTAAAAACTTTGGAACGCATCTATGCAGGTGCAAATATTCACTTGACAATAGAAAATCTAGCCGGTCTTAATTTCCGCCATATTAAAAATTACGACCATGTATCCACACAGAAAAGACTCTGTCTCGACTGTTTTCATTTATAAGAGTGAGCAAAGGAAGTGTAACGAACGCTTCGCCTAAAGTGAACGTTAAAATTTGCTGCGTTGCTTGTTGTTGTTGTAATCGCATGCAGTATTTTGATAGATGTTGCGATTTATGATCAAAGATCAACGCAATGAAAAGCAAGCACTACCAGGAAAGCAAGATTAAAAGCAGGTCGAAGTACAGGCCATGCTAAACGACTTGTGGGGCTGCCAAGTAGAACGATAATGAATGGTTGGGGCCGACTAACCATTATTGCTCGTAGCACATCGTGTCTCGTCGCATTAATAGGTTTTTTTTGGGGAAAATTGAAGTTCGAAATTCGAAATTCCAAAAAGGGGTGATGTGAAAGCATTGAGTATTGTGGAAGTTTACCATGCGATGAGCAACATAATTAAATTTATCTGCAGCCGTCGATTTCTTCTATGAGCGGCGATTTTTTCTTAATTATATAAAAAACAAATTTGTCTTTTCTTTTTTTTTATAAATGAAATATAGTCACGATAAATTAAATTTATTATGTTAAAATAACTCTGGCAGAATATTTACATATCTCCTTTCAATAGAGAACTAAAGCTGTTTCCAAGTACTAAAGAAAATAAAATGAACAAACTACGAGAATTTGACTATAATGTTAGTGTTGCCACTTACCTTGAAAAACATTTAAATTATTTAGAGAGGCAATTTTCATTACAAAAAAATCATTTTGGATTCATTTCAACTTTGACAATTTTTTAATTTAATTTATAATTGAGGTGAAATTTTTAATTTGGTAGGTAGGATCTCTCTAGCTTTTTAAGGATTAAACGAAATTAATTTTTTTTTTTTTTACTTCCACATGCAATGTAATTGGGAAGATATTTAGAAAAATTAATACAGAACGGATTTAAAGTGAAACTTTATTAATTATGTTCACAAGAGAAAAGAAACAAATGCATTTTAGGCTACAGTATCTAAGCTTGAAATTGCCTGCAATATTATAAATTAGTATGGAAGAACTCGCAAGCTGGATGTAAATTTGCTCGCTTTAAACGTCAATACTGCAGCTTTCTTCTCAGAAAAAATGCATTATTTTTTTTTCTTATATAAGCGAGAGGGTAAGGCGACTTGCTAACTTGCTTGAAACCCTTTCTCCAGGTTGTGGAGAAAGAACCTTCCGGTCCTTTTAATAAAGCGCATCAGGTCTTAGTGAGGTAAGTTTTTCAGCTCATCCACAAACAGGTGGGCAGACTCAAGTGTATTAAGCCTACTCCGGGTAACGGCCGGACAACCACTCAGAAAGTGTTCGGTTTTTCAGGCTATCCCTTTGGGCAGAACAGACACTCAGAGTTGTAAATAACTCTTATCTTTATTAGGGGAACGTCAAGCGAGATGTTGCCTCTGATGATACCAAGCACAGTCTTGCATCGTTTTCTTCCGAGCCCCAAAACAAAGCAAGAGAAATTCCTCTTGGTCCCATCAAGACAGGGTTTTGTGCACCTGCAAGTACTCAGGTTCACTCATCCCTGCTGATATTAGAGGGTTAGCCCTTTCATTTCCCTGGATTCCTATGTGAACAGAATGCCACTGAAGGCCACCTTGTTGTGGATACCAAGCTTATTCACGGACAACCTGCAGTCCTCCAGTAACCAGGATGTTATCCGAGGGCCGCTCAGAACCATCAAGGCCGCCTGACTATTCGAAAGAGAGCAATGACATTTCTCTTGATTTCCATATCAAAGGCTATCTTTGCTGCTATTGCTATGGTAAAGACTTCAGCCTAGAAGGCAGGTGAGCATTCTGAACCAATGTCTGGTTCAAGAAACTAAACACCAGCACCGGCTCCCTCATATTACTACAAAATTTAGAGCAGAGAGAGCAATGCTCGATTGAGCACTTCCTTCACCCCATGATTCCATTTCAGAAAAACCCACAAAGAATCTATATTTCATTATAACTCAACTTAATCTACTGATTAGTCGTTATTTGACCTTGTTGTTACTAATTAGCTGCCGGACTCTACGTAACTGCTTGCTTTTTGGATAGGTACCTAATTTTAGTTAGCTGTGATACCAATATATTTGAACTGTGATATTTAGATTTGTAATATTGCTTTGGTTTCAGTATAACAACCATGAGCGCAATCTCCACACAGCCGTTTTGGCATCTCCCTGAATGAAGAGATCCAGGGGTGGCAGATCAGGAAAGACCTCAAGGGCAGTAGTAGTCGTATATTGCATGGAGTCTGTGATTCATAGGCAAGGAAACTTCTGCAGGCTCACCACCTTCCCTATCGCATGGTTCTTAAAACCGAGGTGTACAATCACATGTGCAGCCAACGTTTCTTCTGCAAGAGCATGGACCCTCAAAGGTGCATTACATTTTTCCTCTGCATACATTCCAAACGTTAACCCCGAGTATAGGTAGACACCTTGGTATTTCACATGGGCAGACATTTGGAGATTGTGCCAAAGAACTTTGGAAGAACAAGCTTCGAAAACTTACGTCTCCTGGAGAAGATTACCACGCTAGTTTTTGTAGGATTCACATTAGTACGCTACTGTATTAAGGCCTCGTTGGATGAAGGCACAGCTAGAAATCATGCTATGCCTGCTATTGAGCAGAGGGATATCATCCCCATTTTTCAGATCATTTATAAGTGAGTCAGCGGCCCCGGTACTCTGGAAGAGCACGCGACCTGCACGCATCCTCTCTCCACATCAAACTGAGGGAATATCGGTCAGGTATTACTTAAAAACGTACGATGACTATGTTAAAAACCAACTTGAAAGCACTCGGACTTTGCGATTTGCTATTTCATGTGGCACAAACATTGTGTTCCTGTATACCAAGGTTTGAGCACCCTTTAAAACGTTTACTACATAAAAATAAATGTAAAACTTAATCAATCCGATGAAACTTTACACCCGAAAATCGAATTAAATTAAAAAAATATATGTTATTTCTTGTGTCCAAGTGATATTTTAATCGCTTATAAGGAATTAAACTCATTCCGACTATAATTTTCCAAAGGTTATTTTTACCTGAATCCTTCGTGTGGGCAAGAGAAATGGACCATGGGAAACACCATCTTTACCTTATCTACAGCCAACATAAAAACATCAAGTGGCATAAGAAAACGTCCATTCTGTGATATTTTTTTTGTTTGCAGCTCCAACTCTGCCGTAGCGCGAAAGAGAAAACTATGAAACTTGTGCAATTCTTTCCTATAGAAAACAGCAATACGCCTAGTCTATTGTTATAAGTCAGTTTATACAACTCAAGAATACTTTGGCGCTATCATCTAATAATTAAAACCGTCATGGCTTCGGAAGTATCTTCCAAGGAGATTGAGTATGTATTACGATGATTTAATTAGATCCATTTGGTTTGCTATGGGTTTCTCTAAACAAATTAATACATTTTATTTTATAGTAAAAAAAATTTATATGCCTTACTTCATAAAATCATAAAAAATAAAGTTTATGTTTTTATTTATTTATTTATTATATCGGCTAAATGTAACATAAATGCTTACATAAACCTACCTCCACGCACTCGGTGACTTAGACCATATGGTGCCCTATCTCTGCACAACTAAAACTGGCTATATATAGATTAATTTAAAATATAAAAATGTACGCATTTTTTTTTTTTTTTCAAGATTGAGGGCTTAGCTAAATTGGCATTGAAATGTTAAGATGGCTTAGCAGTTGGAAAAGGGGGGAGTCCCCGGACTGGCTAGGGTCAAGGATGGTAACTAAATCTGAGGAGAGTAGGATGCTTTGGGATCTTGGGCAGTTAGTTAAAAGGTGAGGAACTGTCATTGGCGTCCCGCAAGGCGGGCAGAAAGAACTCGGGGCTCTGTTAATGATGTGTCCATGCGTGAGTTTCGTATGTCCTAGTCTAAGTCTAGTCAACGTTACAGTTTGTCGTCTACTAAGCGAACTGTTGTATTTTGGTTGAGCGACTGTTGGCCAGTGTTGATGGAGGAAGGTGTTTGCTTGGAAGGTGTTTGCTTGGTCCCACGAGGCTTGCTTTGGTCTTTCCAGTTCCTTGTTTCCCAAGCGAATCAAAATTTTAGCTTCTGCCGGCGGCCTGGTGTCTTCTTGGCTGTTTCTTTCTGCTAATCTTGCTTGATGGTCAGCTTTTTCATTCCCTATGATACCAACGTGTCCGGGAACCCATATTATGGTGATGTTGGTGAATTTCACGGTGTTTCGTATAACTTGAATGAGGGGTGCGTCGTCTTTTCTATTTTTAAGAGCGTCAATCGTTGCCTTGGAGTCGGTGCATATAGTGATTGTTCTCCTTTGACTTTTAGCAATTTTTGTAGCTTCCAGGATTGCAATGATTTCCGCTGGTTGTGCTGGGGTATCAGGATGTAGCCTGGCTGACCAAGTTTGTTACCATGTCCCCTCGTGTTCTCGGACAATAGCTACTCCCACGCCGTCTATTGAGCAGCTAGCGTCCGTAAACCAGAATTCTTCGCTTTGGTGTTTTTCTTTAATTTCTAAGAACCTTTTCCTGTAGACTTCAGCAGGTATCCCGTTCATTCTGTTTCTGTACATGTCCAGTCTGAAATGTCTCTGTAGGGGATAGTGATAAGGGATGAAGACTGTGGTATCTTTGTCCGGGGAGGACGGAATGGGGATACCTAACTCTAAAGCCCGTGAGATACATTTAGCTAAGGTGGAAGGGATGTGTGAAGGCGGGTTATTCAAATTAGATTTAATTTTATTGTGCAAAGGTCTTCTAGGGTCCGTGGTTTCCTTGGCGAAAAGATTAAGAGCTCCTTTTGCTGCTCTCTGTTGAATGTTTGTGAAGCCTCCTTCAATAAGCAGAGCTTCAATTGGAGATGTTCTGAAGGCTCCCATTGTTGTGCGGATTATGTTATTGCAGGAGGTCTGAACCTTCTGAAGGAGCGATTTTGCCGCGTGTCCATATATGGTGATACCGTAGTCAACTTTTCCGTGCATTAGAGCTTTGGTTACACGATAGAGGCTATTTGGAGGGCCTCCGCGGTTTCTGACTGCCAACGTTCTGGCCAGGTTGTTGGTTTTTCCAGCCTCTGAGCCGTAATTCGTGCCTGAGCATTCCATTTTAAATTTCGCGAGAAATGAATCCCCAGTATTCGCATGTTGTCTTTTGCCGTTAGCTGGTATTCGTCGATTTTACATCTATTTGTATGGCAGTTATGTTTTCTGCAAACGTGCAGTAGCTCAAGTTTGCTGCTGGGGAATCTTGCTCCGTTTTGTTCGGCCCAATTGTTGGCTTTGTTAAAGGCCTGTTCCACCCATCTGCTCGCCTCGTTGTCTTTGCTGTGACCTGTAAGGAGAAGGTTATCTGCATAAATCAAGCTATTAATGTTGTTCATCGGCTCAAGAACGGAGCATAGCGAGTCGATGTAAATTTTAAAAATGCTCGTAGAAAAGGGGGAGCCTTGCGGAACTCCGTTATCCAAACGGTGGAGCGGGGAAATGAATCCATTGACTTTGACCCTCATTTTTCTGTTAGTGAGGAAGTTTGAAGTGAGCCGGACGAATTTGTCATCTACGCCCCAGACACATAGACGTTTAGCCACAATGTGTCTGCCCACGCGGTCGTAAGCCTTCTCTAAGTCTGCCGACAGAGCCACTGAATGGTGTTTTGATGATAGGCCCCCTGCTAGCTCGACTTCCAGTTGGTGGAGTAGGGAAAGAGTCCCTCGTCCTGGTCTGAAAGCGTGTTGTATGTCCGAGAGTGTGATCTCTAGGATCGAGTTGACCCTTCTTGTAAGTATCTTTTCCAGCACTTTTGATAGGCATGGCAGCAAGGAGATAGGTCTGAAGTCGTTCGTAGTGTGAACTGAATTGGATCTCTTAGGGATGGGGACAATCGTGGCAATCTTCCAATCCTGAGGGAAGATTCCGTTGTCCAGGATATTGTTCATAAGTGAGATGTATCTCCTCTTGAAAGAGATAGGGGATTCCCTTATCATGCGATATGAGATTCTGTCGATACCGGGGGTTTTGCCTTTGAGAAGACTCAAGGTGTCATTGAGTTATTCCAAGTTTATCGGGTAGGTTAGGTTTCTTATTGGATCAGGAAAATAAGGAAGGTTAGATTGGGAGAAATTTTGTTTCTCGACAATAAAGTCCTGAAATGAGTAGCCCGACCATGTTTGAGCAAACTCACAGGCAATTTCCATGGACCAGCTGATGTTCTGCTTGCGTTCGTCAAGTTGCCAATGAGGTTTGGGCGCCTATTACCGGAGATGGATCTGACTTTCCTCCATGCGTCAGCGAGATCAACGTTGGGATTAATGGTATTTGCGAAAAGAACCCAGGATTTTCTTTTTGCCTCTTTGATCTGTTTCTTGGTGGTTGCCGACTCCTTACGATAGGTCTGCAGGTTATCAGTCGTAGGATGCCTTTGGAATGTTTTCCATGCCCTATTTTTGGCTCTTATTAAAACGAGGATGTCCTGATTCATCCAGCAGGGTTGGGTTTTCGGTTTTGGAAGTGAGGAAGGGATGGAGTGTGCAGCGGCCATACGGAGGATTTTTTTAAGTCTGGCTGCTTCCTGGTTGACATTTTGGCTTTGAGGGAATTTTTCCAGTTCCCTATTGGCAATTTTTTGGAAACTTTCCCAGTTCGCTTTCTGTTCGTGGAATCTTGGGGTTGGTTTAAAGTTTCCGGTCTTTACCCTAGATATGATCACTATGGGGAAGTGATCACTACCTTCTAGCTGTTTATGAGTACTCCAGAAGAAAAAAGGGGCCAGGTTCGGAGTAGTGAGGGTTAGATCAATGTGTGTGAGGGTGTTCCGGGTACTCAGATGTGTGGCCGATCCGTCGTTAAGCACAACATATCTCATTTCCTGTATCCAATCACCAATCAAATTTCCTCTGCGATTTGTGCGGGGGGAACCCCATATTGAGTTATGGGCGTTGAAATCGCCTGCCACAATAGAGTATCCTGACCTATGGGTGAGCAGATTTCTAAGGATTTCTGGTTGGAGATAGTTATCGTTTTCCAAATATAAATTGCTGATGGTGGTCTGGGGGTTAGAGTGGATGGTTATGGAAAGGGAAAGGTTGTTGGGATCTCTGAATTTCTGAAAAGGAAAGTGAATTGTGCACAAGAGTGGCTACTCCACCTCTTCTGGTCTCGTACATCTTATTGTGATATAGGCATTTGTATTGTCCTACTCTGTCTGGTCCGTCACCCTCTAGAAGTTTCGTCTCCTGTAATAATATGATGTGAGGTGAGTAGCTGTGTATAAGGATTTGGAGCTGGGGAAGGTTATTGTAAAATCCTTGAATATTCCATTGGAGGATGGTTAGCCCTCTGGTGGAGCTTGTCAGGGAAGAGGGGCAGTCTTGGGTTGTTGTTGGATGTTGGGATGTTGGCATTGGATAAAAAGCTCCATCAGGGGAGGCCATTATCATTAAAATTCGTCGTCTATGAAGATTGACTCAGTCTCAGGCTTGTTATAGTCTGAGGTTACGTGTATGGGTTGATCAGAGGCATCTGAACTATCCACATCTATATTCACAACTGAGTCTATAGCTTCAAAGGTGTCTTCTTGGTAGTCTGTAGCGCTTAGCACCTTATCAGTCCATAGTTGCTTAATGTGGTCTTGCGATTTTGGAGTAAAATGGAGAGTTTGCTTGTTTTAAGCTATAAGGCTTTGTCTTTTTGGAGTTGTGTGTGTTTGTGGGAATGTTATTTTGTTAGTAGGGGGTTCGGGTTTAGCTTGTAGTGTAGGTAGGTTTTTGGAAGTTGGTGGTTTGGTTATGGTAATTTGATCATTTTGAATAATTTTGTTGATTTGCTGTTTTGTTGAGTTAGTAGGTTGTTTGTTAGCTTGTGGAGGTGGAGGATGTGATTGGTTGGTGAGGCGAGTGTTATTAGGAGGAGTTATTGGGGGGGTTTGTTGATTAGTGTCAGTTTTTAGGTTGTTTTTCGTTGCAGTTTGGGGTAGTATGAGCGAATTTTTCAGCGGAGCTGGCTTAACTGTATTTTGCTCTAGAGATTGGGAGGTTACTGGAGTTTGCATAACCGCAGCATAAGTCTGCTGGATCGTACTTGCACTGGATATAGGGCTGCTTGCAAAGTGTATCTTTTTTGCTTCATATTTCGAGCATTTCTTCTGCGTCCTAATGCGCAGGATATCTTTCTCCTGGGCATACATGGGGCAATTTATGTCGGTGGAAGCGTGTCCCTGTACGTTGAAGTTTACACATGCTGGAATGTCATTAGCGCCGTGGTCTTTTTCATGTGGGAGGTCCTGAGCACAAAAAGCGCATATCTCCTTTTCTGCTGAGCACCATTTACTGGTGTGCCCAAATCGTTGACATTTCCTACACCTCATTGGATTAGGGATGTATTCCCTTACTTCCGTCATTTTAAAACCTACTGAGATTTTGTTGGGCAGAGTGAAACGATCAAAGGAAAGGATCACCAAGCCCGATTTCCTTTCCGCGCCTCCTTTCTTTGTCATTATGTGGACAGCCTCCACAACGCCACTGCCTTTGAGTCCCTCTACAATTTCTTTTTCCTCTAAATATATTAAAGACGAGTTATAGATAATTCCTTTGGTTTTATTGAGCGAGTCGTGGAAATTGCATTTTATAGGAATGTCTCCTGAGGTTTCGTTTTACATATGAATCGTTCTGCAACGATTCTGTTATTGCAGAGAAGAAGCAGACTACCATCCCTGAGGAAGGAGGACGATGTGAATCTCGTCGAGATTGCGTCAACCTCCTTCCGCAAGACAAATGGGTTTACCTCTTTAAGGGTCTTATTGAACTTGGCTTCATCATCAGGATTGGAAGTTTTCTCAACTAAGCTTGGGAAGTGTTCCAAGGTAGCTTCATGTGCTACTCTACGTTTTTTGCCACCTCTACTATCGGGGACTTGCTTAATGCCACCCAATAGATGAAAAGGGTTTTGGTTACTTGGCCCGGAGGCCATGTTGCCTAGGGGTACCTAGACCAACACGGGAATGTTTACCTATTTGAAAGGAAATTTTAATTAGAAAGGTACTTCCTTTTGTTGCTTGGTCCGCCCTCTGTTGTGAATGTTTGAAAGCTGCAACCTTGATCTTGATCACTGGTTTCGGAGTTTGTGTGTTTCGCTAATGTGGTACGGTTTGAATCTCCAACTTGGCGACAAAATGTCCAACGCACACTATTCTAGTAGTTAGGAGTTCAACCCTATCTACTTTCATCCCACCACGTGTTTTCTTTGGGGGGCTGTCACACTAAAGTTAATAGTCACTGATTATTACTTTCTCTTCACTCACTGTTTTATAGTTAATTTGCAGCTTGTCAATAACCTGTGAACTTCTCGTGCCACCAAACAACTTTGATGACAACTAAATGCTTAAAAAACCCAAGAAAAAGAAGAAATTTGCCAGGGTCTCCTTCAAGTCAACTTGTCGATTCAAGGTCTTGCCGATGACTGAAAATAAAGTTTTGAACGTTCGTTACTTTTTTTGCAAAGGTTTTTTTTTATAGTTGTAATAGTTTTTATATCGATAAAGAGCATAATAGGTAAATATTTTTTAAAACTTAATTTTTGTTATGATTTTGGTGAGTAAAGTAGGTGCAGAAGTTTTTATACTATCGCATAGATAAGAAAAATTACATGTTTATTATATTTTTTTCATAGGATAGATTTGTATGTGTAGTAGAACTAGAATGTTTGAATGACGAAACTTATTGATTTTGATGGAGAAATCTATGACAGTTTTTTTAGCACATTACATCGGATCGCTTATTTAATAACCCTATTTTTGTTTAGTGGCTTC
Organism: Dioctria rufipes; assembly: GCA_963924295.1. Taxonomy (NCBI): domain Eukaryota; kingdom Metazoa; phylum Arthropoda; class Insecta; order Diptera; family Asilidae; genus Dioctria; species Dioctria rufipes. The sequence goes on from OZ002743.1 coordinate 161,974,058, forward strand.
TTTGTTAATATCTCCTAAATGAAACCAAATGTAACTTATTTCAGAGACAAGAAATACCCAGATATCGATGACACTACTAATAAAGTGATGTATGAATAGAGCTCGTAACAAACCTCAATAACTCAGTGATATTGGCTAAATACTTATATCATGGGTACGAACCAAAGCTTTTTGTAAAAATTTTTTCAATATAGGCAAAAATTCATTTTTTGCTTAGGAACTCAATTGGCTATATTTCTCCAGAATTTGTCTGCATTATTAATGGCTGAAGACAAGTTGTGTCTGGGCAGATAAATATTTCTGTGAAAGCCGATAGCCATACATTTTTCTTCTAGGAGCTCACTGAACTTTTTTCTTAAGCAAGCCGACAATAGTCAACGGGGAATTCCTATAATAGGCCCGACATGCACAAACATGAGAGATGTCTTAAACGATGCATTTTGATACATATTTGATTAACAATGTTTATTTCAATTAAGTGAACGAGTGCTTGGCGGTCAAAGATTTATTTAGTACATTTTGGAAAATGTACTACAAAATCGAATCGGTCCTGAGAAGAAGCTTGAGTATCTGCACTCCTTTACTCGGAAGGTTTAAATTTAGGTATACCCATACTACCTTTTTTAGTATTTTCCACTTTTATATGAATTGAGGTAGGCACTAGATTTTTCGCAACTTAGGTCTGCTCTAAAGTTCGGTCTAAAGGGTATACTAAGATTGTCATTCCGTTTGTAACACATAGAAATAATTATAGCAAAATGGATTGGACCCATGCATAAAATAAAAAGTGATTTTTGCATGTCCGTCTATCTGTTCGTCCTCACGATAACTCGAGACGCGTGTACTTAGAAAGCTGAAATGGGCTTTTAAATAGAAAAGCAAAATTAGGGTTGAAAATGGGGCAAATCGGGTAACTCCTTCGTACGGTTGCCATACAAAAATTTCATTTTTCACTACATATTTGGGCATTGCCTGAGAACGCGTCAACGTGAAATTTTGTACATAGTGTTTTCATAAAACCAGTAAATATAATTTCATATAAAAATTTAGGATTTTTACGTATCCTGTGAAAAGGATCAGTTCTATACGGTATTAATGTACTGGAAAGTTCTTCAGAATACGGAATCCTATAAAATTGGTTATAACCATTTTTGCTGTTCGACGAACCGTTCTAGAGATATATTCAAAAACCACTTCAAAACTCAAACTTGGGCAGTTGGGTGACTATACGAAATTACAATTCTAGCCTTTTTATTAGTATCTTATAAATTGCTGGAAATTTTTCTTCAGAATTCTTATGCATTATTGGCTGCCGAGACCGATCTAATAAAGTTGAATTGATTCGGGTGCTCGCAGCGCCTTAGCCTAGATAGAACATGCTTTTGATTTACGGTTGGCTCCAAAACAAATGAAGGAGATGGGGCAGGAGCATATGGTTCAAGACCTCGGTCGACATATTAGGAAAAATATCAAGAGAACTCATGGGAATGAAAATATCTATAATATGTTTTCTGACTGCAGAGCTGCATTTCTGGTTCTCCAATCAAATAGATTCAACTTCAAACTGGGACAGCCTGCTGGAGTTAATTAAATTAACGCACTTACACAAATATGGGTGCCTTCACACTTCAATATTGCAGCCAGCGGGATAGGGGTCCAACTAGCCATGAAAGGATCCGAAATAGAATTCCTACAGCCAATACCCTTCAGTTACGCTGCCTGATGAGAGGGGTTGCGTTTGCCTGTGCCCTTTCCATTACAGAGGTGAAAAAAGTAGTTTTTAAAATTATTTTAGTTCGATTTTTTTTTTCATCTATTTTTATAAACATCGAATATCAATTTATTATATGCAGACAGTTTTCTCATTGCTGGCACCGTTTTAGACCAACGTCTTGTCAGGCGTACTCTTGCACATTTATTCCCTATCACACTCCAATCGATTTGGCTATTGACAATCAACCGAATTTCTGCCTGACAAATTAATTTCATGTTGTTCCTTCGATAGCTAAACCAACTCGTATAAAAATTACAGCCATAATAAAATACTTTTTTTTTATTTATTTTTATCGAAAAAAAAGCGTCTGGCACATACTAGCAGCAAAAAAACTGTCTGGGAATAATGAAATTATACTATTAAATGTTTATGTATTTATAAAAACTAATAAAAAAGAAATAAAAACTCGAACTAAAATCATTTTGAAAACTGCTTTGTTTACTTGTGGAACGGAATGGACACAGGTAAACGCAGCCCCTCTCACCAAACAGATTGGCCGCGTGCCTATTTAGATGAAGGCGCTGCTAGCTCTCGTACTATATGTAAGAATTTTTAATGATCTGCAACTGGCTGCTGCGAAACGTAACTGTTGATGCGTTGGCTGAAAGAAAGCATTGCAAAATTGACGCGATTTTGAAATTAGAATAAACCATTCCTAATTTGAAAATAATTTGTTTATTTACCTAAGGTACTATAATATATGAGGAGTGTCTTTTCAAAAGGGGATATTTACGTCCTAATCGTTTTTTCATAAAATCGAAAAAACTGACTGTAGCAATACCAACAGCTTTACAGAATAATAGCAGGAATATATGGAAAGGATATGATAAGTTATCTAGAATATATTATTTTGAAAAAAATGTGACTATTACTTCCGGTAATATTGGCTTGCAAAGTTTGGAAATATCCCCTTTTGAATAAAAATCTTTATAATATCCCCTTTTGTTCTGTACCATTTTGTAAATATCCCTTTTTGTGTTGTACGTTTTTGTAAATATCCTTTTTTGATTTGTACATATACTAGAATAAAATTATTAAAGCATATTTTGAGTATTCTTATCGGTTTTTATTTTTTAATTCTTATTTCTATTTTTACTCAAAAATATAAAACAGCAACTTCTCCCTTAAAAATTTATTTCGACTATAGAAATCGTACTGTAAATATCCCTTTTTGAAATGAAACCAAAGTAACAGTAATAATGTCATATTTTTTAATGTAAATATCCCCTTTTGATCGGAACAAGTGTTTTCAAGTAAGATTTCCTATGACTTTATCGCGTTTTATTTCGGTTTACAGTGACAAAATCTTGAGTTTCAGAGTGGAGAATATAATCTCATACTTAACGTAAAAAAAACGAAAATTGTAAATATCCCCTTTTGAAAAGACACTCCTCATATATAAGTTACTGAAATAATGTGTCAAATGAAATATGTATTAAATTACATATACATTAATTTAAATAATAATTTCTTGTAGAACAGAAGGAATACAAAGTTCAACAACAAAATCTCCTACGAAGTACTTCTCTATGCATATATCTCCTAAAAAGCAAATTTATTGAGAAAAAATCTGAAATTCCTTTGAATTCCTTTATTACATTTTTTCCACATTCCTCGAGATTGTTAGATAGGGAAGCAGAAAAAACATTTGTTATCGAAGATAACTTAATATCCTCATTTTAAAAAAAAAAATTCTAATAGCTGAAGCCATCTGTAAACATGATTTCAGTCATTCGATAAAACTGTTCCTCTGTTTTCTAATTTCGTACATATAAGGCCACCTGTCGAGAAGAAGTAACATATTTGGTGGCATATCTATATGTATAAAATCAATGCTAAAACTAAACTAACTTATACGATTTTTGTACTAGAAATAATAAATGATATTCAAAAATAATTTTATTGCTGCGGTATGTCAGTTTTAATTCAATAATTCTTGCTAGAAATTAATTTTCTTTTTTTTAGCATCCCTACAAACATAATGAGCTTAGTAACTGTATAACTTCAATATTAATCCGCATAAACACTTTCCATCATTAGTAAGTCAATTCGCTAAAAAACAAGTCCTTCATGGATAGTTTGTAACTGATTAGTCTCAATAATTAGATTTAATGTATGTAGGTAGGTACCTAATGAATCTACATAACATGTGCCGGTGCAGTATAAGGGCACACGTTCTTTTCTCTCCTATCCTATCATAAGTAATAATTCCTTGAAGGTAGCAAAGCTTCGTATATTTTACTTGTTCCCCACACTTCTCCTTCGCCAATTTGTATGCAAATTGGTTTTCTGATTAATGCTGAAATTCAAAAAGCGATAATTTTGTGCCGTACTACAGCATACTGAAACGATGGTGAGGTGGAGGCACGGCGACGGTAGCATATATAGATCGACTAACATATGTGGAGAGTAAGCGAATTTATAGCAGTCTCATTTCCCCTAACAAATTGGATTTTTATCGTTTATCCTGTGAAACTGTAATTAAAAACTGTGTTACTGTAAGGTTTAGTGATTTCATGGGAAGATGCAAACGTTTGTATGTTGCTTTCGTCCAAGTAATTCATTTCTGGTAAGTAATTTGTAGATAGAAAAATATGTACTTGAAACAATTTCTAGTTTCTTTTTTCTACTTAATTGCAGCTAAATACCTTTCATTTTAATGTCTCTGTACCATCGCCCTTGCGTCCATCTATCTGTCTGTCCCAGAGGTTTTTCCTGAAAACAATTCTACGCACGCACATATGTATATATTTCGATAGTCAAAGATTATGAACTATATTTTTTTTTTAATTTATGGAAGTGAGTTGATCTTCCTACAAAAGGACTACTTTCAAGGATCCAATTTTGCGTTGGTTATAAAGCTATAGCCCAAAATGTGCGATAAGTCAGCGTTCCTCCACCTTATCTTTTTGGTTTCTAAAGCTAAAATTTTGATATTATCAAGGTTAGTAGCTTTTAGTCATAGATAACAAGAAAATTTCTCGAAAGTTATTTTTGGTCTCCCTTCGCCGGTATTTTTGATTATTTTTTATCCAATAAATTTACTAAATTCAGCAGACCTTTACAAAGATGTGCTTGGATTAACCAAATTCTTTCATAAACGAAAGTTTTAGGCAGAAGTCAAAAGCGTGACCAACCCTGACGACATTCCCCTATACAGGGTGTTACCCTCTAGGAGTCAGTAGAGCGGCAGGTGATAGTACTCACCTAGATGAACCAAAAATTGTATGGCAGGGGGGCGAGGTGCATATCAACCGTTTAGGAGTTACAGGGTGATTAAAAAAAAGCTCTGTATATAAAACTACCGGGTTCACAGTTAGGACCTCATTGTGTGCAGAAATTCACGGCCCTTCCAACGACTGCTCAATTAACCCCATAGACTTCTCTTATCAAGACTTATGGTTGTCTAAATTAAAAATTTCGGATTTTCTTACCTTTTTTTAATTACTTTTTGCAAATAGGTCATTAACATAACTTTTTTTTTATAAAAACTGTATACTGTAGACTCTCCTCTTTAATCTGACCTATTACACTCAGCCTTCATATTTCAAAAAAGCATATATGTATATATTGGAATAAGATATTTAATAGCTGAAACAAGTATGTAAATGTTTTATGTAATTTTCTGATACGCGTGTAAAGCATAAATTTGTGATTTGCTTTGCTGTCACATCTTAGGAACGAACCCTTCTTTATACCGAATAATGACCTGTTGTGAGGAATGGATGCTCTACAAAAATGTTAATCCAAAAAAGGTTGGTGGAGAAAGAAGAAACACCGGCAACCCACGATAAAAAAGTCGATCAACCACGTCGATCATATCTGGTTGCAAGACTGAAAAGTGTTCTTCCATCAAATTAATAACACTCGGCCACTTATAGCAATGATCACAGTACAAAGGTTAAAGGAGTATTAACGGGAAAATATATCCCACTCATCATCACTTTTGCTGGACATTGTCCCTTATGATTATCATTTATTACGCAGTCTTTAAAATCATTTGAGCGGGTGTCAGAATGATTCTGGAGTAGTATTTTTTTCACGAAAAAATGAATTTTGGAATGCAGGTATTGAAAATCTACCAAAAATATATATGTACGGACACTATAGGGATATCCTTCAATCTGCCTACTATATTTTATGAACTTACCTATAGAGAATTTTATAGTGGGTCAAAGGCCGAAACAGCTGATTTTCTTCTATGGTATCGAAACTTTGCTGAATAACATAGAAATTTTTCGGGGGGAAAAATATAAAGGAATATATATGATTTTCAAAATGGATTAAATTAAAGCCGTCTAATCTTCAAAAACTATATTATTATTAGTTTACTCGAAATTATACTAAAAGTTTTACGTATGATATTGCTGGATTAATAAACATGCCAAGTATATCGATGTTAAATCTATCCGCTAGTATGTGGCATTGAAATTTGTTCAAGAAAAAACAATTGTTATATAAATCATTAAAAATTATTCAAAAATTAACTCCATACACTTGTCTGTATTCGATTATTACATTTCACATTTATCACTTTTAAAATAGCATCTGACAGCAATTTACTGCAATCAATGCTTTCCCCACAAGCGGCCATTAATATCAATTCAAATAATATTAAAAAACAATTTAACATAAGCAAAATTCAATATAAATATATCTTTCAAGCGAAGATAGGAAAGTATTGAGATATAAATAAATAATGTTTTTGTAAAACCAATTAATAATAATCCGCAAATTTTATTTAAACCCCGAATCGTTCGTCAAATTCTCGAGTATATTTTTGCAATTTATTGATTTTATCACTGCAATCATTTATTAGAGCATTTCTTTCATGGCTCAGGTTTATTTCAGAATATCGATGACCTTCATCATAAACATGATTTAGAAGGGATACAAGATACTCAATATACATAGATATTATTATTAAATAAAAATTTACCTAAATTCTTTCTATAGTTATAATGGGTAATGTCTAATAATGATATGGAAATATGTATTTCTAATCAAAGATGCTATTATGAACAATACCATTTGAAGAAATATTTCGTGTCTTTAAGTTTCACATCATTCGTGGTATTTTTTAGCATCAAAATGTAATTGCAAGTCTTCAAGGGTAAATTTAATATTTCAATAAACGATGAACATTTCACTAACAATACTAAAATCCTGCCTAAATTTGAACATGAACAAAAGAAATAACTAAACAATATATTCCGAATGCAATATTATTACTATTAGAAATTTCTAAGGTTTGCTTAGCGCGAACATTTATATTAAGTTATCAAGTTATGTTATAAATTGTTAGAATAATGAAAATTATAAATATGAAAGCTGAATAGGTCTCAATGAATTTTTTATTAATTTTAGGCTTTGCTCGAAGATGAAAGTTATTAATCCCGAAATTTTACGTAAGTAATAAAAACACCAGATTATTCTACCAAATACAGGATTAATCATTTTTATACCCTATATGAAATCTATAGGGTATACTAAGTTTGTCATTCCGTTTGTAACACCTCGAAATAATGATGGTAGAGCAAATTGGATTGGACACCCACGCATACTATTAAAAGTTATTTTGATTTTTGCATGTCCGTCCGTCCGTCCGTTCGTCAGTGCGCACGATAACTCGAGAACAAGTATACTTAGAGAGCTGAAATTTTGTACACGGACTTTAAAAAAAGTAAAATTAAATTCGAAAATGAGACAAATCGGGCTACTCCTTCGTGGGGATGCCATACAAAACTTTCGTTTTCCACTATATATTTGGACACTGCCTGAGAAGGAATCGGATATATAGAGCTGAAATTGTGTACGTGGTGTTTTCATTGTACTAACAAATAAAAGTTGCAAAATAGACTAAATCGGGCAACTCCTTCTTGGTGTTGCCATATAAAAATTTAGGTTTTTACGTATACTGTGAAAGCGATCAGTCCAAGACAATTTTATTGTACTAAAAACTTCCTCAGAAAACGAAATCCTATAAAATTGGTTATAATCATTTTTTTTTTTTGTCCGACAAACCGTTCTAGAAATATATGCGAAAAACCACTTCAAAAATTAAACTTGCACAGAAGAGTGGCAATACGAAATTTCATACAGGCATTCATCTAAGGTATCATAAGAATTGGTCCTACAATTAAACCAATTCTAGATTTTTTACTTGTTATGATTACAGTAATAGTCCAGGAGGTAGCGTTGCATTTTAAGTAGTGTTTTTATGCCGATCGATTGTTATCTTTTTCAATAGATCACGCCATACATCTTATGTGTGCCCCATTATTGTCTACTGACTTAACTTGCCCGGACCAGTATTCCGCTACGTAGGCGACCACTACGAAATCATCGTTTGGAGTCAGATAAGGATTAGCATTTAATTCATTGTTGTTTGTAGGGCTAACTAAGGTGGCAGGATTATCGTCTTTATTTTAATCTTCACGAAAGCTTTTGGTTTTATTTTTTTTTTTCATTTTACTCTTCCTTTTTACTTTTGCTTCCTGCTATTTTTGAACAGCTTCATTACCTTCATGTTTACTTGGACCAAACTACCTTCTTTTCGACCTTTAACTCTACAAATGCCTGTTTTCCGCACTTGAGTAACTGAACTGCTACACTTTGTACGAATATAGAATAAATGTTGGTCTGGTCTATTCTTATCGTTATGTTAACTCAAATAAACATTTTCTTATTAATAACAAACCAAAAAAAAAAACCTTTGAAAGTGGAATTTATTAGAGTGATGCTTTTAAAGGAGATCGAATGGTGACACTTGCTATGTACATCCCACAAACTATATTTTTCATCAATGAATTAATATAGAACACCCGCTAACACCCGCTATATATTCCACTCATTTATTATGTTAAACAATTCGTCACGAACGATTTCCGATGACGTTATTCAAATTTAATATCATGGAAATAAAAACAAAGAAAATTTTGCTGAACTTGTAAAAATTATCCATAAAATAAAGTAAATATATAAGCAAATTGTAAAATTTCGTAGAGTTGAAGGTTTACTCTTAAATATACTTTTCATAATATTAAAATCAAACGTCAGCCAAAAAAAAATTTTCTTGAAAAAATCTTTTAGAGACTTTTCCCATGGTGGGTAGTCTCCATCAAATCAGTTTTTTGAAGAAACTTTTACAGAAAGTAATTATTTAAAGCTACTACGTGCAGTAAAAAATTACAATGTCGACAATTGTGTATACAAAAAGTTTGCACTCGAAGTAATCATGGGGTGCTTAAAATATTATTTGAAATGTGAGGGAAATGTTGGAAAATGTTGGAAAATGAATGGAATTGCATAGCAGAAACGATTTTTTTATTACGGAAAATGCTCTGTCGTTTAACACTAATTTGAAGGAGAACACAATTTTTAATTGTTGTGAAACTTAGGGTTGTTACACATGAATCATGGAAAGTATATTCGTGTTTATGATTCACTGTTATAAAAGTAAATGTTGTACACACTGTAACAAATGCACAAATTGGTTTAGTTTTACAGTCGTTATGTTTTTTTTTTTGTCTGACCGGTGTATTGGTAAACGTAATACATATATAGACATATACTGTTTTGTGTGAATATATGAAAAGTCTGTGTTGTAAATATAATAAGAGCTGAAACATCCCTCCAATAGCATTTTTGCATTTTTATACATACACCCTTCTGACATTGAGCCATGGACATGAGGTTCGACATTGTTTTATTTAATAACGACATATTAAAATTAATTGTACATAACATGTTATTAGTAGTTAAAATTATAACGGAGGTTTTATTCGATTTAGTTGCTTCAGTGTTTCCAGTATAAAAAATTCTGGATTTCGAAATAATTTCGTTCATTTATGGACGAGGTATGTTGAAAGACATCATTTCCTGTATCTCTGAGAGTACTTGAGCTATGCTTATAATGTGGGATTTATCTATTAGGTAACAGATATTTTCTGTGAAATAGAACTACACAAATTGCTAGTATGGCTACTTTAGGAGATTTTAGACCCTAAATGGAGATAATTTTTCGAATGGAGAAACATTTTGGAAATTATATAGTCAATTCTTTAATTATCTATAAAACTTTTTGAATGTAAGTCATTATCAATGAAAGTCAGTAGTAATACAAATAAAACAAGCAAGCAAAAAAAAAAAGAATTGCAAGGATCACATTTTCGAAAAAATCTAAAATCGCTTCAAATTTCGAAAATAATATGAATTCGAATGAAATTAATATAGCTATTTCGATTGCAAATCACCTCATCTGTTAGGGATCACAGAATGGCATAGCTTTCCAGGAACAACATGTATTAAGTCTACAAGGACCTATTCGTTCGCACTGTTTGTAAATAAATATCAAAGTATTTATTCAAAAGAATTGCTTAAATGTAGGCTTATACCACAGACAAGAAACTTACAGATATCGACTGTAGTGCCATGAAAGTGATGTGTGGAAGAGCTTATAGCAAACCTCAATAACTCGTTGATCTCGGCTAAATATATCATGGATAAAAACCAAAATTTTTTCCAATATAGGCAAAAATTCATTTCTTTCTTAGAATCTAACTCGACCATATTTCTTCAGAATTCATATGCATTATTGGTGGCTGCTGAAGGCGATTCGAATAAGTTGTGAGTTGTGTCTAAGCTTGTTAGCTAAAAGTTTTTAGGAGCGTAGATCTAGGTATATCAGCCCGGATTTTTGTCTGGGGCCTTTATAAAATGTTTTCAGTGGAGGAAAGAATTGATTTGATTCTTAGAATTGAAATCGACCAATTTCTTCAGAATTCTTGTGCACTATTGGTGGCTGTAGATGGTCCGATCAAATTCTGTCGGCCGTCTTTCATTATCAGTTAGAGTGAGGGGCGGAGGGTTGTGGAAAACATTAATGCAAGATTTTCTTCTTTTAGTAGTTCGAATAAGCGTACAAAATTACAAACTTAAGGGAGTTTTGTTGGCATGCGTACAAATTGCACATTTAGGGAAATAACGCCTAAGCGGCTATCACTAATTGCACCAACTAAATTAGATTCCGCATTTTTGGTTTCCATATTTAAGAAAATTGCGAATTTTAACAAAACAAGGACTCGAAAGAAAATATTGTTACGCACATTAGAAATGTTTTAAATATGATAAACGAATTATTGAGGTAAACATTTCATTGAAATTGCATTAAAATTGCAAGTAGGGAAAATGTGCGGCATAGCACATGCGAGTGCACATTGAAATTTTAACTTACTCCAATAAATTCAGTTCTTGGAATGCAAAGAACGACAGTGCGTAAGTACTTAAGTACAGCCAAAGAACGAATAATTCCAAGAACTCTCAGCGGTTTCGGATTCCTTCCTATTTGATCAGCCGTGAAATAGGAAAATAAATATGAATATAAATATTTATAAATGAATTTATTCGGACCGTCTACAGCCACCAATAATGCACACAAATTCTAAAGAAATATGGTCGACTTAAATTCTAAGCCAGAAAGAAGTTTTTGCCTATATTCAAAAATTTTTTGGGTTCGTATCCATGATGTATTTAGCCGAGATCAGTGAGTTATTACAGTTTGCTATGAGCTCTTCCATACATCACTTTCTAAGTACCACCGTCGATAACTGGGTATTTCTTGTCTGTGTTTATATGCTAATTTACTGTTTAGAGTAAAATAATAACTCCGAAAATAATACCAAACGAAAAGCGAAATTAATTTCAGGTGGCACTGAAGCTCATATCTCAAAGTTTAAAAAATGTAATATGCGTCACTGGGCGCCTATAGGAAATACTGAAAATGAGGAAGAAATGAGCAGGATAAACATATCTGTAATAAACTAGAAATATTCTATTTTAATCTATCTTTATCCGTTAGAATAAACACTTACTAATTACAGTAGTTTCAATAACCTTCCACAGTTATATGGCTAGTGTGGGCCTATTTCAAAGGAAAAAGGTTGATATTACAGCTTCAAAATGTCTGCCTATGACAAATAGCAAAAATTACTACTTTTTGGCTGACTTGTAAATTTGCTAAAAGGAAAAATAATTTATTTACTCTGTTTGGCTTTGGCTTCAATTCTGCCAATATATTGCACAAGACTAATTTCGAGTCAAAACAGCGATCTGTTTTTGACGACTGTTCAAAACGAATTGCCTGATACTCGAGGTCCTTATTGATACCCTGAAAAACGTACAGAGTAAATAAGGATTTGAAGAAAATGGGTAGCAGTTCCTATGTCAGCTCTGGAAATGCTTACGGTTGCTATGTAGCAAGAAAGAGTAATTTTCTAAGATTTTACCACGGTTTTTCTCGATAACGGCACCGTTTCTCGGATTTTTTGCTAGCACATCTAATCCTCTATTCATACAGTTCTTCATTAACCGTTCACATCACAAATATATATTCTGTCTTTAAAGAAATTAAATAATATGATATTTCTTGTTGTCTTTAATGCGCAAATTTATTCCAGACAGTTCAGAATTAATTCCCGAAAAATTATTAAAAAGTATTAACTGCAGCTGTGAAAGTGATTGTAATAAACAAATGTGACTGCCGAAAACACGACTTCAAATGTACCAATTTATGCTGCTCAAATAGATATATAGAAATACTTGAAGACGTAAGTGATTTGGAAGAGATTATTGATGAAGAGTTAGCGCAAAGAGTCTTTATATTGAAATCGAGAAACTCGAAGACGTTGATAGTCTGGAAGATCCTTTGAAATTTGAAAAATTTATTGATGAAGAAGAAACACAACCACAATGCAAAAGTTGCAAAATACAATATAATTTTATAATTCCTCATAAATTTTTTTGTTTTTATAAAAAAATTGTTCTAATTAATAATTACGTATTCAAATATACCTAGAACAGATTACTCATCGTTATACTATTTATTTAGTGAAAAAATAGTAATATATACGTTATTAAAATCGAACATTGGGCCAGCGAGTCTTAACTCTAGCTTACGACTTTCAGTACGGTACGGTGCACTGCCATGAAATATTTAAGTTTCAGGATGATTTCCGCCTCTGTCTTCAATTAAATTGATTCATTAAAGTAAATTCCGTCGTTGAAATTTAATCCATAATTTATATAGATAATAAAAAAAAATAAAAATAAAAAATGATTGAAAAATTCGTGATTTAAAAAGTCATTTTTTTGGTTTTTTCTCAATTTTAAGCAGTTTGCTCAAAAATAAACCATTAATATGTATATACAGGCCATTTTAGAGTAGATATTTCAACAGGTAAAATGAGCCCGGATAGAATATTTAAATCGAAAAAAATACCAATGAAGTTTTTCGTGGAAGATTTTGTTTTTTTTTTTCGAAAATTATAAATATATCGGAAGCTACATGTTTCCAAGAATAAAAAAAAAAAAATCTTATTTAATGCAAAAAAGGTATACTTTCACAAGATTTATGTGATTTGATTTCTTTTTACGAGAGAAAAAAATAAAAAACTGAAAATTGGTTTTCCGCCATTTTCTCGAATAATTTGAGGTTATGTTGAAAAATGCCTTTTATGAAATCTTCAGATATTTTTATTATCTATAACTTTCGCCATGAACATTTTCCGCTAAGAAGTCACATTTAGCTGAAAATCGCAAAAAATCACTTTCAACCCCCCATTTCGCAATTTCACTTTATCCCGTGCTTATTTTTTGTTTTTTCTCTTAATTATGACCTTAACTAAACGTCCGAGGGTTTGACAAAAAATATAAACTATGGTAAATGGATATTCCACACCAACTTAGAGCAATACAAGGCCTTAATTTCAAAATAATATTTTTGAATTTGTATTGTGAAGTGTCATTTTCAATTCCATCTACGTAATATAAAGCTTGCTTAAGAGAATAATGATACAAAAGGAAAGCGGCATTAAAGTACGACAAAAGATCAGAATCCCCCGCTAATCTCATATATTCCACAGACTGCAAAGATGGTGAGGCCGGCCAGGTTGGAAGACCCAGCACTGTGTTTCGCGCTTACAAACTGTCAATTCATCTCTTTTATTATTTTACTAATTCCTCGTACAAAGTGATTAGAAAAAAAATAATGGAATTCAAGATGAATTTGAGTCTTGGCATTATCGGCTGAAACGCACTTTGTAAACCTAGCAAAATTAATTTCAAAATTTTCGTCTAGTAATATCACTTTTATGAATGCAGAAAGGCTTAACTAGAAGGGATTTTGTTATTGCAAAAACATTTTATAAGGCTAAGACATAAAGTGAGCGACATGATAAATAATGCTATAAAAATCACTGTCATTTGATTCTAATGACACGTCGATATATGTTATAAAACACAATGTTGACGACAAAGTTCGGCGTTGACGTCGAAATTAAGTGCAACTTGAAATTTGTCGCACGTAGTTAGAGCGTTTAATGAAATTAAGACGTTCATCATAAGCGTACGTTTGACAAATTAAAAATATCACCAAATAAGCAATGCAAGGGAAAATATCGAGGTTAGTTATATAAAAAAATTACAGAAAAGTCAATTGAAGCTGTAGAATTCCACAGTATTTTCTATGTTGGCTACATTTTTTATATTCCTCATAAGTCAAAAATGCCGCTCAGGTTACAATAATATTCTTTTTTTCTTTTAATTTATTCATTGAAATTGTTCCTATTTAGAATTGGGAATACAAATGACAGAATTAATTTAAGTACGGACTGACAATTCTAGTCGCGCTCGTGTCGTTCATATTGTATTTTATTTTTTCGTTATTTATCGTATTTTATGGCAAAATATGTGAAGAAAATGGTAAAAGCAAAAAATATACATAAAATAAAAAACTTACCATAATTTATGTTGAAATTTTATGTTTTCCATCAATCAGATAACGCAGAAAATTAACACTGCACTGCGGTAAAATAGAAATTTTGATTAAAACAAAAAAAAAACTATGGTAGGGTAGCTCCCATATGCATGTATGTAGTCGCAATGCCAACAGATTTTACCAGTTGAAAAATATATCAATGGCACCGTGGTATACATACATACATACATAGAACAGGAAGCTGGATTTAACTTAACTATGCTTTTATATATTGCATCAAAAAATAATGTTTACGGTAAACTGGATTTGAAGGTTGCGATGCGATTAATTCATCCTTTTATCAACACTACACACACGGAAACAACACACAAATAAACATGAGAATAACTTTAAGCTTGTACACAGCTCTTCAATTTCACTTATCACACGAATCGCCCTAAATTAATATAATTACACGAAATTTAAAATTTTTTTAATTAAAAACTTCTGAACGCGTCTTTGGTGGGTGCAAATATTCACTTGATAATATAAAAACCTAGCCGCTCTTAATTGCCGCCATATTTGAAATTACGACCATGATATAACACAAACCGAAAATTCCGTCGCGACTGTCTTCATTTATAAGAATGAGGAAATGAAATGCAGTGAACGCTTTGCTTAAAGTAACGGTACAATTTCCTGCGATGCTTGTTGTTGTTGCACTTGCACGCAGTGTTTTGATAGATATTGCGAATTGTGATCAGAGATCAACGCAATGTAAAGCAGTGATAGCCAGCAAGGCAAGATTAAGAGCAGGTCAAAGGACTGGCCATACTAAGCGACTTGTGGGGCTGACAAGGAGAACTATAATGAATGGCTTGGGTTCCATTAATGCTTGTGGTAGCTTACATCGCGTCTCGTCGCGTTCGAAATTCGAAGTTCAAAAAAAGGGTGATGTGAAAGAATTGCGAATGGTGGAAGTTTACCATGCGATGAGCAATTAAATTTACTTGCAGCCGTCGATTTCTTCTATGTGCCGCGTTGTTTTCGTAATTATATCAAAAACGAATTTGTCTTTTCCTAATTAAATATAGTCCACATCACGATAAATTAAATTTATTATGTTAGAATAATTCATATAATTACATACGTGGTAGAATATTTACAAATATCCTTTTAGTAATGAATTAAAATTATTTTCAAAAAAAAAAAAAAAAAAAAAAAAAAACTAACAAACTTCGCGAATTTTACTAAAATATTAGTGTTGCCACTTATGTTGAAAAACGTTTGAATTATTTAGACAGGCAATTTGCATAACAAAAAAATCAATATTTGGAATCATTTCAACTTTGAAATAAAAACTTAATAAATTTGACAATTTTCTAATTTAATTTATAACTGAGGTGAACATTTTAATTGTTAGTAGATAGGATCTATCTAGGTGTTTAAGGTTTAAACAAAATTCAAAATTAATTTTTTTTTTTGTTACTTCCACATGCAATATAATTGAAGAGATATTTAGAAAAATTAATAGAGAACGGATTTTTAAGTGAAACTTTATTAATTGTGTTCACAAGAGCAAAGAAACAAATGAATTTCAGTATACAGTATCTGAAATTGTGTGTTTTTATACAATTTTTATGAATTCTAGATATTGCCGGCAATAATATAAATTAGGATGGAAGATTTTTCAACGTGGATATAAATTTGTTCACTTTAAACGTCAATACTGCAGTTTTGTTAACACAAAAAAAATATATATTTTTTCTTTCTTATAAAAGCGGGAGGACAAAGCGACTTGCTAGAAACACTTTTACCAAAACCTTCCGGTCCTCTTAATGAAGTGAATCAGGTTTTGGCGAGGTTAATTTTTTAGCTCTTCCACAAACAAGCTTACTCTGGGCAAACAGCGGACAAGTACTCAGGAAGTTTTCGGTTTTCTCAGGCTATCCTTTTAGGCAGGTCAAATACTCAGGGCTATAAATAACTCTTATCTTTGTTAGATGAAAGTGAAGTAAGATGTTGCCTCTGATGAGACCAACCTGGTTATTGTGTTCAATTTAATTGTAGAGACAATTCTAGAAGGAGTGGAAGTGCTATATATATCCATTAAAACCTAAATTATCGAGTTATTCATAATTATTTTAGATTTAATACTATTATTATAGAAATAGAGACATATGATAAAAGAAAATTAAGAGTAATGACTATGTGCAGGTCACCCAGTTTAAATCTCCTGGACTTTATCTAACATTTTGAAAGATTCTTGGCTTTATATAAGGGTGTTAATTATATAGGCAATGATTAACATGACCACAGCTAGCAATTATTCCATAGTCAATATTATTCGCGATGACTTATACTAGCTAAGATGTGGCTATACGCACAATAATTGACCATTTTAGCACAGATTTACCGCGCTTATACAAGATACAGATTTCCTTACATAGTACTACTATCTCCGATCACCGTATTATAGTCGTCCACATTTGTGCCAGGTATGCTACAAAAAAGCCTATAAAGGCAATAAGTATACCTTTAAGAAATAAGAAAAATTCAGGTTACATGTTAAAAACTAATAATTAAAAACTCAAACCCATCAATTGAAAACATAAGACACCTACATATTATGTTTTCAATTGATGGGTTTGAATTTTTAATGAAAGAAGCGGAAAACATTAGTACTACATAAAATAATGATAGCTAGATACAATGCCTGGATAACGGATAAAATTATTATGGGCACGTAGAAGCGAGATATGCTCTATGCGCAAATCAATACAAACCCGAATGACCCGTGGAACACTAACTCTCAATATTAGTCTATCAATACGCAAGGCAATTTACGATGAAATAAATTATTCAAATCGAAAAGTTTGTGTGCTGAACAGGAATATTAGGTGGAACCATTGACATGTATAATATGGACCGACTACATTCATAGAAATGCACTGCAAAAAGTTGGCTCACTTCTATATTGCTGACTTTTTCGGTCTAAGCACCATGTACTAACTGAGAAAGTGCTGAAGACAATAAATAAGTGGGTTCGTCGAAATAAATCATTTGAAATTATTATTTAAGGTAATTACTGATAAAAAGTGTTTTACGAAAGACAATATATTGATTAGATACACTGAAGAAAGTCCAAAGATTTTATTAAAATAAAATTTCGAGCTGCGTGCTCATTTTTTCAACTTCCCGCCAATGATTTTTTCAATGTTGGCACCGAGGTAAGAACTCTTTTTGACACAAGAAATTGTGCTTACGTGAAATAGAAAGTTAAGCAGTCCATATTATATATGTCAGTGGGTCGAAACTAGTAGTTGAACTGTACTCAGATATGCATGAACACCTAACGAGAAATGGGAAGAAAATAGTACAATACAAACCACGAACGGAAAGAAGACGACAGGTGCTATGAACGCTAGAGCACACGCACCCAGACTTGGTTCATGGGAGCTCGCATTCATGGGAGCTCGCATGTACTCATTTTTAAAAGTAGTTTTCCTCAGTCAAACAGAGTGTTAAGGAGTGTTAATAATTACAAAAGGAGGGACTTTATTGCAGTTATTTGAAAGAACACAAGTTTTTAAAACTTTCTTATATACTAACTGGAATATAAACGAAAAATATCAATACAATTTCTTTGAAATTCAATCAGCCTTAGTTAAAAGGAAACAAATTGGACCTTAGGCATTAATTTCATTAGTTTTGTTCCTTTTTTTTACAGTCGAGGCATAAATGATGAACCTTCCGGTACCAAAAGAATTATTTATACTTCATGAGGTCTCTAGCCGTAGGTTATAAAAACGCTGTAGTTATCGTATGATGAGCACCTCTAAATATCACTGTTTTGTATGTTTCGAGTAGTCCAATTAGATCTGTTTATTACTTTTAGCAATTAGGGAAGGTAGGCAGTTTTTGTACATTTGTACCGGAATTAGAAGTATTCCTGTTTCTCATGGATCTTTGGGTTCGATTGCCCATAGCGGAGAAAAATTAGAATCGCACTGCAAGCAGCTGGCCTTATGATTTTGTTTTATTATTCCATATAACTAAACTAATATTAACTAAAAAATAAAAGCATTTAGAAAAAATATTAACGATATTTATTGCCTTTTGAAAATTTTCACAATCGCACTCGCAGGGCCATTTGTACCCCAGTACTTTTAAACTGAACTTTACACTGACGTAAAAACACCCCAAACGATAGCAAGTTACTTATTGTATTGCGTAGCCTGTTTATCAGATTTAACTTATCTGTGAGCTGAAAATGATATCTCAGCCGTACGTCATAATATATAGGACAATACAACACTGGGGACATTATGTCCTTGTGCGTGCGCTCTAGTGTTAACCACTGCTGAGCAAATATTTAACACATTACCGGACAGCAATTGCTCAATATAGTAAGTTGTTTATTGATCTTCTGTTTTATATTGATTCTAATTTGGAAAAAATACGAAATTTTAAGGGATTTTACTTATCCTGCCGCTTTTGCTATTGCCTACCTATTCTTATTTGATGTATTAAGAATATTGTAATACAATTATTGTTAGTTGAACTTTTTGTTTACTTATATTTCTGATAGTTGCCTATTTTATTGTTTATCTACTTTGTCAAGGTAAAATATGAATATAATTTGTTTAAAGTTAAATATGATGTTGTCTTGATTATACCAAAAATTGATCAATACCTAGGATCAACCTTGTTTTTGAAAATTTTTGTCTTTGTCACTACTAATAAGCTATAGATGGTAAAATGCAATTATGTTATTCTATTTTATTTTATTTTATTTTATTTTATTTTATTTTATGTTATGTTTTATGATTGTCCTTTTTAGTACATTAGCTATAATTGGCAAACGCAAAAATTTTGCTGAATGTTAAAAATTGATATGGCATTGTACTATTAACTTTTTGGACCATTTGGCAAAAGTTACCTACGAATTGTTTATTATTATTTTGCTGACAAATTGAAATTGTAATGGAATTGAGTTGTAACATGTACTTGGAAATATTGAATT
This sequence comes from Dioctria rufipes, assembly GCA_963924295.1. Taxonomy (NCBI): domain Eukaryota; kingdom Metazoa; phylum Arthropoda; class Insecta; order Diptera; family Asilidae; genus Dioctria; species Dioctria rufipes. Next base: position 161,993,612 of record OZ002743.1, read on the forward strand.
TTCATAAACTCATATTGTATGCAAATTTCCTCATCTCTTATATCAGCTTAGCTGAAGTGAATGAATAATTTAGGTTAAGAACAATATTTGTGTGCTCGTTATGTGAATTGAATAATAATAACTAATTACAATGTAAGAACTCATTCAAATGTAAAAAATGAGATATTTGAAAATATATTATTTTTTCCATTATTTTAGACATAAGTGATAGCCAAATTATTTTCTAAAATAATGGAGAAAATAATATATTTGCAAATTTAATTTTTACATAAAAGGATGGTGCTCCATATATTTCATACTTTACATACTTAGCAACAAACAGGTGGTAACAATCTTTGAAGACCGCCAAGCTCAAGGGAAGCAGCAATTCCGAATGCGTACGTAAGAGCAAGAACGATTCCAGTTGAACATATTGTTACGAGTATGGCCTTTGCTCGTTATTCAAACACAATATTTCAACATTACTTACACGTTATTCCTGTACTTATCTATACTGTTTAGTTTTATAGCATTTACAAACAATAATCAAATCAACTCTACTTTAGTTATCGCTAGTACTGTACTTATAATTATCGCAAACCAAATAGGATACTTCGTGCTCTTCACTGTCTGAAATAAGACTAGCTTCCTAGAACCTTCACGAATATTCCGTTCTCGAACCTGAACCCGAACCTGAAGGTGTTTATGTACATACTTATAGATGTCGGTTGTCCTTTTTTCTAGTACGATTCCCCGAAAGTTGTTTATGTCCGTACTTACTTACTTATTTCACGCGAAGGGTCTATATGTCACTTGTCCTTCTTCTAATGCACGTAATAATATTTTTACAACTCTAGGACTTAAGCCATCTATATAGTACCAGAGTAGATTTAATGCAGTCCATTACCGTAATGAATTCAATAATATTTGTCCTTAGGAAGTTAAATTGAGATTAATCTAGATTCTAGAGTATCATTTTATGCTATCCAATTTGAGAGTCGGTACGTTTATATGAATACTTGAAGTTTATTTAATGTAGAGATTAATTAATCCATATGTCTTGTAACTCTTTTGCTACGCCTTTATATCCTTGATTCAAAAAGTAAAAAATTGTATTATATTTAGTGCTGGATGTCTAAATAATAGCAAAAAAAAAGAAAAAAACATGCTTTAGCTAGTTCGAAATTCATGTTTTCGAGGAATGTGGTGGTTAGCTACAGTAATCACCTTGACTGTATACTCAATAAAAAAGTATATTTTGAGAGAATTTTTATTATATCGGAAAAAAGTTATACACTACCTCTTATGATGAAAATCATTAAAACAAGTCTTTCCTTTTCGTAAACACAATGGGACTCTGCACTTTTCACAAACATATATGGTGTAAACTGGCTTTGCTTTTGTACTATATTTGGCACATCTTCTAGAAGTAACTCATACCGGCTTATGCTTACTGTTTTCTAACAGTATTTCCATTGGAACAATTGGTTTGCTTTTTTGATGAATGCAGGACTCGGAGAAGCCCTGGGAGTCGTGAATGGGAATGCATTTCTTTTACGCCAGGCGACACAAATTCTTTGTGGATAATCCCGCGGGAATCAAAAAAAAGTTCGACATTCTCGTCCGTAGTCGTGGGGAGGGACGTCCTTCTCGAGGATCGTCGTCTAGCGACTCTCGACCGTTTTTAAACTACCCATACCATTCGGAAACCTTACTTCGGCTTAAACAGTCATCGCGATACGCAGTTTACAACATTTCCAACATTTCCGAACCACTTTTTTCTAATTTAAAACAAAATAGCTAGCCGAACGTTGCTCAATCGCGTAAAGTGTGACACCGCGCAATAAAACCACGTTTATTCGAACGATGTTAGAGCGCTAAAATCTCTTATGCATGTAGTTAAAGAATGATACTACATAGTTCAGTCGTTAAGTAATAGACAACCATGATTATAGATTTTATACAAAATTAGTCCTGGAACTTTTTTGAATGAACCTTGTATAATGGACAATTTTATTATAAGATCTACTGCTTTAGGCTGATCATGATTCCAGCAATCGCCCTTCTTTGAATTAAATTTTACACCTGACAACGAAATACTCTTGAAAAAGTAGTAATTCACTTTTAGTGATTGCTCCTTCATCTCCATGCATTTAAGTAAAGTTTCTTCAAGACTTTTCCCATCGAGCTGCACTGAAAATGTAAGAACCTACTTCAATGTTCTTAAATAATGTTTATTCGAAAGAACAATGTCTGTTACGCAGTGAAATGGCATAATTCGATTTTCCTTGAAAATACAAATTTATTTGGAAAAGATCCCACTCTGATAATAAACAATTATTTGAAAGGTACGAGTACGAATAGAATATCCATTTGAGGGCCTCTTGAGGACGATTCCGATTTTATGGTTCTCTGAAAATAAGAGATTGTTATGCTTAAACAATTGAGAAATGTGTTTTATGTTCCTGCTCCTTGAACTGGTAATAATTTGTTTGGTGGTTGTAGTTTGTTCTAACTTCGACAAATTAATGCCTTTTCACATCCTGAGTAGATAGGGAAGCACTAGAGGTATATATGTTTCATCCTGACTTTTATTTCCGTTAAACAGGAAAAAAGGAAAAATGGTGATATATTTCCGGATGGAGCTTATTTCCTCCATAATGCTTGTATATTTTTCTAGTACAGTTATAGTGAATGGTTGAGTAATAAATTGGATGGAATAAAGATTGCAGAGGTTAAATTTAATTTTCGCTTACGTTATATTGTTTGCCTGTATTTCCTTTTGCATTAGGTAATACTTAGAGCTTAGCAATTTAAAGGACACTTGTTCTTGCTGGGTTGCAGGAAAAAGAACGTTATTATTTAAAGAACACAAAATATTTACCCTAAGTGGAAAATTTGTATGAAACGGTCGCAAAGTGATGAAAGTTAAGAGATGCCTATTTGTCAAAGTTTACTACAAACTTACCATATTGTAACGAATCATCACAATCATCCTACATGCTCTTCTTGAACTCATTACTTAAAGTTGTGTGTTGATACGAATTGTTTGGTAACAAGTATTTATGTGAAATGTTACGAATCAGAAAACAAAATGCTTCAATGTATGATCTTGAACTTAAGTATAGTAGTACCAACAGTAACCGTGTGTGACAATTTATCTCTATTGGAGTTTTTAAAACTGTGTTTCTACTTCTTTTCTTGTAGTAGTATGCACACTGAGATACTATTCAGCATTTGTAGGTAGTACTAGAAAGTTATTAAATTTAATCTTTGGTCCTGCACCGGTTATGTTACAATCTCAGTACTTTTCTATACAAAACTGCTCGGTGGGTTGCTTGGTTAGTTTGGAGATTAGGAATTGGTGGAAATTTTGAAGTAACTATCGTAAAAGGAGTTCTTGGAAAATCCTTATGTTTTAAAATGTTTGGATTAACATTTTAAGTTTTTTTTTTTGGACGTGTTTACAAAAAGTGTAAAACATGCAAAAAACTGATCACATTATTAAGAGTATGGTTATACATAAACAGAATCAAAGAAAGCATTAACTTGGCACACCGCTTTGAAATTCTCTTTGCTTTAGAAAAAAACAAAAAACAAAAAAAAAAAAATTTCAAAGGCGACTACTCCCAAACCACAGATAACATATAACTAGATAAGAAAACCATAACCCGATAAAACGAGCTAATGGTCCTGTAATAGAAAGCTCTATACATATAAAGTTAAAGAAAAAGTGATCCGGGTTTATGTCTAGGTTTCCTTTTCTAGTTGCATGTTGTCTGTGCCTTAACCCACCAGCTGTGAATTTTGATTGTCCAGAGGAAACAGATACAAGAGAATGTCAACCATTAGCACATTGCGCATTTCCTTCAAATAAGTCGACAGTCTTGTTCCACCCTACCTAATCATGGAGGAAGGAAAAATAGCAGCCGTGATGCTGCACTACGTAAGGAGAGCCACGCTTCTGCAACAGGTCGATCTTGCTATACCTAAATAATGGAAAGTCGGAAAATAATTTTAGTTTTGGGGAAAAGTATTTAAGAAAACAACCAGTCATCCATTGTCCAGTCTTCTTTATGGTTTATTCGATATTTTCGACTTGGGTGGAGGTTGGATCTTGGTAATTACTTTATACCTTCAAATTATTATTATGCAATCTTTTTGTCAAGATGAATCGCTATTTGACAGAATAGTATTAATTTTATTGTTTTTATTTCTAATATGCAAATCATGGCCTACTTACACAACCTTTTCCCATTCTCTAAGTTTATTTGGAATTAATTTTACGAAACACTACAAATGCGGCATGGCTACCCAAGTCCTTTGACAATCTGCAGATGGCTCTGTCATGCAGCCACACCTGACGCAGCATACACATAAATAATATCGAGATTACTACGAGACGCAACATTTTTATTTAATGAAAATTGTATTTTCAATAAGAACTTGTGGCGATTTCTACCGTTGTCGCGGCTGGGCTAGCATTCCGGTAGAGTCGTATGCGCTCGGCACCTCAGTTTTCGATTAAAACATTTGGAAGGTTTTAAAACTAAGAAGTTTAGAAAATACTCAGAGCTTTTTCGAGACAACTTTAGTTAGTAGGCTTTGTATTTTTTAAAAAGAAAAACAAAAGAAGATTTGGAGAGAGAACATATCTGTAGAATTTAATTAAAAAAAAAAAAAGAAAAGAAGTTTATTTTAATTTTGTTCTCAGCGCTCTATTACAAGTTAATGTGATATATAGAATAACATATTTCTTTTAAGAGATTCTAATAATCGGAATCGTACACCATTGTGTTCTTGCTATTAATTAATTAAAGAACTATAACGTTACTGATAGTTTTCGTGTGTAGTCACCCCCAAGGAAGTTCCCTTTTCTTTCAAGGAGGTCCATACAAGTTCAAGAGATCGTATCCCTGTGCTACGATCCAGAGAAGTCCTCTCGACGCAACCTAAACGTCTACACGGCAATACCTCAGCTAGGCGTTTTGGATGCTATCAAACGGCAAGCAGCAGCTCCAGTAATACAAGCTAGACGTATTCCGACTACTACCCCACGTAGACGTTTGATTCTACGAAAGAGCAACCAGACGCCCCAGTAGTGCAAATTTGGTGTATATACCGCTGTGTCGAAAGCAGATGATTCATGTACCGAGGACTACACCAGACGTACCTGCAGTGTAATCCACATTCTGACGTTGGTGAGCATATCTTCTTAACACACCCATACCTCATCCAAAAACTAACCACAGCTCTTTGGGTCAAAACTGAATCATTCAACGCAATTCTCTTGATGCAGATGATTTTTCGTAGATACAGTTCCACATCATTCGTATAGAGATGTACTTTAGCATATCAGAATATATAATGTGTCGTTAATAAATGATGAAAAAAGTAGTGGTTCTAAGAATTACCTCTGATGTACACCATGAGTTGGACATGAGCATGATGAAATGAATTTATCAATTTTTATATCCAAAATCCTAACTTCAGGATGGAATTTGGCAAACTTGCAGACAGGTTTGGTCTAGGACCTATTTGGCAGTTATCCTGAATTTATAAATAGTTTTACCGAAACTCATAATATAAATTTTTATTATTAATTTATTTTATTTTGACGCTTTGGTATATAACTCATTTTTAAGTAACATGTCGTCATTCTCTTCGCACAGTTTACACAGCTCGCTGTTGGATTTTTTAGTACTGGTGCATGTAGTACAAAATTAAGGTCTTCAAATACCAATTTAATAGTTTCACATTTATATATGTCATTTAAATACTACAGTTAGACTTATTTATATTATATTAAATTTTGTCTAATCATCTCAAATTTTCCTTTGTTATCGAAAAACGCAATTATCATTTTGGTTAAAAAAAGTCAACTATTTACCACACTATTCAGCATTATCAGTTTATATCCATCTGGATTTGGTAGCCCAACTAGAGGTGTACAGAAATAATATTATTAAGGTTCTGGGCGGTTATATAAAGTTTGTGCTGGTTTTTTCTATATACGATAGCATTATCCTGTAATTTTAAAGAAGATTTTTTTAGAAGAAACTCAGGATTAAGTATTTGAAGTAATTCTGTTAGTTTTCGTATTGCTAAAATAACCTGATTACTTACCACGCTAATCTAATTTTCGCAGACTATTTTAAAATGCTTTGAACACAGGTAAATAATAGTTATAGGATATAGTCGGCCATATGTTATGAAGTAATTTGAGCTGATAGACAACATTAATATTATTACTGTGCCATTTGTCTATGCTTTGAATTCACAGGTAGAGCACAAGAACCATGCATATAATTTTTTCTTCTAAGGAATTGAATCTAAAAATTTTCTTCAGAATTTCAATGTGACAAACATTTTATTCCACTATCCATGATTAGTATGCAATTGTAATTTTTGTCCTTTGAATCTCGATATTCTACGGCCATTACCTCTTATATAACACAATTTAATGTATTTAATATATTTTTTGGTCTATAATATTTATTTCTAAACCGAAATTAGTTGGCTTCTTACATTACCTATATCATTTGTAGATATTTTTAACTTACTTTCTTGTCGCGGCCAGTCTTATCTCAGTATTTTTCCTCTGTGAGATTACGAGTGAGCAAGCGATAAAAGATGTTTACCTGCTCATCTACTGTAGTCAACTCTTATATATATATATATGGTACCAAGGTAGTGTTTTACATTCTTTGACTTTAAAAATTGATGTATCAAAAATCTTAGTAATAAACTTAAGCTATTGAGGAAACTAGTAGGTATTCATATTTAAATTATTGATTAGACAAATATTATTGTAGTATATAATATTAAAGAAATAATTATTAATGTAAATTATTTCACTCACAATTTCTTCATTACAATCTTTATACATTTTTTATTCATGTTTTAATATTTTTGCTTAACACCAGTAAAAACTTCAAAGAATTGTTTATGGGTTTTCATACTGCCCGGCTCTAAAGCAAATTGAAATAATAAAACGATGTAGGTCAATACAGCACTCACAAATATCATATTAAAGTTATTATTTAACTCAAAAAGTCCAAAATTATTTATGTTGAATCTCCTTACAGCAAAACGTAAATTGATCGTGTCTACCTATAAATATTCAACAAACAAAAAAATGATAGTAAGTATATACTGCTGAAAAGTACATAATATTTGAGTTTACTTACAATACTAATTCTGTGACCAAAATCAGGTGAGAAAAGGCCATGAATTTTAGAATAGTTTAAAGAAGCTCTGGTTAATAATTCTGTCATCAAAAACACAAACATTGTTTCACATATTTCTACAATACTAAAAATCATTTCTCGAATTGTAATTAAATTAAAATAGTTAAATAAAAACGATAGTATTCCGACGGAAATAGAATTGACTGGTACAAGAAGTAATTGTAATTCTAAGATTTCTATAAATTCGACAATCGATTGGCAAACACTTTCGTAGATTTTTAACATTTCATCACTTTTATAGTTCAATTCAATTTTACTAAGTTCACTATTTACACTGTATCTTTCAAAGTTGAGGTTTTCTAAATATCTACTAAGCTCTTCCAATTCGGCCGTGACTAGTACGAGTGCAATAAAAATTGATGTTATTGTAAGTGATATAGACAATTTTATGTAAACAATAGTAACGAAATTCACTAAATTACCTCCTATGAACCGAATATACCATAAAACTTTGAACAAATTAAAAATTATCCGCAACACTATAAACAACAAATGTTTGTTTTTAATGATATTACAATTGCGCGTAAGCTTTCGAATATTTTCAAGATCTGTAAAGGTTCTGTTCAGAATAGCAATTAGTTTCTTCCGTTTTAACAATTGCATCCCAACTGCAGAAAAGGACAAGATCACAGAAGAAATTCTTGTTGTACATAAGAGAACTCTTAGAAATTGTTCATAAACATGTTCACCAAATGTTTCTAAATATTCTTTAATTACAAAAACACTTGCCACTGTTATACCAATCCATAAGATGCTGCTATATATAGATCCGAATAATGAGCTTGTAGCTATCTTACGTTGTCTATCGATCTTAAATGGTAAAAGTCCGATACATCGACAGCTACAGTAGATAAACCACATAAGTGAGAAAAATATCCAATTGACACAATTCGGCATGTTTAACAACACTGAACAGCATGAATTTATTTTCATACCTAAACCTTGAATTCCATATTGATTGCCATTAGTTGATATTGATATTAAAAATTCATAAATGGACATTGGTTAAAAATTTGTCTAAATAAAGGATTTTAAGTGATGAGCTTTGCATAGGTAATGTGCTTTGAAGAACCTAATTAGTACATATGTACATATGTGTATATGCGTATGTAGTTAAAGGCGAAATAATACTTATTTTATTTACGGAGAATAGATTAGTGGTGAGGTAAAAGTTTTGTGCATTTAAATGAGATTGTTGACAAAAGGAGTATCCACCTCCGTATAACAATTCAAAGGAGTTAAAGAGGGTTCTGTACAAAATTACTCTGGTTAAAATATAAACAACAACATTTGAAGGCCAAAAAACAGTCATTGTCTAAACAAACATATTTACTTGAATTGAACTTGCATTACTAGACTTCGCGAAAGCGTTCGATATGATCAACCATTTATATTTTACTTACAAAGCTAGCTGCAAATTTCTCATTTAATCCAACGACAATGTTCTTCCTCATCAGCTTTTTATCTAATAGATCACAGCAAGCAAATGTGAATGGTTGTCTTTCCGATACATTGCCTCTTAGTATTCATTTTCATTTCATTTTTCATTTCATTTTATTTCAGAAAGTAGGTACACAAGATTATTAATCTTTTAAAGTACCAGTATAAAGTGTCAGTTTAATAATGCTAGTACTAATAAAAATTCCAAAACAGAAGAAAAAGAAAAATAAACTTATAAAATAAAATAATTAATATTACCTACTATTCATAAGAAGCAATTCCACCACCATTAAGATATATGGGAGTAAAGCAGCGTTTTGAACTCTCAAACTGTACCCGCACTCCTGACCCCATTTGGCATATTATTCCAACTACGAGCAATATAAACAAAGTAAGAGCCTTCCAATACTCGCCTATTAAATCGCATGATCAAAACGTTACGGTGCCGCGACGATTGAAGGAAAGAAATGTAGTCAGTCAGATAATCCGGGACACGCGTGCGCACTACCTTATAAAAAAATACAAGTGCCTTGCGCCTGAGATACGACTCCAAACAACAGCCGAGAAGATCTTTACTAAACGGGGAGATGTGATCAAACCTGCGAAGACCGAAAACAAATCTAATGCAGTCGTTAAAGGCAACATTAAGTCTGCGACGGCAACATGAATCTAGTAGTGGATAAATAAGACTTCCATTAGAAAAATGGGGTATGATCAGGGCTTTGACGAGTTTCAGTTTGATGCTGCAGCTTAAAATCTGGGTAGAAAGCCATAACCGCCGCAATCCACCATAAATTTTGCCAATAAGGAAATATATGTGATCACAACAGCTCAATCTTGAATTAATCTTTATCCCCAAATTTGTAGCCTGCTGAACATAGGGTAACACACGGCCGTCGAGAAAGACGGGAGGAATATATGCTTCTAAGGAGTCATGGCGTATCACAAGGCATTGAGACTTGCCTGAATTAATCATAAGGCCGTTATTTACTGCCCAGCCAGAAACTCTTTCCAAGTCCTCATTTAGACGTGCAATAGAGTCTTCAATGAGACCAATTGGACTGCTAGTGTACTATTGAACATCGTCGGCATATAGGTGAACGATAGTATCACGTACGGCATCTGTCAGATCATTAATAAATAAGCTAAATAATAGTGGACCCATAACAGAACCCTGAGGTACACCGGAAGACAAAGGAAGCAATTCAGAAAACATTTCATTAATGCGAACCTGCTGAGATCGTCCAGAGAGGAAGCTAGAGACTAAATTAATAGCAATATATTGCATTTTATCGCCAAGTTATTCATATAGGGGATCTTATTTTTAATAACACGCAACTCTCGTTAACAAATCGCGAGAAAAATCTGCGGATCTTTAATAACCCTTTTATGAAATGCTGTAACCATGTAAGTGATATGGTGAAAAAATTTATGGTTGTCTTCGGCGGATGCAGTAGTCCTATGATATTTAGTCAGTTAGCAGTTAGTTAATGCCAGTCAAATCATTGCTTGTTCGTTATTTTACCAATGGATTGTAAGTGTTTCTATGTACATCTGGATTTTGCTTGTTCTTTGAAATTAAATGTCCCATTTAATGACTATATCCGTTTTGTTGTTTGCTTGAAAGGAGTTAGTAATGTCATGTTATATTGTGATTCCTTGTTGGATTGTCCATTAAAAGCATACCTATTGCGGAGGCTTCTGGTATTAATTACGCAAAAAATCCTACCTATTTATATAACAAATTGCAAATTTTGAACTCCCCGAGACACTTCAATCTGAGGTGGCTGGCTATTGCTCTTCGTCCTAAAGTAGGCCTCCGCAGTGTGTGATGTTTCACTTTGTGATGGTTTTGGCTGCTGCGAAGTAATTTGTAGGCATTCTGTTTTGAAGAAAATATGTACATTTTTTTTAAGTTATTTAGTTTTTAATTTATCTCTTACTTTCTTTTTCTGTATTCCTTTTATTATTTAGGTAATTTTCTTTAATTTCATCATAAATATTATCAAATACCTTTACCTTACTATCAATTTCGTATGTTTAGTATAGTTTACTTATAGGTACATTTCCTCCTCGAATTTCTGTCATTGCTCTTTGTAGTGCTGAAGATGTATTTTTATTGTTCTTAATCCTTCAATAATTTGCTTGATTTGATTTAGATTAAGTAAGCCACAAATGTACACTACTACTACTTAACTATAGAGGTGGTAGGCCGAACCCTTCTGAGTGTGCTGATGAAAAAGTTAATGCGTGTATGAGGAGCTTCCTCAATGCAGGATAATGTTTGTCTGCAAATGGAGCATAAGACTGAGGATTATGCTCTGGATATCCACCTTGATCGTTAGCGGATGCTCCCATATGCCTCCTGTGTATGGTGAGTGAGCACGATAGAGAAGACTGCGATCCGGAGACTGACGGGCCTGCAAAGGCAGATGCCAAAGTGGCTATGTGCAGATTGCACTCTTTAGGATGTTGGGATGACGGCTGGACTGGCTCTTCCCATTGCTACGTGATACGATAGTACATGAACTTCAATTTGGGTGTCGCGTCTCTGTGAGTTTTCCTGTAATTGAATCATAGACGGAGGGAAGTGCCTTCCCCGATCCGCTCTAAAAATCTTCACCGACGGCTCGGGCGTTTACATTTCGGAAGAAGTATTGGGATGGAGTACCCACTTGGAAGACACACCATTGTCTTATAGGCTAAAGTCTTCGCCATCATAATGGCATCGAAGATAGCACTTGATTTGCAAATCAAGGGGAAGGACATTGCTATACTCTCCGATAGTCAGGCAGCCTTGATAGCTCTGAGTAGCCCTCGGATAACATATAAGTTACTGAGGGATTGCAAGTCATCTGTACATAAGTTATGTATCCACAACAAGGTGTCCCTTTAGTGCGTTCCTGATCAAATGGGCGTTATGGGGAAGAAAGTTTTGACCTTTCAGCTAGGGCTTGGTCTCATTCTCTTTTTTTCCGACCAGAGCCCCTAGACGAAGCCACCTCGAGTATTGGATCTCTCATCAAAGCGGATGTTCATAGGAAGCATTAGCAGCGATGGGAAAACATAAGTACCTGCAGGTGCACAAGACTATTTCTTAATGAGTCCAATAGGAATATCTTTCATTTTCTCATGAGGCCCGGAAGTTAACAATATAGCACTGTGGTTGGTATCTTCACAACCCGCAGCTCGTTTTACCCTCGTGTAACAAGGATGGGAGTTGTTGACAGCCTTGTTTGTCTGTCCTGCCTGGAAGGAGAGCTGAGACAACCGGACATATTTTGTGTGTTTGTTAGATATTACAAATAAAAGTCCTTTACTTGAACCAGATCTAATGAGATTGTAATTGTATATTTTGCTCTCTATTTATTTATCTATTATTTGTTTACTCATTTGTTTGTTAGTGTACAGTAGTTTTTTACATTGTTACACACACACACACACATGTTTTTTGTTCTTGTATTGTATTGTATACAGTAGTTTGTTAGATTCTCACTTAAGTACACGTTTTTACTTTGTTATGTTCCGTTACACCAGTTTTTAGTACACAGTTGATAGTGCCTTGTGAAGTTTGCACATAGACTCAGTTTAGTTAGTAGCTCTGACGATACCCTAAGAAGACGACATGCGTCAGAATTATTCGTTCAACAAGTTAACAATTTGATAAAAAGTTTGCAAAGTTTAAGAAGTATGAACCGAAAGATGGGAGTATAGATTGTGCAATGACCCCCCATTCGCCTAAGACATGTTCCGATTTTTCATCTTCTGCCAAACATAGCCTACATACACCAGTTGTGATAAGACTATCATATTAATTTTTTTTTTTATATTTGCAGAGTCCGTTTTAGACTCTTCTAATGATTCTGAGTTGCCTCCTAGATAGTCTTAAAGGTCCAGGATATTCTTTAGTTAATATTCTTTGATTGATCTCTCACTTTGTTTGGAGCCTATCAATGAGGTCAATTTCTGGTCCATTTGGTTCTTGATCCAGTTTTGTATTGCTATTATAAGGGATACCGCAAAATGGTTCCGATCTGATCAAGGGCATGGTTGTTCCTTTTTTACTAGTCAGTGTGGATTGTAAGTTTTATCGAATCCCGAGCTTCCTGACAATCATTGAAGTGTGAGCTGAGTCTTTGTGCCAAGGTTTTACTTATACCAGATTGCACTCCCACATTAATTTCATTTTGACGTCAGGTGATGAGACAGCTTTCAATGCTGGCACATCTGGTTATGACATATACCTCTGCCGGAAAGATTGAGGTAGTAGCAGTTGTTGATACAATTATTGAAGAGGGTTGTTAAGAAGTCAACAGATATCGGTAGTAGCGTTTTAATAATCGAAGTTAAAGCATATATCGGGGCGCCTTGCACGTTTGGGCTTAAGATTTGTGTAACCACGAGAAAAAGCGTTTCTAAGTAACCGCGAATGGTACCCGAATGGTAACTCACGTAAACTGTATGCATTCTGTCTGACGTCAGACACAGTGTTATTGTACTATAACGAAAAGAGTTAAACACTAATTTTTAATTATATCTAATATTAATAAAACTATTATTTATTCATAATACCGAATATACAATATGTTATTAACTAGTCGCCTTTTAATTTCAAAACACGTTGGAAATGGCAATACCGTCTTTACTCAATTGCTGGTGTACGCATAAAAGTATTTTATTTGAATATGTGTTTTGGCCACCAATCGCAGATAATTGAGTATTGTCGGAAGTTATAATTATTACAGTAAGATTTTTTGGGAAAGAGGTAATACCTATTTTCAGTTTAAAAATTGTGAACAATTTTCAAAGTATATATTCGGCATAAACTTTTGTTTATGGAAATGGCTCAAAAATTTCCAAAGTTGATTTTGACGAAATGTCTTAAGAAGAGAAAAATAAATATTTAGAGGAATTAATTGATATTTCTGATGTGGACTCATATAACAATTTTGATGGTGATTGATATGAAGAAGAGTGCCTTCCACCTCCACCAAAACAAACGATGATGGATTACACAAGAAGATCAAGAGAGAATAATTGAGACGGTGAGGAATATTCAGATGCTGATTACGGTTAGTGTGATGAAAGCACAAGGATTGAGTGGGATGAGATTGAAAGTGATGTGGAACCTAAAGATGAAGAAGGTGAGTTAGAGCTTGAAGATGAAGCAGGGCCTGAAGATGCGATTACTTCTGAAACTGGGGTTGGAAGTGTTCTAATATCAGAGGATTAGACTGAACATTTTAGATCAAGCACTCATAACATTCTTCACCAAAGAGCTTGTCCATCACGATCGACAAAGCGTTTAACTATTCGAGACACTTTCAAATGCATATGATGTGCGATATTAGCATACATGAAATGAATAGAAAAGCACGGAGTAGTTGTGCAGCTGACAATGCCCGTGATCCAAGTAAGCTGTCTAAAATTTAGAGAAATTTAACTGCAGAAGAGTACAACGCGTATTTAGAAATACTAATTACTGCTGGTGTGCATCATTCCAATAACGAATATTTGACAGAGTGTTGTAACCTGCTCCGTGCTTCTACGAAGAAAGCAGCCTGTTTTAGATATTGAGCACTCTAGATTTATTTTTATTTGTTAATACAAGTTTGCATTCGCATTTCTATTCAGTAAACTTATTACTTTAATTTTATACTCTTTTATTCAATAATCTTATTACCTTAATTTTTACACTTCTACTCAAGAAGAAAATTAATTTTTTTCACTTCTACTAATAAAGAACACTTTACAATTTCACGGACTTTCATTTAAAAAAAAGGCACACGTACTGTCGACGGTTCATAGAAAGAAACCCGCAGAGGATTGGGCTTACTGCCCCAAGCACCCATCAAAACTGTTTTGTTCTTTTAATTACTTCCCCACGACGTGAAAAATTGTACGTGGGAAAGTACAAAAAGTTTAGATGCAGTGCGTATGAATGAAATCTAATATTCACTTGTGTCTTGTAAAAATAATATTTTTGGGCGAATAGAATAATTGTGTGTATATATGTTCATACGATTAGATTTTACTAGTTTTAAAGAAGACTGTATGTATATATATGCAGGTAATTTGGCGGAATTGAGGTAATGTATGTATGTGCTTATTCTGCATGTTGGTAAAGATACATGCCGTGTGAACGGATTATGAGTCTGATAAAAAAATGCGATTTACTCTAAATTGCATTTTGTTTCAGCGAAGAAATGCATTTTTGAATGCCTTTTAAATTTTAAATGAATTTTTTAAATTAAATAAATTTTCGCTTTCAGGGTCATTTCTGTAATACTTCAATATATTGCATAGAGAAGAAACAGCAGCGATTTCAGCAATATTTACCCTTCTGAATGCCAATTTATCTTCCCAATTTATGGAAACAGATTGGGTCACAATAGATAAGCAACTATTCGCATATAGGAGTAGAGCAAGATCCACCCAATATATGCCATCACCTACAAAATATGGCATCAAGCTGTGGTGTACGTCAGATGCCCAGAACTTACTATCCTTATGATGATGACAGATTTATACTGAGAAGCAGAGGTCGCGAGGTGAATCAGGATGAACGTGTTGTCCGAGATTTAAGCTTAAAATTTAGGACGAAATACCATAACCGATAATTTCTTGCCACTTTCCTGATTTTTGAAGTCTTGGGATTTATCTATCGTGGGGACAATAAAAAAAGAACAAACCATATATCCCAAGGCAGATGTAAGCTTCCAAATCCCGAGGAGTTTTTTCAACACTCTTTGGATAATTGTATCCATTACATGGTAACATGACCCATTGTATGATCATTTGGTCATGTAACCATTTGTTCCTATGTCACAAAACAAAATGCAGCAGCTTTATTGTTTTCTACATAACATTACGCTAATGCAGTGTCAATCAGTGTAAAACAGAAACTTGAAATCATTGAATGTATAGACAATATGAGCAAAACCGTTGGGTCATTATCTGTAAGACGAAAAACATCATTGACGTGGCCGGTCTCCAATTCTTACAACAGCTTTGGCGGTATTCAATATTTTCAGTAAAGTGTTCCAGAACTCCATATAGTGGAGAGAACAAATTCTTCTGTTGATTGAAGTGAACTTGTTCAGTCCACCTATATACTTATGATCCCTCAATGAACATCCTACTGCCAGATATGCCCATAAGTGGTTGACCCATCAAACAGAAGATCTATTTTTGGCTGCATTATTAGTCCACCTACATCTCCCGTTGCCACCTTCATTTCCACCTGCAAGATACTTCGGAATATTCTCCAATCGTTCCAGCGATGAAGACATTTCTAAAAGAAATAAAAGATAATGCCATTAAATATTAGAAAAGGTAGATATGCTTTTCTAATTACGCTGAATATACTACCGCAGTCCCTACTCATACAAAAAAAAAATTATTTGCATGTAAATAAATCAAAAAGAGCATCAACTCACCTAAATCCTACTTCCATCAGATTATTTACATTGTTTCGATGAAAGCCAGTGAGATTACGTCAGTCAGATCTCTGTGATACATTCAGATGTAGACGTAATTCAACCAACGTTGTTAGGTTTATCTGATTCGGAGACTAATTCGAGGAACAACAATATTATTTCCAACTGAGGTTGGGTTATAAAAAATTAATTCTTTATTTCAGAGACTAATCTGAAAATTTCCAATCATTTCCAACTTTCCTGCCGACACCTAAGCAGAAGAATAATTCTGCTACTCTTCTGCCCACACCTAAGCAGAAGATTAATTCTGCCGCAGAGACTGCTACACTTCTGCCCACACTTAATCAAAAGCACAATTTGTTCAAAAAAGTAGCTCAATTTATTTCTCTAATACAAATTCACTTTGCTACCCGTCTGCTTACAAGCATTGGCACTTACAGTAATAATTGCATTCCGATTCAAAAGTCGTTTTGCTACCCTTCTGCCCACACTATTAGCACTAAAATTTTTCACAGCAGTTAATATCAGAAGAGTAATTTATTGTTTTTTTGTTTGTTTTTGTTTTGTTTTAGAAATAAATGGGATTGCGCTAGATTATTAATGTAAATGTTACATTGGATTTATGAATTTATTCTCTTTGACTGACTGATATTATTGATTTTCCCTTGTCTAAATTTCTTTTATTGAATTGTTGTAATTGTAGTTAGTAAGCATTGAGTTTAGTTCTGAGTTTTGTACTATGATATTTAGTTTTAAGCAATATTTCTGGAATCAAATTTTATATTTGAAATTTTAAGACTGAGTTGTCCTTTCTACCGGCACCCTTCTCCCACGCTCGAGACTAGATCTCACAGAACTAATTGTTCTGTTCGCTTAATTTAACTCTTCTATTGAAATGTATGAGGCGTTCCTTTGTGCAGCTTTTATTCTGCTATCATCTGAGGACACAAAAGAAAACAGCTTATATTTACTAGAACAGCAATCCCTACTATTTACAAAAATTTTACCACCAACTTGGGAATTGAGACAATGTTTGGCAGACTGATTTCAATAATTCCATCAGCAGAGCGAAAAGATGCTGTTCGAAATTCCAGATGACGACTTCCAATTGTTGGCAACTGTTTTGCCAGTTTGTTAGAACCTAGTTAGAGAAATCGTAAGACCAGAAAATCCGGCGTTATTACAGAAATAATAAGCATATACTTTCGATGTAACTGAAATGTAATTTGTTTTCAGTTCATTTCATTTTCAATTTCTAATTGTTGCTTTTTAAATTTGTAGGTATCGCAAGAACCATTTGATTATGCAAAAAATTTAAAATAAGGACATATATATATAAAATAATATAAAAAAAATATGTATTGTAAGTGTTATTGTAATTTTCTTTGAATTAATTTTATTCCAATACATTCGCTTTTACCGTTAATCAATCTAAATGTTTATATAAAATATAAGAGTTATCCACTCGTGGTCGGTTAGCGTATACAAATGTTTAAGAGCAAAGATATCATATCATGTATCTTATTTAAGTTAACGTTTGGTAAATATATTTAAAAACACACCATTTCGAATACCTAGAACAATACCCTTCAAAAATAATTTATAACACAAAAAATGTTAAAAAAAAGTCGCAAAGTTACCCGGGTACTCTCGTGGTTACATAAGGGTTAAGACGTAGAGATGATTGGATTGGTGGATGCAATATTTTCCGAGGTTTTCACGCAGAAGAAGGTTTGTGGTATGAAACAATTTACATTCACGAAATTATACTGAAACTACAGTTTACTTCCAATAAGACAGCTGATTACAAACGATTAAATTATCCTAAAAAGTGTGCTAGAAATATTATTTGAATGCGGCATACTATCCTTGTGAGAGAACTAGCGTATCTTGGATAATTTTTATTAGATACTCTTGGGAGTATCGAATATTCTATGATCAAATGTCATTCAGGATTTTTGTGGTCAACAGATTATTGGTTAATGATATATTTCGTAATGAAAATATTATTTTTTTATCTATGCCTTCCATCATACAATGTGGTATAAAAAGGAAGAAATGTTTGGACTTGAAGCAATACTAGTGCAACTCCCCTTCCACCTAATACAATTAGTTATTGCAATCAAAATATAGTAGATCAATTATTTTAAAAGCATTCCAATGTAGGGGGACTCAATTTGGATAATTAACTAGATCGATTAAAATTCCATTTAATGTTGGATTTCATTAAGTATTTTTTATTCGCACTTTTGAAGTAAACTATCGCAGGTGTCTACGTACTTAGTCGAAGCATATAAATATGTCGATTCGTACTAACCGAATTTTATTAATTATATATAAATATTAATATATATATTTGGGAGTGATTATTTTTAAATTCAATAGAAATGAAAAATTATTCGAGTATTCGTTGCCCTCTATTGTGTATAGTACTTTTCTATCTGCATTACTTTTAATTATATGTGTTCCTTCGACTTATTATCACGTAACACCATATGCTATGACTATTCCTTCGAATTTCTTACAATTTCTTTGTTATTTGAAAGTATATATTCAATTTTTGATTATCATAGTAAATTTAGCACTGACAGTTATCAATCGAAAATCAAGTGTCCTCTTATTAAATCGAGTTTTTAAAAATATAAAAGAAAGTGGATTTTATATAAAAGAAATAAACTTAATCAATATTAAATATTTAACACTTTTATTGTGTAAATGTTGCTCAAGTATTTTTAAATTAGCTATTCATATATATTTGGCTTATACTGATCAAAATACTAATTCAGAATTAAGCTATTATTCTGGATTTTTATATGTCTACATTCGATTTTTAATAACTACTTTTTCTGATTTGTGTTTCATATTGGTCGGTGTTGTTACAATACAATTTGACGACTTTAGTGGATCTTGTCGTGCAATCAATTCTAATGGAATAAATCAGTTAACTGATTCGACAATAATGATTTCAATGAATGAAATTGATGAATTGTATTTACATAAAATAAATGAAATTCAGAAAATTTATTCAAAAAATTATGAGTGTTTTGAAAATTTACGTCGACTTTTAGAAACACCACTGTTTTGTATAGTTAATTTAAGCTTTTGTAGTATTGTGATGCATAATTTCCTTACGCTAATACTTGCTGATATTTCAATTAAATTTATTATAAGATTATCTTTAGAAATTTTTGATATTATGTTATTTATGATTTTAATCGAAATATTGATGAAGAAATCCAGATTTCCAAAAGATCTTCAAGAAATTTATAATTACCAGTTTGGTAAAAGATTTGAACAAAATGTAAGAATTACTGAAGATTTTATACTAGTTATACATAATTTTGTACATAGTATAGAAATGATGATTATATACATATTTACAGGTTGGAATGTTATATATTAGTGCGTCTCTAAAGAAGCCTATCTTTTCTATATTTGGATTATTTAAACTTAATAATAAGCTCGTTATGGGATATATATCGACAACAGTGACAATGGTAATTACATTAATGCAATGCTGGTCAGAGTATGCAAAGAAGATATAATGTAATTTGTATATATAGAAAACATGAATAGATGGAGAATTATTTATTTAAATAAAATTGTGAAATATGTTTACATAAATTAATAATATGATATTTTGTGTAATCTACGATTTTATACAATTTATTAAGTTTTTGCTTTTAATTTTTGGTTCTACATTTGCATTTATAATAATTTTGTGTAATTTTTCTTTTCTGCTATATGTATGTAGGAGTATGTGGAGCAATCCTAAATTTGTACTGTTTTATTGCCTGCATTATGGGAAATTGGATTAAATACAAGAATAAGAATAGCCTTCAGCTTTATTTATTTATTTATTAAAAAAAAAAAAAAATTCGTTCATTTGCTTTTATGGAAATGTTACATATATGTAGTGTATCTCTCTTTAGTGTGCAATGGGAAAATATTTATGAATTGTAAGGGGCTTGAGAGTACTTTTTATTAAAATTAATTACATCGATCGAGCCTCCCTTTCAAGTCAAAATCAGTCCAGACGATCTGAATGTTGATATAAAATACATTTTTATCCATAAATATATTCAGGGTATTCACCTAAATGGGATAATATTTCACATGGTGGTTGCATACTTCAATCCTCACGAAAACTTGTAACAGAAGATAGGTCCCAGCACTGTGAAAAACGCAAAAATTATTGCCACAACGCTTAGGTATTTGTCCCTAAAATGTAGGAAATATTTCATAAAATTTAGGAAAACTTCTCTAAAATTTTGGAAAAATTCTCTACAATTTAGGGAATATTCCCTACAATTAAGTAATATACCCTACATTTTTGGGAATATTCCCTACATTTTAAGTAAAAATACCTAAGCTTTGAGGCAATGATTGTGCGCATATTTTAGTGTACACATCCATCCTATAGAGATATAAAGGTTTATTGGCATAACCTCTAAAAAGTGAGAGTTTTTGTTAATCTGGCTGTAGCTGCCTAAATAGATAAGTTAAATAAATTTGATAGTACATACTCTTCGCTTTCCTATTGTATACATTTCGTTTACCTATAGGCTGAAATAATTTTTTTTACAAAACAAATGGAAAAAAGAAGGATCATATCACAACCCAAGATTTCTTAGAAATTCATCTCAAAATCAAACATTCGAGTGAACGATATCAAAATTTTGAATTAAAAAAAGTGTATTTCTAACGGTGTGGCAGGTAAACGGCATGCACACCATTATTAGTGTAAAGTGTGGTCTATCAAATGGAAAAAAAATGCACTGATTTAGTTTGCGTAATCCGGGACTTATAGATATATATATGCAAGAGTGTTGCTATAGAGACTCTCCACGCACAGCAAAATACAGAACACTCAATTCACGAACAATGAAAAATTATTTTACAGAACACTAAATTCTAGTTAGATCCAAATTACAGAACTAGTGTTGTATAGTTCTAGTTATCCATATAGTCGGAATAAATTCTACATAACTCGAATGCTCGCTGAAATTGAAAAGTGTATGACCATTCGCATGATGAAGGAAAAACACGATCCCGAGGGACTTGATCTCCCACTTATGGACAGTATTAACATCATGGAGGATGGCGAAGTCTACAAATATCTTGGATACTAACAAACCCGTGATGTATGCCACACAACTTTAAAAAAAAAACGTTTCAGAAGAAATATATGGATAGATTTAACAGTCTTCTAAAAACTGGCTTAAATGCAAGACATTTAACAAACTATTAGCACGTAGGCTGTAGCAGTTGTAATCTATGGGGGTCATCAAGTAGACCGCAATGGACTTAGAAGAATTGCATAGGAAAATACGTGCACCACTGACTAAATAGAGGAAAAATCATACCCACGGGCATGCATGGAACTACTGAAGGAGCCGAGAGGCGAGGAGCAGAGGCTTGATGGACACTGCATTATAACTAAGTGCAGATATAATGGCAGATACTTTTTTAGTCCATAGGTTGACACTCCATTTCATGGGGTAGTGATTAAAGTGGACAACGCACAACTAAACGTACACAATATAATTCTGGATGTTACACCACACACCACCATATTTACAGGTTAAAAGTAAGTTTGGTCACAGAAGTCTCTATATTGAAGACATTACGCCGATCTGTGCCAGACTAAAATGTCGGCAAATATACGTCGTATGATCGGTTCTATCAGGGCGGTTTACTCCCTGAGATGGAAGAGTTTGTGCTTGCCCTACAGGAGAAAGTAATTAGCATATGTGGCATAAATTTTATGGTATAAATACGTACAGAATACAGAAACTACTTCTGTATAACTTGCCGGCCTAAATGTGGTATAAACAAGAACAAGAACAAGAATCTGTTAAAGTAAGAACCAGAACCTCAAAATTCACCGGGAAAAGTTTTATGTTAACTACATATAAAACAATAATAAATTTAAGAAATTAATAAAAACCAAAAAAATAATAAGAGGGGTTTTTGGAGTCACGAAGAAGTGAACACCATGTTAAATATTTGTGGTGAAGGGAAACTGCCTGAACAAATTGATGGACAGAATTTACCAACCCGGTTGAGGAAAAGTATTAGAGTGCGGTTATAAGAAAAGTGTACAGCAGCTTGTCGTTAAATTTAAATAATTGAAGGCAGATTTCATAGAGTTAAGCTCAATAACTCAAAAAGTGGAGTTGATCGTCATTCCGTTGACTTTATGGGAAAAGTTAAATAAAAAAAATATTTCCAGCACGATCTGGATTCGACACAGGTGATATTACTACTGACAATTCAAGTAAATATACCTAAGTTACAAATTTTAAAGTGCATAAATTTTGTTACTGCAGGTTGTGAAGATACTGGTTGTAACAGGTCTTCACCTGAAGAAGTCCTGATAAAGTGTTCTCCAGCGGCCAACACAACACAGCACGATTTGAATGAACTAAGGCAGACACCGAGGCGTCTCGTGGTGGTAATTATAATAATTCACAAATTTCGCATTTAAATTTTTAATTAGTTTTTAAACGGCGCTTGTTGCATTTACAAACCATGGAATAATTTTCTATGAATTGGCGAAAGAACCAAGCAAATTTGCAAAAAAGTTCTTTAAAGAACAACAAAAATTTATGGATCAATTTAAGGAGGTTAAACATAAGCACTAACTTTAGGCAGAAAACCTAATTCGTGATGACCGAGAATTCTTTTCATATATGTTGAATTATCATCAGTAGCAGCCTTCAGGATTATATATCTAAATGTGTATACACATACAAAAGGAAAGCCCCAAATTTGTATTAAGCTACGATTTAATAATACAAGAAAACTGTTTTATTTTAGGTTTGAAAACCATTAAGTTCAAAATTCGCATTTTTTTTATTCAATGAAAACCAGACCGTGATTAATGAATAGTGAAATACTTTATTTAGTTTATGTTTTATGAATAAGTATTCCTTTATATATTAACTACAGTGTTTGTTAAACAAATATCGGCATAAATGATGTCTTATAGTAGTTTCATCATCACGTTTATTCACAATAGTTTGTGTTGAAGGTTGTGGGAAGCTTATGTTAGAGTTTTCAATCTCTTCTAACAAGTTTCAATTAAAGGGATCATTCTCTTGGATGATTTCCCTTGCCTTTTCTGAATTAGGCATTACGATTACAGACGGAAGTAACTCTTTACTGATCGCTTTAATTATTTCATAAAATAATTTATGAACAGTTCACTTGAACGACAATCCTGTACTCAGCGTTCCAGCCTAGTTTTTATAACGTGACTGCTAGTTTTTTCTCCGCTGGCATTTGTACAAAGTTAGAAATATTATTGGCCTTAGGCACTAAACTTCTTCGAAACATATCAACTAACTCTTTGGGCGATTTTTTAAACATTCTTAAGGACGCTCTCTATTGATATTGATCGTAATTGTCCAACATATTGCGCCATGCTTCTTCTGACAATATCGATCCATTTGTTGGTAAAATCTTACAATTACTTCAAATTGTTCGTACATTTTTAATAAATTCTCTGCTTGAACTATTCATTTTCATAAACAGCAATCTGCATATGTTTGAAATCCTGGTTATATAGTATAAGTAGGCAGAAATCCTCAAAAGCATAAAAGAACCAATATATCTTTGCGCATATTTTTAAATTAATCTAATCTCCTTCTTCGTCCTTGCTAGAGATGAAAATACTTTCTTAACAGCATACTAGTAAAATTCTTTAGGCAGAAAGTTTTGCTCTGAATCTCAAGTTATTTCCCAGCGTGTGCTAAATTAACCAGCTTGTCAATATCATTTATGGTATAAACACCAATCGAATGTTGCATCAATCGAATTTTTCATCATACAGATTCTGCGGTCTAAACGGACCTAGTAACGCATATAGACCCTGTTACACATAAGCAGAAGCAATAGATGACATCACGACTAGTTCCAAATTAATAACACAGACAGACCATATTCACAGCTACAATCAGGTCTGCAATATCACACGCCAAGAATATGCCCCCATATACAATCCGATTTCCACATAAATTCCATAATAAAAATACACCAGACACTGTAATAGGAAACACCACACACAAAATATATTTACGATCAATCTGTCATACAGACCGGGCAATACATAGCAATAGACCCGAGACTCATTTACAAACAGTACATACTAATTATAAGGACAAAATAATAAATTACGGACTTGGCCATAAAGTGCGCAGTGGCTGTGGAAAATGAACAGAGTGGTCATAGTACCGATCATTATGTTTTTCGGAGCCATTGTTCCCAAAACGCTACACACGGGCATACAAACACTAAATTTACACAAAAACATTCTCTACGCAATACAAAAGGCAGTTGATATGAATACTTGGACAAAGGTTCGCAAATTCCTGACATACAAAGTTTGTTAGACGAAAACGCCGAGTAAACCTAGGGTGGCTTAGTGCTACACTATTTTTTTTTTTTTTTTGAAAAACTAAGAGATACACGGGGTTACCCGAACTTACACTACAAATTTTATGGGGTAAGAGTATGACATTAGTTACTTGAGAGCTGCCACCTGAATTTTGATGCTACAATAAATCATTTTTTAAAACCAAGGGCTATACGGGGTTACCCCGAACTTAACCTAAAAATTTCTGGGAGTAATATTTTGACGTTTGTCATTTGCAAACTGTCACTTCAATTTTGTTGTTGATTGGGTCATATACATTACTTCTTAAGCAAAAATAAGCAATAATCAGAAGAAGACAAATAGAAAAATAATAACTAGTGCACATTTTATTTATCTTTATCGATTTTATAAATAAGTTTTCATAATTAATTACACTCAAAGGAACTGTTAGAGAAACCTCATTACACTAGGTTTATCATAAATTTACTTGTTCGATGAGTGTACAAAACCCTGAGTAAATAGATGTCATATTGTAGGGAAAAATTTGCACGGAGTTTTCGTCGAACAAACGTACATTAAACACGACAAAGATAATGCGCATAAGTCCCTAAAGCTTTGGCAACACATCCCCGAAATTGGGGATAATACCACCGGAATGATCTGAGCCTGGGGCCCCATCCCATTTAACTAGAAGTCATTCGCTTGAATTATCTCCTCCTTCTCTCCGTTAAGTAGTTGTAAACATTTTACTAAGTTAACACAACTGCACTACAAATTGACTGATTTGAAATTAGATGAAAATCTTACTTCAACATAAACATATTTGCATGATTGGCGCATCAATGATTTTTTAGAAATTTTCAAAATGTTTTATTATCAGGCTTGTTTAAGGCTTTTGCTAGTAAAGTTTTTGTATTATAAATCAATAATATATATTTAAAATTCATGAGTCAATCTACGCCATATATTTATTTTCAAGTTTGTAAAATTCAAAAAGAATACCAGAGATTCTATTTGTTAATAAATAAATATATTTTTTAAAACTTACACTTGTTTGTAAACAACTTTTTGTCAATAGGTTGCTTTTTTTTTTTTTTGTAAATAAATGTTTATTAAATCTTTATTTTGATTATAGCTTTAAGGAACGCGTAATGCTTTTAGATCTTTGTAAAGTCACTAGACATTTATATTAAGTTATAAAAATTATAGAGAATAACTAATTATGTTAAATAAAGGATGATATTAAAATTGAAATCAATAAATAATGGCAATAAAAATTGATATAATCGCTGCTCATAAATTAAGATTTTTTCTATTTATTACCAATTAAAAATTTATTATAGTTCATATTATTTAAACTAATCGTGGTAGATTTCCCACCAATACTGAATTAATACGATAAGAATTGTAGCTGATCCAGATAAAAATTTCATAAAAAGCTTAATATTAAGAGTAAATAATCCAAAAATAGAAAAGATAGGTCTATTTAGAGCAGCTCTGATATAGATGATATCAACCTATAAAAATATAGATCACTTGTATTAGAAATAACTAAAAATCAGCAAATGAATTCTTACATTTTCTGCAATCCTTTTGTTACGAAATACATATTTCTGAACTCCTCGAAATTCAATTTGAAACTTTAATTTTTTCACCAGTAAACCTGTCATCCAAATAAATGTATAAATTTCGATAAGCTCCAAAACTACCATGACAATCATCCAATTCAGCTTTGCAAACATTAAAATAAACAAGTAAAAAAGCTAGAATTGGTCTAAGACCAATTCTTATGATACCCTAGATGAATGCCCGTATTAAATTTCGTATGGTCACCGATCTATTCAAGTGTTGATTTTGAAGTTGTTTTTCGCATATATTTCTAGAACAGTTTGTCGCAGAGAAAAAATGGTAATAACCAATTTTATAGGATTTCGTATCCTGCAGAAGTTTTTAGTACAATAAAAATGTCTTGGACTGATCGTTTTCAAAGTATACGTAAAAAACCGAAATTTTTATATGGCAACACCAAGAAGGAGTTGCTCGATTTAGTCCATTTTTGACATTTTATTTGCTAATATAGTAAAAACATCATATACGAAATGTCAGCTCTCTACGTCGATGCATTCTCAGGCAGTGTCCAAATATATAGCGGAAAACGAAATTTTTATATGGCAACCCCACGAAGGAGTTGCCCGATTTGTCTCATTTTCGAACTTAATTTTACTTTTTTTTTTTTAAAAGTCCGTGTACAAAATTTCAGCTCTTTAAGTATACGCGTTCTCGAGTTATCGTGCGCACAGACGGACGGACGGACGGACATGCAAAAATCGAAATAACTTTTAATATTATGAATGGGTGTCCAATCCATTTTGCTCTACCATCATTATTTCGAGGTGTTACAAACGGAATGACAAACTTAGTATACCCCTATGATTTCATCTAGGGTATAAAAACAGATGCAGAACAACATTTGAAAAACTTGCAAAAACAATGAAACAAATTTGTGTTTGGAAAATTCGTCGTAAATCATCAAGAATTTCACAATTTTTTAAATAAAGGTTTATAATGTCATCAATTTTGCAGAAATAGAATTTGTCAAATTGTTCATTTGAGAAACGTGCGGGGAAACTAGTAAATTGATTTATTTCATTGCAAAAATCATTCAAATAAACAGTGAAGTGATCAAACTGTATTAAAACCATAACTAAAGTTATAAAGCACAAATCGAAGAGAAGAAATGTTAATAATATAATGTAAACTTGAAATAAAAATCCAGAAAAATAACCAATTGATGAATCATTAAAGGCGTAAACCTGAGTAGAGTATATATGAAAAACAAATTTTGATATACTTATGAAAAATTCACATATAACAATCACAAGATATTTGTTATCGATGAGATTTTTTTGTTTTGTATAACTGCGATAGTCCTTGATATTTCGAAGAATTCGATTTAGTAAAAAAACAATTGAGTGTTTGTCGATAAGTTGCGTTGCTAAAATTGCTATTACGTTTAAATTTTCAAAGAATGCTTTACAATAAATATATAAACGTATAAAATTTTCAGGAAGAGTCTGCACCATTGGAGTTATATAGTATACAGTTGCAAGAATACTTGAGATTAAAATGAATCCACACAATAAAGTACTGTAGATAATAGAGTATAACGAATAGTCAATAACTGGCTCGTCGTTGTTACTTAATTTAAAAATCGTCAATCCTACATATTTTAAGTAAGTACAGAAAAACGAAGCGAGAAACGAAAATATGTTGCTAGCCCGATTCGACATAATTTTTAGAACTAATATATTGGAATTACTTTTACGAGAATACTAGCAGAAAAAATTAACTTTATTGACGGCTGTCGATTAAATCAATATAATTTATTCACATCGCCTATGCTTCGGAGACTTTTATGCAAATTAAATTTGTAATTGTAGTATGTAGGTACTCGTTTTCAATTGATTAGGAAAACTTTTTTTTTCACAAAGTAAATATTGTGGAATCGATTCATATAAAATCCGAAGTTTTAAAACTCACTCCATTAAATTATCCAAGTAGTCGATATTGAGCTATTTGAACTTCTTTTAACTAGCCGACTATAATTTTAAAAGGAAATAAAGTAAACCATATTAACTTTTTTTTTACTTCATTGGAGATATTTTCATAGATGAATATACTGTAGTTTTCTAATGACCCATATAAATAGCAACGTGCGAAGATTCAGAAGTATTAACATATAGTATTACTTCTAACATACTGCTGCTCTCGTAATGTTCTCAAAACTCTTCCCTTTATCCTTGCCGCCATATTCTAGTTTGCATCAGCTGATATCACTGAACATATAACTAAAGTGTATACAGTAGTTATATATATATGTATTTAAGATAGGGTCAAGCATTGTGGTGCAGTGGCGGTCAAGTGAACCATGCCTCAAAGAGTAAAAGGAACGGAAGATTGGAGATAAACGCATACAGGCAGAATCTACGAGGATTCTATTTAAACATATTTGTTTAGTACCTATATAATTAACAAACAATTACCAAGAAATACTATCCTTTGTTTCTTTTATTTTAAACTATATTGGGAGCTTTAGATCCAGTTCAAAAAATCACCATGTTGTCGGTGGAGAACGTTTTATGTTTCACACTCGGTTTGCGGACAGGTTATGCCAATACTACAAGTTTATATAATACTAGCTACATATGGAGTTACAGAGAATTAGAAGTTTTGAAAATCGACTAAAGAAAACACAATTTGACTACAAATAACTAATCAATTAGCAAAAGCCACTGGAAATATAAAAACAAAATCATGGTGAAATTGTTATTGCTGATATACTAACCAATAAACCGATGATAACTCCGAAATTATATTTTTGAAACGTATTTTTAATGTTTTTCAGTCCAGTAAAATGATTACTACGAAATTAAAACAAACTCCTAAGTTAAACAACATTTACGACACAGCACGTCCACATGCGTTCATTATTCATTGTATTCCCTATCTTTAAGAATTTCGAGGTTATAAATTGTTTCCCACGCTCTTGTAAAACTGAAATCTGCAAGCTTAGTTTTGCTTAGCTTTAGAAATAAAAACAATAGTTGCTATATTTAAAATAATTTTTTACAAACATTTCACTCATATTTCATATATTTTTTATACAAAGCTTTAAAAAGCATTATGAAAATAAAAGCTTTGCATTCTAAAGTAAAACAATAGAAAATAGGAAACTTCTTGAACCACATGTAAATGACATAAGATTGGTGTTAAACTAAGTTGTCTTTTGCTCATAGAAGATGATCAACTGATTATATTTCAAATTTCTTGGTAATTATATGTTAGTTTCATCTATGCCTCCAAGAACAGACAGTACGATCACTATGTTACCACTATAGAAGAACGTGCAATTACGCATGGCTGTAAAATAATGTTCGTTAACAATTTCCGCATTAAAATCTGGATTGATGGGAAATGAAATTTAGAGTAATGGTACGAATAAATTTATTATCGGATCTGAGTTTTCACAAATTTGTAACCTTTACATGCAATTTTATATTATGGATTTTACAAACTGTACATTAAGGGAATAATAAAAAATAGTTTTTTATGGGTGTATAAAAAAATGAAATATCAGCAGTGTCATTATATTTACCATCTTTAAAAGTTTCGACGATTGAACGATAATTCCTTAAAATTGCTAATCAAGACTGACTCGATATTATGCTGATATTGCAAGACAATTAAAAAACATACAAAAATACGAACAACAATTGCACAATTAAGTTAGATAGTTTACTGTAGCAATTACATAGTACCTAAGAAAATTCCAGATTAGAAGTCTCAAATAACATTTGAGCAAGGATACATGAAAAGAAGACAATCTGAGCGAGATGTATCAGAATTGAAGAATTTTAAGAATTTTTATTTTTAACGATTCAAATCAAATTACAAATACAAGAAGAAAAAACAACCGTCTCATCCGGGGTTTGAAACCGGGACCTTCCGCTTGCCGGGCGACTGCTCTTACCACTGAGCTAACGAGACAGATGATTTTCCCCCTTGCATTTATCAATTTGTAATTAGCCTACTAAGCCACGTTGCTTTCAGCTGGCATTAACCAGTAACGATGAAAGCGCACAAATAAATTGTAAATTCAATTTTTATTTATTCCGGACTGGAATCGAACCTACACTTTTAGAATCGGTCAATGATGGAGAATTGAAGAATTTTAAGAATTTTTATTTTTAACGATTCAAATCAAATTACAAATACAAGAAGAAAAAACAACCGTCTCATCCGGGGTTTGAAACCGGGACCTTCCGCTTGCCGGGCGACTGCTCTTACCACTGAGCTAACGAGACAGATGATTTTCCCCCTTGCATTTATCAATTTGTAATTAGCCTACTAAGCCACGTTGCTTTCAGCTGGCATTAACCAGTAACGATGAAAGCGCACAAATAAATTGTAAATTCAATTTTTATTTATTCCGGACTGGAATCGAACCTACACTTTTAGAATCGGTCAATGATGGAGAATTGAAGAATTTTAAGAATTTTTATTTTTAACGATTCAAATCAAATTACAAATACAAGAAGAAAAAACAACCGTCTCATCCGGGGTTTGAAACCGGGACCTTCCGCTTGCCGGGCGACTGCTCTTACCACTGAGCTAACGAGACAGATGATTTTCCCCCTTGCATTTATCAATTTGTAATTAGCCTACTAAGCCACGTTGCTTTCAGCTGGCATTAACCAGTAACGATGAAAGCGCACAAATAAATTGTAAATTCAATTTTTATTTATTCCGGACTGGAATCGAACCTACACTTTTAGAATCGGTCAATGATGGAGAATTGAAGAATTTTAAGAATTTTTATTTTTAACGATTCAAATCAAATTACAAATACAAGAAGAAAAAACAACCGTCTCATCCGGGGTTTGAAACCGGGACCTTCCGCTTGCCGGGCGACTGCTCTTACCACTGAGCTAACGAGACAGATGATTTTCCCCCTTGCATTTATCAATTTGTAATTAGCCTACTAAGCCACGTTGCTTTCAGCTGGCATTAACCAGTAACGATGAAAGCGCACAAATAAATTGTAAATTCAATTTTCATTTATTCCGGACTGGAATCGAACCTACACTTTTAGAATCGGTCAATGATGGAGAATTGAAGAATTTTAAGAATTTTTATTTTTAACGATTCAAATCAAATTACAAAAACAAGAAGAAAAAACAACCGTCTCATCCGGGGTTAGCTCAGTGGTAAGAGCAGTCGCCCGGCAAGCGGAAGGTCCCGGTTTCAAACCCCGGATGAGACGGTTGTTTTTTCTTCTTGTATTTGTAATTTGATTTGAATCGTTAAAAATAAAAATTCTTAAAATTCTTCAATTCTCCATCATTGACCGATTCTAAAAGTGTAGGTTCGATTCCAGTCCGGAATAAATAAAAATTGAATTTACAATTTATTTGTGCGCTTTCATCGTTACTGGTTAATGCCAGCTGAAAGCAACGGGGCTTAGTAGGCTAATTACAAATTGATAAATGCAAGGGGGAAAATCATCTGTCTCGTTAGCTCAGTGGTAAGAGCAGTCGCCCGGCAAGCGGAAGGTCCCGGTTTCAAACCCCGGATGAGACGGTTGTTTTTTCTTCTTGTATTTGTAATTTGATTTGAATCGTTAAAAATAAAAATTCTTAAAATTCTTCAATTCTCCATCATTGACCGATTCTAAAAGTGTAGGTTCGATTCCAGTCCGGAATAAATAGAAATGTATCATTTAAAAATATAAAAGTAAATTGAAATCGAAGTTGTTGGTCAGACAATAGTAATCTACGATCGAAGTCGGTCGTGTTTTGTCTTAGCTAAAAAATTAAAAATTAAATATAAGCGATTTTTGGAAAATTTGTGAATTTTTTAATTCCTTTTGAAATCTATACGTTAATATTATAATAATAAAGCGGGTCTGTGTGAAATTTGAAATTGAAACTATTGCTGCGGTAAATTTATACAATATTATTATATAAAGTGTCAAGAAAATTTGGTGCAACGTAAAAAAAAAAATGAGTGATTGTGAAGTGGGGGTCACCCCCGTAAGAATAAGAGCATTGTCTCTTTTGTTAAAGTGTATAAAATAAAAAGAATAAAAAGAATAATATCATTTCTTAAAATTTCTAACAGACATAAATACCTGTTAATAATTTTAAAGTAAAAATATTGAACGCATCAAACGGTTCACGTTAAATTACACGATAAATTTAAACACAAAAGTGTAAAAACAGTGCAGTTTTGTTGTGCAACTAATTCAATGGAATTCTTTCCCTCTCCATGGAAGACATCCAAAAGCTCATAAAAGATTACGAGGACACGATTGACTCTGGCGAAGAAGGCGCAACTTCGACAGAGTCAGCAACAATAACAAACAGCGACAAACAGTGACAGCGACTACTCTGCGAGTAGTGTCGTGTCCTGTAAAAGGAAGATGATACTGCAAAAAAGAAATAACCCAGACAAGAAGAGCAAAATGCAAGATAATGAAAATGCCTCTATGCCTGGCCCTTCGTACCTCAAGTATGAAGCCTGGTCCCTCAATTCAAGATCTCATGAGTTCATTAAATTCAGCAAATGAAGACAAAAGCATCCTTAGCCAACAGTATAATGAGCTCTTAAGTAGGTACAATGAGCTGTTGCATGAATTTAAGAATATTTCTGATAAATTAGATTTAGCCTTGCTTAACAAAAGTAATACAAATAATGATTCTCAGATTTGTGATGGTATAAATACTATCCAATATCACAACCACCCACTAGATATACAACCATTAATCGAACACATGAATACTGATACACTCCAAAGCCAAGTGCCATTTCTAGTTACACAGGTTTCACCTGATAACTATTCTGTAACAATAACGGAAAACCAGGGCACGACTCAAACAAACTTTAACCCAACTGAACTACAACAAAAACATCGTTATCAAATAAATGAGAAACAACAAACAGAAATTAAAGCAAGCAAAATACCACCAATAGTCTGTTACAACATTAACATTAAAGAATACACAGTTAACCTAAAAAGCCTCCTTGGACATAGTAAATTCCTTTTTAAGAAAATAAATAAGAATATTTTCCACATCATAGCTAAAAATATCACTGATTTCAAGAAGATAAATAAATTTTTAGTCCAAACAAACACCAAAAGCTACCATTTCGTACCCATAGAAGAGAAGCCACAATCATTAAAGGAGTCGACAGTAGCTTAGATCAAGATGACATTTACCACGCACTCCTAAAACAGAATCTAAACATTAACATAATCAAAATTTTTCAATTAAAAAATACTAGTAACTGGGTAGTCCAACTGCATCCAAATGACAATTCTAAAGACCTTTTCGGACTTAAATATTTGTTAAACCTGACAATCATAGTAGAGAAATTTAAAACTACTAAGTCGACACAATGTAAGAATTGTCAGAGATTTGGGCATGTTGCGATAAACTCTAACATGGAATGTAGGTGCGTGAAGTGCACTGAACAGCATAAACCGGGAGAATGCTCACTAAGAGCAAATCAAGGCAAAGAAGACGACAACGACACAATACAGCCAAGATGCATTAACTACGGACAACTTGGTCATCCAGCTAGCTATAGGGGTTACCCAAGCACATTGAATTATTGCAGAGGAAGGAACAAGCAGTCTTAGCACGAAAAAATAAAGAAGTAGTCTACAAAAACTTTGTAAAACCCAATATCTCCTACAATCAGATCCTCAGAAATAAGACAAGTGAGGTAAAAATTCCAGCTTCATCTAATAATACTAATAAAAATGCCAATAACATTAACATGTTCAACGAAGAGTGTGAAACACTCTTCGGCATGAACCCTTTCTCCTGTCTTAATAAACCCTTTCTCCTGTCTTAATAAAATTGACAGTTTTGTTCCCCAATATCGGAACCTTCAAGACAAAAACTCTAAAAGACAAGCGCTTCTACAATTATTTCTTGACCTAACTCTAAATGGAAAATAGTGGGAAACTCAAAATTCATCTGTTAAATATCAATTCACTAATAAGCATTGATAAAAGATATTGTCTAGAGAGCTTTCTCAAAGCGCATAAATCTGATATACTTAGTACTACTGACGGAAACAAAACTTAGTAAGAAATTTAATCGCCAATTTCAAAACTACCAAATTGTTAGAAACGACCGCAACAACCAGCCTGGAGGTGGTACAGCCATTCTAATCAAGGAAAATATTAAATACGAATGCATCTTCATTTCCAACTTGGAACAAATCGAATCTACCACCATCAAAATAACCCAAGCGAGCAGAAATATTTATCTGACATAGGTCTACAACAGAAATGGCAGAGAATTGAATACATCTGATCTTGAGAAATTATTGGACGCAACCAGCGACGGGCAGCAAATAATCGGAGGTGATTTCAATGCTTCATATCCTCTGTGTAGCATCAATTCAACCCGTACCAACAAGGCAGGTACAATTCTTCACCAATGGTTCACTGACAATCTACTAAATTATGATTTAAGGCTGGAATCAACCCTCCATCCTACTTTCGATAGAGACCGAACTAGCTCCTATCTAAATTTCGAATTCCTTTCAACCACCCTCACCACGAATCACTCCCCTAACTTAGGAGACAAGCTGAGAACTTTGGATTTCCAATCGGATCATAATGCAGTAGAGCTTATCATTCAAATGAACAATGTCACGCAAGCGCAACCTCAAACTATATTCAATTATTCAGCCACGCATATTCCACGTTTCAACAGGATAATCAACAGCTCTCTTGGCAATATTGATCTCCCGCTCTACAGAAACATTACAACAGAAGAAGCAGCTGAAATAATCACTCATCTGGATCAAGTCATGCAAACAGCCCTAACTCAAAGCGTACCAACATCCATACTCAAGACTCGAGGAAATATAATATTACCCCCCGAAATAATCAACCTGATTAAACACAAGAACAGACTGCGCAGAAATTGGCAAAGACATAGTTATGACCCTGATCAACACAATCTGAAAGCTCAAATTCGAGACATAACTACAATTATAAAAATAAGAATATCCCTACATCACGAAGACTACTGGAAGAAGAAACTTGCAAATATCAGTATGAACCATCGAACCTTCAAGCAGATAAAAAATATCGCTGGCATGACACCCTCTATGGAACTACCTCAGCTAACCAACCCTGATGACCCAGATAGACCACTTATTAGTAATAATGAAAAAGCTGACGCTCTAGGGCTTCACTTTGAAGGAATTCATAAGCAAAACCTCAATCTGAATACGGAATTACCACGAATTGATCATGTAATTAACTCTACCTTTGCAAATAACCACACTCCTTTAAGGTATTTTAATATAAACTTTCCTGCTTCCAATGACAATGCAAATAATGAAAATCATAGACCAAACCTTATCTCCTCAGCGGAAGTACAGCTGATAATCAAGACAAGGCACAACAAGAAATCATCAGACCCTGACCAAATTCCGAAC
This sequence comes from Dioctria rufipes, assembly GCA_963924295.1. NCBI lineage: Eukaryota > Metazoa > Arthropoda > Insecta > Diptera > Asilidae > Dioctria > Dioctria rufipes. The sequence continues at coordinate 162,029,125 of OZ002743.1, forward strand.
TTCCTTCTAAAAAAAACATCTAAAAATTTTTGGGCATTCTTAGCCATACTTTTCAACCACCTTTATAACATAAGTTACTTCCCAAGAAAATGGAAAACCGCACATATCATCCCAATTCGGAAAAGGGGGAAGCCATCCAGTGAGATCTCCAGCTATAGACCCATCTCCCTCCCCTCCTCGATAAGCAAAATTTATGAATGTATTCTTAAAAAGAAACTGCAAGATCACATCGAAGATAATCACTTAATTCCCGATTTTCAAATGGGTTTTAGACAACTTCACTCCACTACTCATGCGTTATCCATCCTCATGAACCACATAACCTCGAATCTCAATAATAAGAAAGCAACGCTGGCGTGCAGTATTGATACTGAAAAAGCATTCGACACTGCTTGGATACAAGGACTCATATTTAAAATGAAAAACATCCACAATTTTAACGAACACCTATGTAGAAACATCTACAACTATTTGATCAATAGGAATTTTAGAGTAAAAATTAATAAGGAACTATCCAACATTTTTCGAATAGCAGCACGAGTTCCCTAAGGCTCTGTACTTTGCCCAGTCCTATATAATATATTTACTGCTGATATTCCGCAGCCAGCAATACCAATTAAAATCCTCACATATGCTGACGACATAATTTTATTTACTTCAAATTTCAAATACCTTCCCATGCAAAAACAAATGAACCAATATCTACACACACTACATAAATTTTTTGTCAAATGGAAGCTAAAAATGAGCACCGATAAATGTCAAACAATGCTGATCAAAGGAATAAAGGACACCTACCCAAACATTCCCAGACACATCAACAAACGGAACGTCGATATCCGTATAAACCAGAAAAAAATAAGGTACACTAAGCAGCTCATATACCTTGGGGTACTCTTTACAGAGAACCTGCAGTTCAATTCGCACATAAAAGAAAAAATCCAAAAAGCAACATGCGCCTTATCATCATTCGCCAAAATATTAAAACCTAGAATTTCCATACAAAACAGAATCAAGGTAATATGCTACAAACAGCTGATAAGGCCAATTATATCTTACGCTTTTCCAATATGGTTTAATATTTCTTCAGCACAGATGGAGAAAATCAGAAAGTTCGAGAAGAAATGTTTAGCTTATTGTATTGACTTCCGCAGAAACCCAATAAACTACAAAAGGATTAAAAACGCTAAACTCTACTCAATTTGTAACCACAAAAGAATAGACACTCACCTCATTACTAATGCGCTCAAATTTCTCAACAGACTAACTGAAATAGACAACCCAATACTTGAACAATACGCGACTGAAATGGAACATAACAACAGAGATGTGCCAAAGCACAAAGCCGCCCATATTATTAAATGGTTAGAAGACCAAAACATGCTATATGATACCAACTCAAAATTATTCTACTATCACAAATCTTATAGAGGCATTAGAATGGTCTACAATACTGACCAATTAACCTAATTAAGCTAAATCGTAAGCGACTCAGTGCATCAACTGATTGTACCTACATATATTAGTAGAGTATAATTATTTATAACTAATTACACTATAGTATAGCATTACTAAATGAAATATTTCCTTAGTCTTAGGTATTAAATATATGAATGGTCTGCAACACTTAACTTACATAAGTTTAAGTCGCCGCTCACCTATTTGAAATAATGTTGTCTGCAACTAATTATAATATTATGTAACCCAAATAAATTTTATCTGACAAATATTTTAACTGACAAAATCTTAGTTGCTATCAATTATTTTGAGAGTATAATTATTCATAATTATTTGTAATATAAAATAACATTAGTAAATGTTTTCATAGTTTTAAGTTTTAAACATAAGCAAACATAAGATATCCTAGTTTTTAATTTTGTGCCATTTTCTAGGAATGATAAAACACTCGTATTTTAATAATCCATTAAATAAGCCAGAAATAGAAAAATGAAACTACTGTAAATTGCTGGTAAAGAGACTTATTAGTCTGTAGCAGTTACCTAACTAAGACATTCTATCTATAACAAAAAAAAACATGTTAATACTAAGGCCAATAAAAAGATTGTTTGAAAATTGGTCAGTCTCTGACTAGTAGTGAAAGAGTGAGGTCACTAGTGCAAAATATTAAAATAAAAATAAATATATAAAATAATATATAAATAAATAATGTAATATTAAAATAGTGACGGAAGTAAAAGCACAAACGAAATAAAAAGTGATTCTGCCACTTTCATTCATTCAGTCAGTCAGTGACTACTTCAAGTGTTAGTGCAAAAATAATAATAAATTATAAAATATTAAACTTTCTGACAGGAGTGAAAATTATAAAAAGAGAAGGAATAGTGAGTGTGTCACATACATTTAGTCAGATGGTGACTACTATATGACTTCTTCAAGTAAAGCAGTTTTAGTGGAAAAGAAAAATATTAATATATATTAATAAATTTAAAAAAATAATATTAGAGCTATCGAACGGTACATGTTGAACACACCTAATTTTAAATACAAAAATACTGTTTTATCAACAGTGAAATGGTGTTGTGTTACTAAGCAAGCTGTGAAAATTAGAAAATAATCGTCATCGCGTAACTAAAAAAGTTTACATTAGTTATTGGAACAATTAAAGTGTTAAGATTTAATAAAGTCATGAGTGAAACCTAGTCCGAAATAAAAAAAGTGTACGGAAATTTTCTTTTCAAATATCGCGGGATATCAGTTGTTTAAAAATCTTCGTAATTCGTTTTTGTTTTGCTAACGATTGTGATAGACCTTGACTTTGCAATTTATTTGAGAAAGTGGAGTGAGTGTTGAAGTCGTGCATGGTGCTAATGCCATTTTTTATAAAATTAATGAAAATTTATAACACTACTATTAAATAAAAAAAAAAACAAAATATTTTTGAAATAAATTAAAACTATGTTCGTTTGGTTCTATTCTATACAAATTATTGTCTACAAAAGTTTTCTGTCCGGGTTAATATGACTTTTCGTTTTAATTGTGCCAAATTCAAATGTGCAAATTGAAAATATATACATAAAATGGACTTATTATAAAAAACATAATAAAAGATGTGAGTTTATTAATGAAAATGTTCATTGAATATGAAACCGTAAGTAGGTAATTAATATTATTTTGCCTTCTATTTGTTATGAATGATAATAGGTTAAACGATACATGTGATATGAAAAGTTCCAATAGTGCGATAGAGCAAAAGCGGCATTGTTATTCACTGTAATTATTTATGTATTTATATGTAGAACAAATAATTTCCAATAATTTGTCTGCCGTGTCAAATGTCAATATAACATTGCTTATCGAGCTCTGATGGAAACTGAAGTATGTACTCCTTCTACTTGTGACACTACATAGTTAAGTTTAAAAGCTCGAATTCGAGTCTCTTCTTTTTTGGCATTCAGCCTTAGGGGCTTCAAACTATGGATTTTATTCGCACAGGTGTGCCTGAGAGGCATTCTTGTGAAATACAGGGTGACCAAATAAGAACTTTTTAATATAAAAGTTACATTATTTTTACAATAAAAGGCAAACTTTTAATATTATTCCACAATTACTTTATTTTGTTCTTAAAATAACGTGTGGAATATAACATTTCTAAGATGTTCACCCTTCGCTGCATTGGAATATTGAGCTGTTTTCAGTGCATTTTTCTTAACATATTTCAGACGAAATTCCAAGTAAGGCATCTGGAATATTTGGCGTTAGTTGTCCAATCCTGTAAGAATACACAAGTTCCTTTATAAGATCCAAATAGGAATAGTCAGCAACTCCACACTAGATCTGGAGACTTTCGGAATCAACCAATGTCACCGTTTTTCAAAATTAATTAATCTGGAAACATCTTCTTTATGATTACGACTGTGCCTCGTGTCGTATGACATTTGGCTCCGTCTCGGTGGTACCACATAATTTTCAAGTCAGACTCATTCCTTTGATGTACCAAAAAGTTGTTAATCATCGCCAGATACTGTTACAGTAGTACTTGCAGAGTCGTCGAAAAATACCCTACTGACCGAGTTACACCTCACGCCTTGAGGCAGCAGTTGTCGACCATGAATTAACAAAGGAATATATGGAATTTGTCTTTGTCAAGGCTGCCTAAGGTTGGTTCCCTCTATCAAATTAGCCAAGTCGTTTTTTTTTTTTTCAAAATAAAATAGTTTTTTTTCTAACTTAGCCTAGTTTTTCTTTCATTTTGCTTAGCAGTAAAATAATCTTGTGTAAAAATTAAAGTATAAAGCTTGTTAGTTAAGCGGGAAGAACAAATATGGATCAAAATAAATATACTTGGAATATTTAGTAATAAATTGTTGTGAAGTTATATGTAGCCTTTAATTTCGTAAATACATTTTCAACGCAAATTGAAATTTTAAAAGGAAAAGTCACAGACGAGTATTACAATTAAAGAAGTAATTTTCATAAGAGCCTCCTAAGCAAATGTGATGTGAATCAATTTGAATAATTAAATCGGCAGCACATCAACACAGTTAATATCTTTTGCTGGCATACTCATGAACGTAATTCGAACATGTTAGTTCTAAAAATTATGTCGAACCGGGCTAGCAATATATTTTCGTTTATGGTCTCGTTTTTCTGTTCTTTCCTAAAATATTTAGGAGTGACGATTTTTAAATTAAGTAAAAATGACGAATCAATTATTGACTATTCTTTGTATTCTATTGTCTACAGTACTTTACTGTGTGGATTCATTTTAATCTCAAGTGCTCCTGCAACTGTATTATATGTAATTCCAATGCTACGGTCTATTCCAGAAAATCCTATTCAATTTTATATTTTTTGTAAAGATTTCTTTGAACTTCTAAACGTAATAACAATTTTAGCAACTCAACTTGTCGATAGACACACACTTGTATTTTTACTAAATCGATTCAATCGAAATTTCAAGGACTGTCGCACTTATACAAAACAAAAAAATCTCATCGATTACAAAAATTTAGTGCTTGTTTTATGTAAATGTTTTATAAGCATTTTTAAATTTATTTCTCATATATACACTGCTCATGTTTACGGCTTTGATTATTTATCATTTGGTTATTTTGCTGGATTTTTGTTACAAGCTTACATTCTATTATTAACATTTGTTTTATTTGATTTGTGCTTTATAACCTTCATTGTGGTTTTAATACAATTTGAGCACTTCAATATTTATTTAAAAGACTTTTGCAGTGAAATTAGTCAATGTACTAGTTGCCCGTCACGTTTCTCAAATAAAAAAATTTACGAATTCTACTTTTACAAAATTGATGAGATTATAAAACTTTACTTGAAAAATTGTGAAATTCTTGATGATTTACGACGAATTTTCCAGACACAAATTTTTTTTATTGTTGTTATAAGTTTTTCAAATGTTGTGCTACATATGTATTTTATCGTAATGTTTGCAATGCCGATTTGTATGATTGTGACGATAATTTTGGAATTCCTTGAAATTTTTACATTTGTTTGGATAGCAGATTTATTGGTGAAATCAATAAAATTTCAAACTGAATTTCGAGGAATTCAGTTATACCCGTTTCGTAACAAAATGTTTAAACAAAATGTAAGAGTATCTGTTTTTAGTTATTTCTAATATGTACTAATGATTTAAATTTATACAGGTTGAAATGTTGTGTATAGGAGCTGTTCTAAATGGACCTATGTTTTCTATTTTCGGATTATTTAATCTTAGTAATAAGCTTTTTATGGAACTTTTATCAGGAGCTGCTACAATTTTGATCACATTAATTCAATCCTGGGAACCCGTAATATAGTGTGTTTAGTTTAAAGAAGGTATACATAAAATTTACTAATTTACTGACTATGTTTAAACGATGGAAAAGGAAGACATATTACGGAATTATTATTAAAATCGAATTAAATTAACAAAAGCTTGAATTGATTACAAGTAAGATAGATAATTAATAGAAAAAATTATACATATAAATATTCTCCTCAAATTTCTTAATTGTACTCTAACAATAAATAAATTAACCAAGTTTTTTTTTTGTGTTTTTTTTTTTGAACATTTTTAATAACTAATCACTGTGCTGGAATTAAGCTTTTGTCTGGTATGAATATGTTCTTTCCATAAGGATGAATAATTAATTGATTGACTAATTTTATAATAAAAAATAAGAAAATACTGAAGAGAATTGTATTTTTTTGAATACTATCTATTTTTTGGCATTAAGTCGTGTAATCAATATTTTAAATTGGCATGTGTTTCACACAATAATGACCATCACACAATTAATATTTCACATAAATTGAAAGATACCTGTTCAGTCTGCAACTGATTTGTTTAGTCTTCAACTAACCTTTTTGATTTACTTTATTTGAATTATTCATCCTAAAATAGAAGTACAGTCCATAATACTAATGTTGCTTTATAATTACTTAATTTCATTTAATATTGTACTAAAATATTTTTCTGACAGTACCATATATGCACAGCATCTCGTAATGTGTATCGATCATTCTCGTTCGTACATCGCTAATGTCACCGTCTCATAACGCAATAAATTTGTTGAAACTAAATTATCATTTCGTTTTTTATTTGCATAAAATCAAACTTGAAAAGGCTCAAGTTTTTACATGGTCCTATCGAACCGGATTGTCGGATTATTTTTCGTGCAATTTCTTCACAATCAAAAACTCGTAATCAGTGAAGTGCTGTGAGTAGTTTACGGACAAAAACGTGGAAATATAAAAAATTGCTAAAGCATTGTAAATGGATTAGAATGTCGTGTGCTGGGAACAGAATTTAAAATATATATCATCCAGTGCTATTTTCGCTGTTGTAAATAATTTCGATTCATCACGAATTTTCGGATTTTACAACCTCGTGCCACCACCCACCTTGCATTGGACTTCAACTATCGGTAAGTATACATTACATAAGCATTGTTTATAATTTAAAGGCTTCACGAGGAGCGAACCTTTATAGTAAACAGCATGCTCGAAGAAAGCAAAGAGGAATTATTGTTATTTGAATTGCGTTTGCAACGGGGCAGCATTCAAGGGCAGTAGACCAAATTAAAAAAATATTGTGATGCAGAAGTTAAAGTCAATGGATTCGGCTGAAATTGAAACTCGTTTGGGAATGCTAGAACGTCTTTTAGAAAATTTCAATAAGGTATAAACTCGCATTGAATATTTAGATGCAAAAAAACAAAAATCTGTAAAAGAGAGATATTTGAAGAGACTTATGTATGTAGACTTAAAGCAAAACTCCTGCGTGCATTGAACGATACAAAATGTCGAAGTTCTTTGCTGCATGCTGAGGGTGAATGTACCTCTTTTCAACCCAGGGGTAAAACAAAAACTGTACCTAAATTAAAGCTTACAACTTTTAGCGGAAAATTCACTGATTGGACAGAATTCTATTCAATGTTCAATAACTTAGTTCACAACCATGATGAGTTAACCAATATGGATAAACTTCAACATCTCAGATCATCTTTGACAGGACCCTCTCCTCTCACAACCAAGTCCTTGTAGGCCAATAATGAAAACTATGATAAAGCTTTGGCACTTTTAAAGAAACGTTTTCATAACAGAAAACTTATATTTCAGGAATATGTTGCAGATATTTTCAATATGATTAGTATCGAAAGAGATTCGCTACAGCAGTTTAGGACTCTCAGTGACACAGTGAATGCGCACTTGCGAGCATTGGAAACATTAGGAGATACGAAGCAACTGGTAGATGCCTGGCTTATACACATAATTCAAAGCAAGCTCGACCCTCATACTAAGGCCAAGTGGGAGGATGAAGCGCTGCATGATGTACTACCAACGTGGGAGGTATTATCAAAATTAATTGAAAGCCGATGCATGTAATTGGAAAGTAGGAAGCAATCCAGAAGGTATTCAACAAACAAAACTAGAACTTTTAATTCCAAGTTTAGTAATAAAAGGCATGATCAATTTCGAAATTCTTCATTTATCGCGTCAAAAATGGAAAATGAGAGTATTTTTTTCAATTCTACGGGACACATTATTCATCAATGTCAAAAATTCATAGCTCTCGATACCTTTTCTCGATTCAATGAAGTCAAACCTTAATTTATGCATAAATTGTTTCAGGTCTGGCCATCGTGTAAAAAATTGCAAGTCTAGTAGATGTCATCAATTCATGCAAGCATCATACCCTCCTACATATGGTCTCATCAAAAACTCAAGATGATGACACAAATGTACAGACCTTTAACTTTAACTTTAACCTTCGCAAACAATTTGTGTTGCGGATAAGAAAGTAGAATCCATAACTACTTTACAAGAAGGAATGTCATTAGCATCGACAACACGTGCGGGAATTCAGAAAGCTTCACACAACACAACTACCATATATTATTAGCATCGGCATTAGTGGACATTTCAAACGGTCAAGGGGGTTTTGTTCCTTGTCGGGTCCTTTTCAACTCTGCTTCTAAGTTGCATTTCGTAATGGAAAGAGTTACTCAGCAGTTAAGACTATCAAAAACGAAAACTAACATGGCTATCAGCGGCATCGCAGGCATCAATTCTACAGGGAGTTGATGACAGACCTAAGTATCTGTTCTTTCTAATATAAGAGATTGACACAACGGAAAGTGCTTGTCCTGTCTCTACCCAGAGGAGGCGGGATACACTTGGGTCTCCCCACCTATCTGTCGATGAGTTGAAAAACTGACCTCATAAAGACCTGATGCGGTTTATTTAGAAGACTGGAAGGTTTTGGTGAAAGTATTTCTAGTAGGTTAGCACAATGTGCCGCCTTGGCCTCCTGCCTATACCTATAAAAAAATACTTATATTAAAAATAGAAATAGAAATATCTATTTAGGAATACTGTACACAAGAGTTATTAATCTTTTTTCGTACATTAGATTTAAGGGTGCTAAAGATCGAGTTTTCAAGGCAAACAGAAGAAAGAGATATACAAATACAGTTTTTCTAAATTATAAAACAAGTTAGAAAAATAGAAAAAAAATTAAATATAATAAGGACTACCATAAGAACTTAGTTTGCTTTTAGATCTAAATTTGAAAATTTACCGTACATTCTGCTGTGGAGATCATAAGTATAATTCATAATAGCACAGGAGTAATAGATATTATACTATAAGTATTTCAATGTGCCGCTTAAATTATATACCTAGTATATGATAAGAAAGCTGCAGTATTGTTCTTTAAAGTGAACAAATTTACATCCACGTTCACATGGGCTGTCTGAGATATATATCAAAAATCTTTCATCCTAATTTATAATATTAGCAATAACTCGAATACACAAAAATTACATCAAAACACCACGTTCAGATTCTATACACTCGAATGCATTTTCTTGTGAATATAATTAACAAAGTTTCACTTTAAACCTGTTTTGTATTCATTTTTCTAACTACATCTCAAATTATAATGCATGTGGAAATGAAAAAAAAAATTAATTCCGTTTAATCTTGAAAACTATATTCTACCTATACAATTAAAATTGTCATCTCAGTTATCAATTAAATTAAAAGATTGTCAAATTTATTAAATTTATAATTTAAAAATTAAATGGATCCAAATAACGATTTTTTAAATTATTTAATTGTTTTTCAAGGTAACACTAACATTTTAGTCAAATTCTCGAAGTTAGTTGGCTTATTATACCCTAGATGAAATCATAGGGGTATACTAAGTTTGTCATTCCGTTTGTAACACCTCGAAATAATGATGGTAGAGCAAAATGGATTGGACACCCATTCATAATATTAAAAGTTATTTCGATTTTTGCATGTCCGTCCGTCCGTCCGTCCGTCCGTCTGTGCGCACGATAACTTGAGAACGCGTACACTTAGAGAGCTGAAATTTTGTACACAGACTTTAAAAAAAAAAAGTAAAATTAAGTTCGAAAATGAGCCAAATCGGGCAACTCCTTCGTGGGGTTGCCATATAAAAATTTCGTTTTCCGCTATATATTTGGTCACTGCCTGAGAACGCGTCGACGTAGAGAGCTGAAAATTCGCACACGATGTTTTTACTACATTAGCAAATAAAATGTCAAAAATGGACTAAATCCGGCAACTCTTTCTTGGTGTTGCCATATAAAAATTTCAGTTTTTTACGTATACTTTGAAAACGATCAGTCCAAGACATTTTTATGGTACTAAAAACTTCTGCATAATACGAAATCCTATAAAATTGGTTATAATCATTTTATCTGTGCGACAAACCGTTCTAGAAATATATGCGAAAAACAACTTCAAAATCAATACTTGAATAGATCGGTGACCATACGAAATTTAATACGGGCATTCATCTAGGGTATCCTAAGAATTGGTCTTAGACCAATTCTAGCTTTTTTACTTGTTTTTCTCTTCTTTAGTGTTTGAAACCAGTTTTAATTCTGTACTAAACGGATATTTGCAAATATTCTGCCACGTACATATGCACATACATATATGAATTATTTCAATATAATAAATTTAACATCTGAACTAGGATATTTAATTAAAAAAAAAAGAAAGAAACAATAAAATAAATGTGTTTGAGTATAATTAAGAAAAAGGCGCCGTTATTAGAAATTGACGAATGTAGAAAAAAAAAAAATTTAGTTGGGTTGGTCATCGCATCGTATACTTCCGCCATTCGCATTTTTGGAAATTCGAAATTCGAACTTCGATTTGTCCAAATTGAACTTAAACGAGACGTTTATTTACCGCAACCCAACGAGACGCGATCTTTGTTACGAGCAAATAATGTGCACCCCAGCCCAGCTAAAACCGGATCAATTCCTTCCTACCGTCGCGTCAACCGCACAACTCACAAGTCGCTTGGCCTGTCTTGTCCGTCGATTGAACACCTGCTCTACTCTTGCTTGATTATGATTGCGTTACATTGCGTTAATCTCCGATCGCAAATCACAGCATCTATCAAAAATCAAAGGACAGCGTGCAATTGCAAAAACAACAAGCACCGCAGCAAATTGTAACGTTCACTTAGGCGAAGCATTCATTCCATTTCTTTTCCTCACTCTTGTAAATGATGACAGTAGGGTCGGAATTTTCACTTTGTGTACATCGTGGTCGTAATTTTAAATATGGCGGCAATTATGATCGGAGAGATTTTCAGTTATGAAGTGAATATTTGCACCTGGCGATAGATGTGTTCGGAAGTTTTTAATTAAAAAAAAAAATCTAAGTTTCGAGTAATTTTATTAATTTAGCGCGATTCGTGCGATAAGTGAAAGTGAAGAACTGTCCATAAGCTTCAAGTTATTCTCATATTTCCTTGTGGGTTGGTTCCGTGTGTGTAGTGTTGATAAAAAGAAGAAATAATCGCATCCCAAGACTCAAATCCGATTTACCGTAAACATTATTTTTTAATGCAATATAAAAAAGCACAATTAAGTTAAAGCAAGCTTCCAGTATCTATGTATATGTGTACACCAAGGTGCCGTTGATAAGTTTTTCAATTTGAAAAATCTGTTGGCAATGCAAATGCAAACATGCATACGGGCCTACCCTGCCGCAAATTTTTTTTTTTTCGTTTTAACCAAAAATTCTATGCCACCGCAGAGCATTAGGTTTGCAGTGCTAACTTTTCTGTGTTATCTTATAGATGGAAAACATAAAATTTCAACATAAATTATGGTAAGTTATTTATTTTATGTATATTGTTTGTTTTTATCATTTTCTTAACATATTTTGCCATGAAATACTGCTGTGAAGCATTTTTGTTAAATTCACCCCTTCATCATTTTAATCAAAAGCGTTTTTTTGTGCCATCTACTGTAATGATTCGTTTTGCGACTTAGCGGGCTTTCAAACATGCAGCATGACACATGCTGGCCGGTGGATGCATGGTAGGGTAGTGATAAGGACAGGTAATCGGTTCGTTCTTTTCTATTGTTAAATTGTTTTAATTTCTGTACCGGGATGCGTAATTCAAAGCACTCCCTTTCATCAATATGTTATTGTCGTGTCCCTTAGCAATAAAAACACTCCGTTTTCAACAAATGCACTACTTTTATTTTATTCACAGATCTTACCAACTTAACTTTAACTTTTAACTTAATCTAACTATTACCACCGACCCAACGCTGTTTAATTGTAACCCGAACTGACCACACCAATTCAGTTGCGCACCTCGAAAACTTGCACACGGAAATCGGAAGTAGAACATGACCCTCAACATAATGTAATTATGATGCGGTAATATTCTACAACCGATGATGAAAACTACTGGCCAATGTCACCGATAGCAAGCAGCTGTGCTGTTGTAAACAAAACGGGCAATGATCGTGCTCTATGCGAGGTAGCATGTTTAGTCACTGCCGCTGTAATGTAAACAATCATCACATTATTTAGCAATAAGCGGACACCTTACTGTGCGAAGTAATGTGTTCCGCTATTGCTTGCTACTTTACTACCGGTACACCTGCCATGCTCTTGCTTCCGTGTACCAGCAGACTGGGCCACAACATCCCTCCCCCCTGGAAAAAACTAGTTCCCAGAGGAACTAGGTCCGGTGTGTTCATTTAGGGTATCCAATCAAAGGCTGTTGGAATTACAATTTTTTTAAATTAAATTTAATTTAATTTATACCTTAATAAAATTATAGCTTGCCTGACAATTTTGTTTTTTGTCTTTACATAATTTTTGTTTCTTTTTACAATTACAGGTCTTTCTCTTAGACTGTACTTTAAATATTCTTTTTATTGATTTTTTTTACATACATTCATTTTCACTTCATTTCTGTTCATCTTTTTTTTACAAACGCCTCTCTATGTAATACATACTCTTATGTCTTATATTCCTTGTAACGAATCTTATTTATTTGTTTTAATTATTCACATTTTTCTTCCTTGAAGTTCTTACACAATATAAATTTTTCCTTTTAAACACATTTTCATCAATGTAATTTACTAGATTTTAGTTTGTTTCTTTTTCAACACATTAGTTTCTTAATTCATCCATCCTATTGTTAGTGCATTCATATATTCCTATAACAAAATATTGATCAAAGCTTTTATTACCATACGTAATATATGCAATATTTTCTTACATTTATTTCTTGTGACATTTTGACCATCCCTAATTTTAAGCTTTACAATTATTATTTCTATCTTATACTACCTCTAATCATCACAATTATTGTTTCTATTTCATACCACCTATAATTTATTTTTCCTAACTACAGATTTCCAGAAGCTACCTATTTATAATAGTATCTAAGGTCCTATTTCCCTAACACTGCTGCATGCTGTTGCGGCTACCCAGCTGAACGAACAATTTTTCAATAAGAGTGGGCAATTTGGCTTCTGGGGACTGCTAGTTGTGTCCTTTGATCTACAGGGTCTGTTTCATTTTCAGAATTCGGGTGTTTCTGGTTGACCTCAGAACAACCTGCAACGTCGAGGCAGATGCTTACTGGTGTTTGAGTCGCCGCTGGTCAATCGCACTCCTGCTACTAGTAGGCTACTAATACTTAATGACTGCAGGCAGTTGTCTTGGCTGATATGAACCATATCCGTGGGATAACCTATGTCATCTATGAACTTGAGGGGCTGTCCACTACGGAAGTTATGGAATGTATTTCCAATAGCGTATAAAGCGAACGGTCCATTTACTGTTGAGTTTTTTGCTTTTAATGTACATTGTTTACTTCAGCCATGCTGAACGTCTCTACATGCCTTTGTTCAGTCTAACTGATATATAACTTTTGTATTTGTACCATTTCAATATGCATGATGGAGTTCTCCTAATTACATATATTGGGAGTCCACCCATACATAAAAAAAAGATACACTTGCTCTATTGAAAGTCCTATAATGTACTATCTAAGACTGCATAGCATTCGGCATGTTAGTTCCTTTAACTTATTAGGCTATCTATCTTAAATTTGCCGTTATATAACCTTCACTTTTATATTCAACCTCACCTGTGACGCTCAGTGAGACCTTTTAGATAATTCAAATGCTTTTCATTTGATTTGCTATGTTCTTCGTTACTTAAACTTTTTTGAAACTCTCAGATTCTTCCTCGCAGTGAGGTTTTAATCTTTTATTCTTCATGACTTTGTTTTGTTTTAACCTCACATTTAAGAAAGCCTGTGTCGACGTTGAAAAGCTCACTTTTCTCAAGTGCTCCTTATTTTTACCCTCATACAACTGATTTGATGATTGCTCCACGTAGACTATCCAGGGACGTTTCCGGAACTGATGTAACTGCCAATTCTGCTTACGCATTGAGGTTGGTTTACTCTGTTGATATTCTCTACTTGCAATTAATTTGTCAATCTTGTACTTATTTATTTACGTATATAATTATATACTTATATGTATATATATATATATTTTTTAAACACTAGTATATCTAATTATTTGCTTAATTTTTCTTTATTTCCCTTATTCTATAATTTTATACCTTTAACATTTATTACATATTTTTTACATTTACACTTTCAAACCTGAATATTCTTCTAACCTATTTAATCTGCCTTATATATTTTTTTTTTCGAATGATTTCTAACAAATTTGTTTGCTGTGATATTTTTCCCCAATTTAACTTTCTCTCTGTTTTTTTTTTACTTTGTCGCCTTTTTATTTATATTATGTTTTTTTATTTTACTTTAATAATTATTTTTGTTACAAAAACTTCTCTTAAATTTCTTATTCTCTTTTTTTTTTCATAAATCTCAATTTTTAACATAATATTTTTCTTTGTTTTCTTTAGTCTTTTGTTTTTACCTTTCTAATTCAATCTTGCTCATATTTTTGTGAAGTAATATTTCTCAGTTTTTTCTCTATATATGTTTTGTAGAACTGTTTTTACGTTTTTATCTATAAATTTACCTTACTGATTGGTTCCAAGTCCAACGGAATAGATACAGGGTCTCGTTTATACCTCCTTCCATATTCTTTCACACCACAGACTCATCAAACTCAGCTCATCAAATTTCTTCTGAAATTAGAGGGAATTTGTTGGAAATTTCTTCGGTTAAGTCCCCCAAATCCTGGGTCATAACCGTTACTTACCATGTACATACCGTTGGGGTTTGAAGTAAAATTTTTCCTCTCGGTTCTATTTCGAATCGGTGCTACCGTATCTGTTTTATAAATATATTTTGGTAACTTTAACTTACCCCTACGTGGCATCCTCTGAGATCGCCGTTGTTGCAAATGGAAGTTGTAATTACCCTTATGGTCCCATCGAGGTCGTCTGGAAAGCTTACGTGGTTGCGCTTGTCCATGCATAGAATTTGGGTCTTTGACAAAATAGGCTTCTGCA
Source organism: Dioctria rufipes (assembly GCA_963924295.1). Classification (NCBI taxonomy): domain Eukaryota; kingdom Metazoa; phylum Arthropoda; class Insecta; order Diptera; family Asilidae; genus Dioctria; species Dioctria rufipes. The sequence goes on from OZ002743.1 coordinate 162,044,398, forward strand.
TTAGCAATTCTCACGAATTCACGTCCATTCTTCCGACTATTTTCGCTGTGTACGTTATACCTGTGTTCTTTGCTCAACCGTACGCTAAATTCCTCGATTATAGGCTGCACTATAGGTACTCTTTTATCTGCATGTCGCGAAATTTTGTCGACATTAAGTGACGTATTTTTTAATTCGGAGTGTCGGTCATAAACGCCTGATGCCATGTTTTCTGTCGTGCTGACATTCTCCTTCTCAATCCTGGCCGGAAATGGATTTCCTTGACTGCTATTTAACCAAGCTGTGGGTCCGACTTGTGCACAAGCTGCGAAATTTTCACAAGAATCACTTTCTCCCATGCCTTTGCTAGCGTCTTGTATCCACAGCTTCATATTTATGCAGTCGATAATAGCTCTGCTACCAAGAAAATCCATTCCGAGTATACCGTCGGCTGGAATTGAGTCCGTGTCACTAATGGCGTTAAATTTGCAGGCATGCTGGCTGTTATCTATCTGCAACTTTGCCTCACAAGTGCCAATGGAGCTCCTAGCGGATCCGAACAGTCCTCCAATTCTAATTTTGCGATGTGTCTGTATGGGTGTATTTCTCTTTATGCTATTAACTTTAATTACACTGCAACTGGAACCGGTATCTATCAAAAGTCTTAAATTACCTTCTACTCCTATATCCGATGGAACTGCGATGATAAACTTGTTTTGGGAATTCAATTTTTCACTGGTCTTTTCTGCTAAATATTTTTTCAGGCAGTTCGTCGTATAGTGGTCGCATGTTCGATAAAATTGGCAGTAAAGCCCCTCCCCTGCTGGATGGAATCTACCACTAATGCCTTCTTTAATATCTGCGACTCTGACGTGATGTGTTCGGCAATTGGGTGCTTCGTGTCCATATTGCCGGCATTCTATACAGAAGGGTAGTTTGTGGCACTCTCTTGCGAAGTGTCCCTGCTGCCCGCACTTGAAGCAATGGCTGGGTCTATGTCCATATGCACTTCTAGGAAATCTTCTGAAAGGTTTTTGGTGAGGTGTAGCTACATCTCCGTCAAAGTCGTCGCTTCTCCATCCTTCTTGTGAAAACCTTTGATTGCTTGGTACCCTGAGCTGAAGTCTTATCGCGTCCTTTTCGTAAAATTCAGCTTCTGCTCGCACCGCCTTTAATGAGTCAAACTTTTGTCCTGTTAGGTGAGTCCGAATAGCCTGATTCCATACTCCAGCTTTAAATGTGGCTATCGCATCCGCTTCCAACTCGGCTAGTAATCCCCCATCTTTACCTGGGTACTTTGCAGAAACAGCGCTTTTAATCTGATCCAACAGTTCCTTCATTTTGTCCGCAAACTCTCGGATCCCTTCTCTTGGCCTTTGTCGACATGCTAACAACTCTGTCCGTAGCTCGCTGAACGATATCCGTGGCATATAAGCGGCTTTGATTGACTTTTGTAATGCTTCCAAGTCCTTGGGCTCATCAGAGCTTATCAGGTAGTAAGCATCGTCTGTCAGTCGATATTTCACACAGTTCATAAAGATGCCTTGCTCTGCGGTTTCCAGCCGGTCATATAGATCTTTACAACAACTCAGAAAACGATGTACTTCCTTCGTTAGTTTTGGAGACCTTTCTCCGGAAAACGTCGGCACGTATCTAGACACTTTGTCCATGATTTTATCATATATGTCAGCCATTTTTTTAAGCGTTCAATCCCAATTTCTGCTGTACTTTCTTCTCACAACTTTTGCTCAAAACTTCGACATCAACAAACTTCACTTATACCTTTTGTGTCATTAATACTCACTAGATTAACAATTTAAACACTAACGTTAGAGCAGACTTGACTTTTTGCGGCAAACACGGACCCGAGACTTCAGCAGATATCATTCCCGAAACTCATGATCTCTGTTTGAAATGTTAACGACTCAGACGAAAGTATCATATACTCTACTGATTCAACAGTAAACGCGAGGCAACCAAAAAGCCGTGAGACTCAACTTTTAAGGAGAATAAAAGAAAACAATGTTATGCTTACAAAAATCACCACTTCTTAACAACTACTTTTACTCTATTTAACATAAAAGAAAAATTTACCGTTTCACTTACATTTACCAATTCATTCACCAGCACAAACGCTACATAACTTATACTACACTTCTCTTTTATAATAAAAACATGAAGGCCAACGACGAAAACACAAAACATTTATTTCCCCATATTAAACGAAAAATATTGAAAATCGCCGCAAACAAAAGAAAAACCAAACATCGATGAATTAACTACTTAACCTTAAATTTTCAGCCTAGAACAAATAGAAATGAGATAAAAACTTTTATACGCCCGTAAAGGTTTACCCTGAACCTATCCAAAAACACATACCATAATCATGAAATCGATATCACACTTAGATAGGTTTCAAAAAATAACACTCAATACTTAATTTAACACTTCTTAAATTAGCCTGAAAAGTCAAATTAATTTATTGTACTCTCTAAAAAAATCCATTTATAAATAAACAAATTCCAATCTTCTGAAAGAAATTTAAAAAAAAAAATTAACAATGAGAAAAAAAACCAAAGTAAGAAATTCTCAAATTTCTTATCCAAGTTTACCGGCTGCGCCAAAATGTCGTGTCCCTTAGCAATAAAAACACTCCGTTTTCAACAAATGCACTACTTTTATTTTATTCACAGATCTTACCAACTTAACTTTAACTTTTAACTTAATCTAACTATTACCACCGACCCAACGCTGTTTAATTGTAACCCGAACTGACCACACCAATTCAGTTGCGCACCTCGAAAATTTGCACACGGAAATCGGAAGTAGAACATGACCCTCAACATAATGTAATTATGATGCGGTAATATTCTACAACCGATGATGAAAACTACTGGCCAATGTCACCGATAGCAAGCAGCTGTGCTGTTGTAAACAAAACGGGCAATGACCGTGCTCTATGCGAGGTAGCATGTTTAGTCACTGCCGCTGTAATGTAAACAATCATCACATTATTTAGCAATAAGCGGACACCTTACTGTGCGAAGTAATGTGTTCCGCTATTGCTTGCTACTTTACTACCGGTACACCTGCCATGCTCTTGCTTCCGTGTACCAGCAGACTGGGCCACAACATCATCAGTATGTCAAAGATATGTAAGCTCGAATTCAAGAGTTGTATTTTCTGAAACATGTAAATACTAAATATACATAATATATAATTATGTATGAAAGCCGAACCGAAATGAAGAAGGCCATATAACGCCTGGTTATTTGATTACCTGATAAAAATGCCATACACAAAAACAGCAAAAACAAAGTCTCATCTCGGTCATCTCACAGAAACTAGACTAATTTTGAGTAAGTAAATTTTTGAATGGACCATTTTGGATTTTCATGAAGTTTCACAGAAATGTTGGCTATACAGGGTGTTTCCAACTAGGTGGTCCATAGAGTAGGAGGTACTCAAATAGCCAAACAAAACCTTGTATTACAGCGGGTCCATATCAAGCGTTACAGGAGTTACAAGGTGATTAAGAAAAATTCTAGTGTTTCACAAAACACCCTGTATTTTGAAATATGTAGGATGCACGGTCACCGTATAAATTTTATGAATAACTCCGTGCGTTGAGCGCCGTACTCCTCTCCTCAAAGGAGCTATTGTGGTCTAAACTTGTTATTTCGGATTTTATTAGCTTTTCTTTTACTTTGACCTCTATTTTGTTTTGCCAAAAGGTCATTAACATAACTTTTTTATAAAAATTGTAAAATTTAGACTCTTTTCTATAATTTGACCTATTACTCCTCTATGTCCTAAATGTAGCCGTTAAAGAGTTATTCGCTCTTAACCTATTGTCAAAGATAATTTGCTCCTTAGTGACTGAAAAAAGGTCATTTAAACAAAAAAATCGGCTAATTTCGGTATGACCTCAATAGGTCGTGATCTAATTCTTAACGACTGTAGATAGGACATAGAGTGTAATAAGCAAAACTAAGGAGGAGAGTCTACAGTTTTTATAAAAAAAATTACGTTAACCACCTTTTTGAAAAAAAAGTAAGAAACAAAGTTAAAAAAATCCGAAATTTTTTGTTTTAGGCAACAATAGCTTCATTGGTCCTCTGATGAGAGCAGTAGGGGGCTGGTTAAGCATGAAGTTCTGCATACAATTATCTCTTTTTAGTTCACCTATGTAATTAAGAAAACCTTGAACAAAACTTGGTGTGGTGCCAAGGTGCAACGCCAGGTGGGATGGGGGTGGGGCAGCTGGACCGGTTGCTTCCCAGAAGGTCAGATTTTCTCAACGTTATTTATAAATTGGGAATAAAATGTAATCTGTATATTATTCCAAGGTCCGATATAATAAAATAAAACCATTAAATATAAAGTATGAATATGATTAATATTCATAATTCAGCGACATGGCGGCGGGCATGGAGAGGCACACGATAAACGTGAGATATAGTTACTGCTCAGTATATTTCACACAATAGAACAGTTAGAATAAACGACTGAAAAGTTAATTTCACAAGTTACTGAAAAAAAAAAGGAATAAAATAAAAAAATTGTCAGAATCTCTCCCCTAAGAGGGAAAATATTGAGTATGATATGGAAGGAAATCGCCGAAAAGTAGGTAGTACATCTCAAATCTTTATATTTAAACCAAGATTCCATTAGAACGTTCCAAATAACGCTTTTTTCGTTCGAAATTTTACATTTAGATCTTTGTAGCCCAGAACGGCCGTACGATATAAAATTTCTACTATTTCATCTTGCGTAAGGCCTCCGTGTATGACAGAGATAAATCCCAGTGTAACTTGGATCCTGACATACTTAATTCCCATTTCATTGTTCAGAGCTACGTGCGGAAAGGATAGGGAAAGATATCATTTCCATACGTAGTTCTAGAAAGCTGGGTTTAAATCGCCTTATGTTTCCCTCAAGTAATGATCAGCCTTGTTTTAGTTTAGATGTGTTGATGCCAGGGAGATTGGTGTGGCAATTGGCGCTGTCAAATCTGATGCTGTGCGACCTGACGGTATTCCAACTAGGTTTATCAGGCTTCTCCTGCCTTGGATAATACAGCCGATTCTACATATTTTTAACACCTGCCTTACCATGTCGATATTTTCTTCTGCTTGGAAAATTGCTACAATTTTGCCGGTCTCCAAGATCAGCGCAGCTGAAGTTCCCGGTGATTTTCGACCGATTAGCCTGTTGTGATTTCTTGCTAAGGTTCTGGGAAAATTGACGGTACAACAAATTATTGGTCACTTAGAAAACCTTAATGTATTAAGTCCTTTCCAGTCCGGTTTTCGTAAGTCTCGTAGTTGTGAGACAGCCGTTATTTATGTTACGAATGATATACGCAGCTGGCTTGACATGGACCATCTGCGTGTTCTTGCCCTACTTGATTTCCCCAAAGTGTATCCGGTGTTTAACTTCTAAATCATGGTGTCCCTCATGGCTCTATTCTCGGTCCTTTGCTCTGCAGCCGGTATATAAATAACCTCATCAATTTTGTTGTAGACTGTAAAATTCACTTGTATGCCGATGATGTGCAAGTGTTTCTCAGTTAACCAACAGGACTGGTGGACGATTGCATTGATAGGCTAAAATCCGACTTGCGCAATATTGCACGCTGGGCCGATATCAACCTTTTATTGCTTAATGCTGGAGAGTCGTAGTGCATTGCCTTCTATCGCAGAGCAGTTGAGGTATCCGATCTTCCACCTGTATTTTTAAATAACACAGTTCCGCCATTTTCGAATCGTGTAAAGAATCTTGGTATCTTCCTCAATTCCAGACTGCATTGCTATGATCATATCAGCAATATGACTGGCAGGATTTATGCTTGGCATCGTCGACTGTGGTTGTCTTCGGGAAACTTGTCTACTAACACACGTTCGATGCTAATCAAATCATTGATTCCGCCGTACTTTTCCTATATCAACAATCTCCTTTTCCCTCACTTATGTTCATACAATTCCACTAAGCTAAATGTGGCTTTCAACGGCTGCACAAGATTCGTCTTCTGCTTAAGGAGATTCGATCATATTTCGCAACATTATAATCATCTGCTTGGTTGTTCCTTAAATCTATATCTATTACGTAGGCTTCTGGCATCTCTTCATAAGCTCATCGATTCTAAACAGCCAAGCTATTTATGTAAAAATTTAGCTTTTTTAAACTCCTCAAGGCGTTTCGACTTGCTGATACGAAATTTTTAATATTCAGTAATGGAAAATTCTTACGTTGTTCGTGTTGTTCGAGCTTGGAATAATTTAGCATTCGAAATGCAGCGTACGACCTAGACTCATGGGTATTTGGAGCGAATAACGCGCTGCAGCACCGCCGTGATATAGACTTTTGGGCGTGTTTTAGATGTTCTTGGCTCTCTGTTTTCTAGTTAGTAGTTGTTATATATTTGTAATTGTAATCTTATGTTTTAAGTAATATTTTAGTACTTTATTTTACGTTGCTAAATAACATGTTTTTTCGGATTTATATTTAAAATTTAAAATTTCTAATTAGTATAAAATTTGATTTTTTTTATTCTTTTGATTTTAATTTCATTTCTCGAACTTTTTATTAATATTTGCTTGTTTTTATTTATTATTTTTGCCGCTTTGTTTTTGTACTAAAAAGGAAATGTGTGTTCTTATAGTACTTTGCCATGAATAAACTTATTCTATTATCTCTTTATTGTATATCTGATATTGCTAAATTAACTCCAAATCATGGGTATTTTGTATGCCGATAATCTCCAAATTTATTGCACTGATCCCAATATATTTAGCCGGCCTCTATACAGGTCTTATTACCTACTTTAACAACACTCTACAGAGGGCACGCTCTGAATCTGGCTTAAAGGAAAGCTATTTGAACAGTTAATAGCAGACGACCATCTGACCTCTTTAATTCTTTACATCATCACCTCCTACAAGATCAAATTATTCCGCTCGCATCAAGAAATACCAAGAACCAGAAATTTTCGTGCGAGGTATGAAGTAGCCAGTTTAATTCATTAATCTTAATCTGCCCAAGTGGTCAATATAGCTGAAATGGGCTAGTTAAATTGGTCAAATGACAATATGCTGTTCTCATACGAGGTTGCTTTCATGTTAGGATATAAAAATTTTGTTCAAGAAGATATAAATATTGTAAAAACTTGGGAAATTTTAACTTTGTCGTCCGAGAAATGACAGTGTTGGGCGGCCCCTACGTAGTGTAGTATAATTATTGCCTACCAAATTAATAGTCACTCTCAAGTATTTATAAATATGATTATATATATTTATAAATATGATCATACTATGCAACGTTTGCTACTTTCACCTCTTCGTCCATACAGTTATTTAGCCTAGAGATGGATTACTTGGATAGGATAATAATATAACAAACTTGTAAAAAGGACTTTTTATCACATTCTTATTACTGGAAAAATTCGTACAGATAATACGTTTTGTTTGCACGTAATAGGTTATAAGAATGAATCAGTTATTTCTGAGATAATCTGGAAGCGATCAATGTAGCAATCTATGCAGTAAGGTGTAACATGGTAGAGTCTATATAATTTAAGTATAAATAAAGTGGATACAAACCTTATAGATAAATGCTATAGAGTCTACTGTAAATAGCAAACCGTCAAAAGTAACGTAAGGTAGAAATATGGTTTTGATTAATTTTGGATGGATTTTAATAGATAATGAGTCAGCAGTGTGCCAGAGCCTACGAAGTACAGCGTAAACCAATGATCAACTACATGTTTTCGCAACATTTTCTACGTTGGTCGAAAATAATACCTAGATTTTTAACTTTAAAATTGTACCGTTCAACAGTATAACATATGGGTTTAAAATGCCATTATTTCAGTGTTTAGATTCAGGTCATTAGCCTTAGAACAGGCATTTATTCATTCCAGATCGTTATTATTGCGAGAAATATATTTCTAAAGGAAGCCAATACGTCTGCTTAGGTAGATCTATATTTCGTCAGCATACATGTGCAGGCTATCGTCTCCAACGATTTCACGGAGATCGCTTATGAATAAACTAAATAATAAAGGATCCAGGATTAAGCCGTGGTAAACACCAGACAGAAGATGCAGACTACTGGAAGTATTTTCATCAAGTTTTACTAATTGCTATCGATCAGATAAGAGCGATACCGGACGGACTTAAATCAAAGGAGTAACTGAGTTTATGAAGAAAAGTTTGAACATCAAAGCTGTCCAAAACTTTCGAAGAATCGAGTAGTACCAAATTGATTTGGTTTAGAGTGGACCTTTGCAGTACTGCGGTTTCGCAGATATGATGACGACGATAGTCAGGCTGTCATTTGTGCAGAACTTATCTGGAATCAAGATGCTCTGTTATTTCCATATTCATCAGGATTTCCCCTACTTAATAAAAATCATAGGAAATAAGTGGGAGATTGTGGAGAAGATTATCTTGTGAATTGGGCAACACGGTAGCCGTTGAAAGGGAGCAACAACTTAACGAGGTGTGGTCTGTGGAGGTATATTATTTGAACCAATTCAATTTAATATGAAGAAATTTCATAAAGTTCTACTATTTAAAAATTCATCCATTTAGCAAAAGTATGTCAACATTGTCTTATTGCATTACGTACACCACTTTTCTATATATAAATATAAATCTCATTAAAAGCTTTACAATATCCTGCCCTACTCAAAGGTTTCTTCCGCTATATAATTCATAGACTCAGTGGAAATGATAGTGATACAACTTACCAATTTCCTGAAAGCATAACATATAAAAAGATTTTATTCTGTGGTGCATGAACGATCTGAAAAATTATTTTATTCCTCTCGAGTCATGGCGAAGTATTCAATTTTCATGCTATGTCAGATTTTCTATTTCCGCTCACCCTAGCAAGAATGGATTAACATGAAAATGTAATACGTGGTATATGTATAACTATAAAACTATACGATACTGAAATTGAGTTGAATATTCAGGGAATATTTTAAAAGAAAGCTACTTTGAGCGAAGTAGGTTGGAGCCTTGCTTGAGCATAGTATGAAAAAATTAATGGGCGTACAGAGTGAAAAGTATGTACTTTTCATACCGCGTACTTATACTGGGAATCAATCTAAAATATTGTTAGATAGCATAAGTTATATTTAATACATGCATGAAGAAATAAATTATCTTCAAAATGCTCATCAGAAAAATGTTTTTCAAGCATAATAATCGGAAGGGAAAATGAGCAAAAAACATTTTTTTGTTATTAATTTTGCCTGCTCGAAGCTGCACATATGATAGCGTAAGAAAACCGTGATTTAGCCAGCTGAAAGACATTAGTTGAGTTTAGTTTAAATCTAGGTTTAATAACAGATTAAATGGAGATACGAATCCGTTCGTAGGAGGGAAATTTTACAGGCCTTTAGAATAATAATTAAGACCAGAAATGAGACTCTGGTTTCTGCATAGGTTTTATTTTTTCTATTGTTGGGTTAGATGTCATTTGGAACTTAGGAAAGAGCGGACAAGAAAATTTTATGTCGCAATCCTGCCAATTTTCGAAAACGAAAAATTTAAATTATGAAAGGAAGGTTTATTTTATGATATTTTTCTGCATTACATATGGAAAACAATGTCAGGCAAATGGGAACTACTTTTTTAACACAAAACATAATTTTTCATAGTTTTGTGGAGTGGTTTTTACGAAATAATAACAATTCCTTCGCAGGTGTTGTCTTCTAGATGCAGCAATGTTTAGGGCTTATTTATCAACAATCTTTTCCTCGACATATTCTCATAAGAAAAATCAGGTGATCATACGGAGGCATGAAATTGCCCGTATTTAGAAATTTTTACCTCAATAATTTCATTGTTGCATGTGCATATATTGTGCGGAAATAAACATTTTTTGAGCATAGCTCTGTAATGATCTCCATTTATTGTTAGGCTGATATCCATCATATCAGGGTGTTTCAGATAAGGATGAGATAGGGGAGCTCAAGAAATGAAAAACATTGTATTGAAATCTGTCAATCCTCCTTACGGTTTTCGAGGAAATCGACTTAGAAGGATGTTCCGCCTTTAAAGTGCAGAGTTATGCATTTTTGGCTTATATTTTTAAAACTACACAACGTCGGATAGAAATCGTACACGCATCTTAAAGCAGACCAAACATTTCTTGAAATGAGGTAGTTTTGAAGACTTTACAGAAAATAGTTGTCGAGATAAAAAAAAAATTAATTTAGACATTTTCCGTGATATATCACATTTTTTGCACTAAAGGTCCAATAGGTCGGAAATTTTTCCTATATTTTTTTTATTTTAATACCTTAAATAAAGCGCAATTTTGTCTTCTTCCAACTGCTTTTTGTTTCATCCGTTTATCTTTGTCTGCTCAAAAGTTAGAGAATCTAAAGCGGCCCACACAAGGAGAAGATGTTGTCCAACTTGGTGTGTCACGCATGAAAGTTTTTTCGCCACACACTTCTCAAACATGTTGTCCAACATCAGGACAGGAACACATATCAGGAGCTGCTGTTAACTGTTAAAGCCTAGTATGAAATTCGAGTAACATTTCGATAAAAGGATAAAAATTTTGGCTCTTTTAAAATTCCAAACAAAAAATGTTACTGATGATTTTACTAGTGCAGTACGGAGTATACCAGTAAAAACTGAGAGTTCCTTCTTTATGAAATAGATGGCACTATCAATTATTCACAAATTTTACTAGGCATTTTAATGCACGAAGCATTAAATCACTGGTAAAATTTTGACATTTCCTATTTCTACGACAATTTGCATTATATTTGTGATTCATGGAAGAGTTAAATTTCTTTTTATCAAAATGTAAAAATGAGCTATTCTGTTTTCAACAAATTAACATTCGTAAAAATTTACCAGCGATTTCAATGTGAAATATTTGGAGACTGCCTTAAATTTTACTTTGTCCAAACTCGATACTAGGCTCAACTATTATTTTTACTTCATTAGAGCTCATTCAAAAATAATGAATGGCAAACATCGCTATAAAATCAAACTAACTTGATTTCCGTTCTACTGCTTATATTGACTGACACACTGTCAAACAGGCACATACGCGGTCAAATCTGCGTGACAACATCGTTGTCCTACTCGAGTTGGACAAAATGCATGACCGTGCAGTCACAGCAGGAAGAATAAGGTAAAGATAGTGTTTACCATGCTCTCCCTCTCTTGCACATACGCAGGATTCAGGTAAAAATAACCTTTCGAAAATTAAAGTCAGATTTAGCTTAATTTCTTATAAGAGTGCTTATAAGCGACAAAAATATCACTTGAACACAAGAAAGATATTTTGTAAATATAATTCGATTTTCGGGTGTAGAATTTCATCTGATTGGATGAATTCTACATGTTTTTATGTAGGAACGTTTTAAAGGGTGCTCTAACGGTGATATACTGAAAGACAATATGTTTTGTGCAGCATGAAATAACAAATCGCTCAGTCCATTGTTATAAGTCAATGGTTCACATTGAACAGATACAAAAGCTCGACGACTTTCGGTTCTGCATGTACGTACAATTCGGCGAATGCGCTTATGCATATTTCCTGAGAACAGTAGTAAGGCGCTTGTGCTTACTTCTGATTATATGTGATACCTATTAAGTTTTATTATTTTTTATTTATTAAATAAGCCAACATTCTCCCTTTTATTCTCACTGTTATTAATCGAACTTCAGCAGATTACTTCTTACCATTCTGAACTTTGCATTGAAAATGAGTAATGAGTTACTTCCCACAATAGTGGAAAAATCCACAGTTTAGATTCATGGAAAATTAGGTGAAATCAGCTCTTGTAGCATTTCTGCTGGAGCGCATCAAATAATCTTCTAAAGAGGTGCAAAATGATAGGTAGAGAAGCACTTAAATTGTGCTGCTTTCAGAAGTGCTGGTTTTTCATCCCGATGGGTGCGCTCATACAGGCGCGGATCTAGCGTTAAAATTAGGGGGGGGGGGGGGTCATGGTAATTTTACTGCAAAATTAAAATACTATTATAAGGTGTTTAATTTACCAAAAACGATTATGTATTTCAACATTTATATAACAGATATGTATTTATATAACAAATAAATAATATGATTACGTGCCATAGTGCAATAGAAAAGAAAAAATCTATTGGAAGTGGGTACTTTGATTAAAAGACTAATTAAGAACGGACATAAACAACTTTCGGAAAAAAAAGGCAACATTATGGGGAAAAAGTTTGGCTTTCATCTGAACACTTCCCAAATTTTGCGAAATGCTCATGGGCCAACCAACACACTTCACTTCTAGGGAAGGAAGGAATTTGCTGGCCTCGTGCAGAGACGTGTTATCACAATAGTTTTGCTACACTATATTCCTTATATGATTAGCAGGTTAACTGTGTAAACGTTCAAACAAGTAACAATTTTTGATATAAATAATAAGTGTATCACAAATTCACAATACATAATGAGAAATTTATTATATTATCACCTCAAATCGGATGTGAGCCTGGGCCAACACGATTATAGGCAGTTTTTACGGGTTAGAAATATTCGGGGTAGGACAAATTTCGATCGGGAGGACGGGCAGTATACCAATAATACTACTGAAAAGGAAATTGATTCGGTCATTTTAATATTGCAAAATTTCTAATCGATCGGTTGCATAGTTATTTACCTGCGATTTGAGGTGATAATATAATAATTAAATTATCTCTACGTGCTGTGAATTCGTGATACAGTTATTGTTTATCTCATAAGCTCTATATATTTAATGGAATCTTTCGTAAGCGATTTGTGAAACATTATTAAAAGAAATTAAAGAGTATTCACCTTGTTTTTACATTTATTTCACAAAAAAATTTTCTTCTCGTTTTAAATTTACTGACAGCTGTTTCGATCTCTATCAGATCATCCTCAGAGGAGTAGCACTTGTTTACTCCTCTGAGGATAATCCGATAGTGATCGAAACAGCACTTGCTTATTCCTCTGAGGATGATCCGATAGGGATCGAAACAGCTATCAGTAAATTTATAACCAGAACAAAAAATGTTTGTGAATTAAATGTAAAAACAAGTAAAATACTGATTAATTGAAAACACTTGTTAACTTTTAAACTATTTATTAAAAAAGTCTTTTTATAAGAGTGCGACGCGATTCGCCCTATCGAGGCATCCTCAGGCTGTCGATAGCCCCCCCCCCTGGATCCGCTACTGCGTTCATAGTGCACCCGTGTGCCACTAACTCGACGTAAATACACGTCTATACTACCGAAAGGGTTAACGAAATTCTATAATAATATTCCACCGCATCTTTCGAGACCCTCTATCTTCTTAACCTCCCAATATTAAATAAAATGAGACCACTCAGAACAGTAATTTTTGCAGACTTCAATGCAGAACAGCAGTTAATAGTTCATAAAATTAACAACTCATAAAATGAATATCGTAAAAATAAATGCATTATTTATGCAGGACATAACTAAATAGTATATAGGTCCAATTTAATACAAAATATACTATACCACCAGTAAGATTTACAGGCTTAGACAGGACCGAATAGCATGCTGCGATGGCAATTCCCTAGAAATTTCAGGAGAGAAGCAATTGCTGGAGCATTTACTCAAAGCAATTTATCGCCTTATGTAAATTAATTTGACTGAAGTAATACGTCCATTTCCAGGCCTTTACAAGCTTTTATGCAGGGATTTCCTCGGTCCCATGGGATATTATGTTCGTTTCCTGGAAAGTTATAATTAAACCCTTGGTAAAAATTTGGAACCCGAAATGAACTTTTTTGTTGGTATTTAAAATGGGCTTAGAAAGTTATTTTAAATGGATAAATAATGAAAAAGTCTATTTGTCCCGGGTTAAATACTATGATGTTACCGTTAGAGTAAATCTATAGGAATTTCATACATGTTCGAACTCATATCCTTCGTAATTTTATATTAAGCTCGTTTTATGGATTTAGATACTGCGAAATGATATGGAAGGTAATCATAAGGAAACTTTTATAGAAGATTATTAAGTAATGAAGTATGGTGAAAATTCCAGTGGGGTTGTTCGGAAAGTAATTTCGCGTTTTTTCCCAACAGAAGAATTAATTGTATTCTTTTACAGCCAATTTCACACCGTTTTGTCATTATATATTTTTGACAGCAGGTATGGCAAGCTTTTTTGTGATAAAGTTTGTAGGTTTTGTGGAAAGCAGCAAATCTGTTTGCAAAATTTCATCCAGGTAATTTTGATGTTCAAGGTTCACCACGTTCTGCAAGGCTAATTGAAGCTGATAAAGATAAACTAAAGGCATTGATTGATGAAAACCGCAGAATAACAACTCGGTAGATTGCTGAGAGATAAGTTTATCCAATATGACCGTTCATGATCACATGAAACGCTTTGGTTTAATTTCAAAACTCGACATATGGGTTCCAGATATCATGTTATATATCATCTCATATTCTTGCAGAAAGAAATCTGCTCCGTTCCATTGCGGTTGAGAGACCTCATACAAGTTTGGTAATTCGACAAAAGCTTTTACAACTTGGATGGTATGTACTACCACACCTATCATATTCTACACAAATATCAGATGTTTTATGTGGTTGTGGAATCATGCTACTACCAGAAAGATGGCAAGAGGTATTGGATCAAAATGAAGAATATATAATTTAACAAAATATTCATACAATATAAGAAAATAGTCACAAACAAAAAAAAAATTAATTTCCGATCAATCGATGGCAGCACAGGTAAATTAAATGACTGAGTGGAAGCTACCAAAATTTGAGTAATATGGTCACTGCTAAAAAAAAAAAAACACTTGGGAAGGATATGGAAGCTAGTCGGGTGGGGTGAGGCTGGAAGTGCTATCTTTTGAATTGTCATCAATATATCATAAACTTTTGAGTCAAATTATATGATAATTTAAACATCAAATCTTTCGGGTTTCATGTACCAATACCAAAGAAAAAATTTAATTATTTTACGTTATTAATTGATTTTAAATGAGCAAGTCGTTCAGTACTTTTTACACCTCTTGCGGGTAAAACGTTCTACCTGTTGCAACCTGGTAAGGAAGAATAAAAAATCGGAATCTATAACATTATAATTATAAATATTCAACATAAATAATTATAAATATTCAACATAGACTAGCATTCTAATTTAATATGATAGTCTAACCTAATTTTAGTTGCATCACTTTAAAATGTTATTTTTACATTTAGTTTTTGGAAAAATCTTTGTAACCGCATTGCAATTCAGGTTGTTATTAATATTGAAATAGGTAGCTATAACCTTTAGTCTATGTTATCTGCGTTGTACCTAAAATTTACCCCAACGGCACTTTTTACCCCGAACGGTACAAGAACATGTTTTCATATAGAAAACAATGACAACAAAACATTTGTAGTTTCAAGTAGTTTCAGAATGCTCACAATGAAAATAGCAATATATACTCCTTCATTTACTTAACTATGATGAACACATTCAACAAGAAACTAAAATGTCCGACACGATGTTCTTTTACTTTTTGCCAAATTAATAGCACTATTACATGTGCGTTCTTTCTAATGACTGACAGCTACGGGATATGTTGCGAAAATTACCCAACGCCACAGTTTTTTTATCGGCTTTTATACTACGAGATATTAAAGGTGACACTTCTTACCCGCGGTACTTTTTACCCCACCCAACCGTTTTTTTTTTTTTGGATTCGATGAATGATTTGCGAAACGAAAGGAAATAAAGATCCTAGCATGATTTCAGCTAGCGCGATAATTTCTGTGCCGTGTTGGACCCCTACGTCAGTTATATTCTTAACGTTTATACTATTATTATTTTCTTAACTCCTCTGGATTGTCTCTATCTTGGTGTCATATTAGGTATGGTAGTTTATGATTGCGTTAAAGTAGAGGGATACGAATTTGGCATTGCTAAATTTGGCATTGCTAAATTTGGCATTGCTAAATTTGGCATTGCTAAATTTGGCATTGCTAAATTTGGCATTACTAAATTTTGTCATTGGCGACGATCAACCAACCTGGCTCGAGCTCGTTATATTTTCTTGTGTCTTTAATTGCTTGAGATGCATTCGCTCTGCATCCTAAACTACTTTTCGTAGTTTGCAATGGAATTTGATTTAGTTTTTATGATCTTTCTTCTTTTCGGTCTCGGAATTTCCAATTCTCGGCATTATAAAACATTTATTCGTAGCTCAAAGGTGTGGCTTAATACTCTAATACTAATACTTTTCGCTATTAAATAAAGATTATTCTATCCAAATCCATCCACTGGTGCGATGGGGTGATTTTAGAGGTAATTCCCGAGCATCATCATTCGCACGATGAAGTGTGAGGGTGGGGGTGGGCGTTGTATATTTTCTTAAATATTCGCAAAATTCGTGTGTACAATGGTATTAGTTTTATATTCATAACTTTAAAACAGTCAAAGCAGTCACTCGAAAGTACACAGTTTACGTAACGCAACTTGCATGGGGTACCCTCGCGTGCCGAAACGTAAGACGTTCATATAATTCACGTCAAAATTATCATTAAGTATTCTGTTGTGATTATTTCTGACAGGTACCTAGAAAACACTCAGGGCCCTTTAGCGGCAAAATATTTATCATAAATGCTAGGGATTATCAGACGGAGCAAAGCCTCTTTTGCTGCCGTTAATGTTATATGAAGAGGTCTTGTGATACACTGTTTGGGACATAGTAAGACTTTCCAGGTCAGTCGCTCGTTCTAGAACATTCAATCTTATTAAGGTTCTATATAGAATGGGTTTTTAATTGCGGTTTACATGCAGCGCACGAAGCGATGATGAGGAGCCTCCTCTTTTGCCAAAAATTTTCCTCCAGGAATTTAGAGGAATGACCACCATTTTAATGATCGTATTTGCATTAATCCTGAACTTTGATTTTGAGTCTAATATCAATTCTAGCCATTTGGTTTTCGTTTTCAATTCGGGTGTTAAATTAGTCAACTTTGGGAGAACAAATGTCGAAATACTACCTTTCTGATACAAGGATGAATAAATTCTCAAAGGTATCGGTTTTATTTTAATTACTTTATATTTCTGTAGAGAAGTGAGGATGATATTGCGCACCAATAACAATGCAGAAGTGAGATCCTATATACAGAACCTCCTGATAACTTAACTGGTACTAACCTCCGGGCTTACTAGGCGGCCTTTAATTTACCTGGTTTTCGATTGATTTTTCAATACCTCACGTTATGTACACCAGTTTTAAACTGATTTCCCTTTATATATGCATACTGTGATCTAGACACTTCACAGCCCTTGAGTAGTATTAAGAAATAAACCTTCGAAGCGGACGTGTTTTGCTAATTGTACAAACAAATCTTATATTCGATAATGTAGAGCTCGATTATCATGCAAAGTGATAGTCTAGCAAAAGACGATTGATTCACAAATTCTGACATTTCAGAACTACCAATATATGGTAATCAGAGTTAGGTAGAATCGCGAAAATTACGAGGAAAAAATCCAGATATATTGAAATATTGAGGAAATCAAGATCACGACAAAAAATTGTTTGAATAATTTTATGTTTTTTCGAAATCTTGGATTTTGGAGTTTCGAGTTTTAGGAAATTTCAAATTTGAAATTTTGGTTTTCCGTATTTGCTACCAGACAAGTTATGATAGGAAGCGGAACAAAATAGAAATTTTTAAATTGGGCAGATCGAATTACCTGATAAAAAATTTCGATAAAGCGCCAATTTTAGTTGAAAAATGGATTGTAAATTCTAAGTGTTAATCAACATTTTTCGTTTTAGTACTTATAAAATGTTTAAAGAATGTTGCGATTTCATAAATTGATATTTTTGCTGTTGGAATTCTTGTTTCTATGATATTATTATGGACTCCATAACATCGATAAGCGAAGATTTAGTTAGAAAGCTGTGTATATAAAAAGTATTGTGAAAAAAAGGATTTTAAAAACTGCGAATAGCCAGAATCGCAACCGAAATCAAATGACCTAATGACAATCAGACCATATAATACAAAACTATTTTCATCACGACAGAGATGCCAGCGGAAGAAAGAAGAGCACACTCAGTAGCTAGTATACCGGTATTGACTTGTCAGTAATCATCCCGACAGTGGGAAGATCAATGGAATAAATCGAGAAGAAAGCAGTCGGATTGACTGTAAAATCCAGTCAGTCGCAGATAGTTCAATCAATTTAGTAGATCGACGGTTAGCATCTCCCACTCAAACTCAGTCCTGTTGGCTCGATAAGTGGTGAGCGCATGCTTCTATTCCTTTTCAGCACCTCCGTGCTGGCCTATTGAAGGTAATAGCACGTTAATCCCGTTGGTTTGATAGAGATGAGACTACGCAGTTAGAGACTTTAATCCAGAGACCAATTTTTTTGTCTCTGGACACTCAAAAACCCATGTATATGCTTCGGTAGGAGACGCCGAAAATCTCGAAGAGACCTAGTCTCTAGATACTTTTTTGGTCTTCAGTCTCCCGTCGTGTATTTCGAAAAAAACAGGTCTCCAGGTGCTGTCTCCGGTCTCCGAAGTTTGTTCATTTGTCGTCTCCAAGTCTCTGGACACTGTTTGTGTGTTCTGGTCAGCTCGGAAATACAAAGGCATAAAGTGCAGTGAGCATGACAAATTTCTACAATAAAATTAATAAAAATATTAATAATTACTGATATAATGGATTTTCGGCAGAAAATTTGTTTCTGGTTATAAAAAATAAAAACAACATAAATTTTTTGTGTTTATCCCGTAAAATTTCTACACCAAAGATTTCTTTTTTTACGCTTTTGCACTTTTCCCATAACATAAAAATATTATTAACTTTTGACATAATTCTTTCTAATAATTTTTTGCTTGACAATTAATAAAATTCTCTGGATGTCTCTAGAGACCAAACTACAAATTACGTATTTACACTTCGTTATTATGGTCTTCGG
The DNA here is from genome assembly GCA_963924295.1 of Dioctria rufipes. Taxonomy (NCBI): domain Eukaryota; kingdom Metazoa; phylum Arthropoda; class Insecta; order Diptera; family Asilidae; genus Dioctria; species Dioctria rufipes. The sequence goes on from OZ002743.1 coordinate 162,063,333, forward strand.
AGACCTAATTTTTTGGTCTCCAGAAACAAAAGTCTCTTGTTGTGTAAACCTTTCGAAAATTTAAATCTCTGTACACACTCTGCGCAAACCTCTATTCATTCCCCATGTCTCCCTGTTGACCTGCGCACGTTAATTATATTGATAAGTGGTGAGCGCACGTTCGTTAATCGTGTTGGCCTGACAAGTGCCGAGCGTACTCTTTTACTCTCTACCCCTTCGATAGACATAGGGAGCATGCGCAAGTTAAAATAAATAAACCAGTCTAGAATGAGAACTGTACGTTATAGATGAAAGGGTACACTAATGATAGACATAGCTCGAGCGGCGTTCTAAGTCATGAAGCGTCGAGAAAATTCTTCTGGACAGTCTACTTACTACCCGCAGAACAACAAACGTTACATAAAATTATTGACAACTAAGGACTATATAGAATCCGTGATTTAAGAGGAGACCTTAGCTTCACCATGAGACAGATATTGCAGAAGTTTTGAAAGTACAAAATTTAAGTGCATCAGTTATTTGTAGGCCTTAGGAAATAATATGACGATATCAATCACGATTGACGTCCACATCCCATAGATAGCTGGAATATGTATGTCATTGAGACTTTGCAGTCAATAAAAAATAAATTAACCAAATAATAAGAAACGGCGCTGGTGGCTCCGGTGGTAGAGCATAGAACTTCAAATGTAAGGTATGAATGCTCAAATCTCACCGGAGATCAGTTTATTTGTTTTGTTTAATAACAAAAAGAAAATTCGCCCGCTCAAGTCCAATGTTATGACAAATGTAATCTTATCAATTCAAAAGGGATTCAATGGGCGGTTAAAATATTCTAGACGCATTTCCATCATCAACACCGGCAAATATGAAAGTCAGTTCGAAAGCCAAATAACAGGTGGGCCGAATTATGATGTATTTAAATTATAGAGCGTGGGATAGAGTAATTCTATTATAATTGGGACCTTATAGCAATTCTTTCCATCTTACTTACCATTAGCTAATAACACTGCAATATGAGATTCAAAATTCAATTCCGTACCAAACTACGAAAGGATCTTAAAAAAATGTTATAAAAGAATTGAAAGTTAATTGCCTGTAAAAATAGTGATGTGTGTCTCTGTACGTATTATTTTACCAAACTACCTGTTGCTTACCCCCGGCATACGTAATTGCAGGTTAATCCTGTGAAAAGCAAGAGGGAGCCATAATAATTCCCCTATTCATATACAGAGGGAAAATCAGAACTTTTCACTTCATTTCATTCTTTAGTTTCACCTTTCAAGTACTTCAATTCCATTGAATACTTACTCCTTAGACGCTTAATGCATTAAGAGATTACCGCAATGAATGAAGACGTTGAAGTGCACTTTGATAAAGCGACTTCAAATTGATAGCAGCCAACTGTGTGATTTTGAATTCTTTCCATTTTGGTATTGTTGGTATGTGGGAGGGATATGAAAATGATTGTTTGAAATGCAATTTTATCACATACATAAATGTTTCTGTTATACTGTATCAATTGCATTTGTTTTTACTCTATTATAATGAGAAAATTAGGTCGTCTAAGTATTTTTTGCTCCTATTCTGGTATTTGCATATATCGTAAGTTTCACCATTTACTGATAATTTGCCAGAAGGAAGATGATAAAGTAAGACACAGAAGACAGTCAAATGAATTCCGCGATAGTAAATGAGACCAAACAATAATGTCTCGAAAAATAACGCCCAAGAAGTTGAAAACGAAATAATCCTTTATTTGAAAAGGTCCAATATTGGTTAAATAGGGCCAATATTTGTGAACATTATTTCGTAAGTAAAAGGCAGTACTCATTCTCTGGACAGAGTATTTTAATTTTTGTTTTCTAAGGGAATGTTCCTGGCTAGCTTTATGCTGTCCGATACGTTAACTATTATTATGGGCTGAGTGATTATAGTCAATACCAAGAACATTTGCATGTATTTGTGCTGAGTCGATAACAGCGTAATATATTGAGCGGGGTACGTTCTTTGTGGAAACTTTTTGCCATAATCTCCCAGTTGATGCTGCTTCTATTAAAACTTCTTGTCCCCATATGCGCCAAAGTTATTCCGTACAATGTGTTACCTTCCAAATTTCAAAGTTTAGGCAACTGCTTGTTACGCACCCCTTGTCGCGTAACCTTGGTAGCTCAGTAGAGAAGGGTCTTGGGGCCCAACAAACTCGTGGATCCAATGGGCGCCACGTGGTTTTTTTTTTTTTTAAATACAAAAGATACCACGAAACTTACAAAATTATCTCGTCATACAGTATGAAGAAGGGCACAATAGGTTGTAATGAAAGAGGAATATGTATGTATGTAATCACGTTATAATCAAATAAGAAGTGTAAGCTACTTACATCTATATATATATTCCCAAACTCTTAAAATTAAGTAACAAGACAAAAAAAATTATATTCAAAGAAATTAATTATTCGAAAGAGGTTAGTTAACCAATAAAAGACGAGGTACTTAACTTGGAGAGGTTTCCTCGAAAGCATGTGGCCGGCCCCAAAACTGTATCCATAAAATCATTCCAATTAAAAAACTTCAACTCCGCCAATCCTGAAGCTCTTTCTCACCGCTTTTCTGTTGTACTCCCAACCTTCTTTATTTTAGTTTTAACTCACAACTCTTTTCCTTTTTCTTTCTTTTCAAGTTAACTCACTTCTTCTTTTCTTTATAATTATTCTTTAATCTTTCTTTTATATCTCTCTACTCGTAGTCCCTTACTCTAGCCGTTTCCCGCAAAAAAGTGCTCGCTTCACCTACCTGACGAGGGGACATAGCCATCATTTTCGAAATCGATCGTCGAAACTTGACGAAACTTGAACTTGTCAGCGATCGTTGTCGACATTACAGCCGGGGCATTTAAAATTTGAGTATTGATTTTCTGAATTGATTCAATTTGTTATAATTATCGTATATTTAAAAATATTACAATTCGGTTACTCATACTTTGAATTGATTTGGTTCAGTTTATTTATCGCATGTTTAAAAAATTATCAACACTGTTCATAGGTTGGCTATTCTTCGTCCGGGCTGCTACCACTTTAAATTGCCTGTATCCTGAAGTCTATTACGAATTTATTTGAGGTGAGAATGAGGCTCAGGATGGTATCCACATTTCAAATAAATCGACTATTATCCCGCCTCCATGCTTTCAATAGACCCATCCGCATTAAAAAAAAAGGAAAGCAATTTACAAATATTACTCAAAGAAAATAATTAAGAAATATAGGAAAAGGGAAAACTAACTTAACTAATGGTGCAACCAGTGATCCCTAGATTAATTCTGTAGTTTAGAGTTCATGGTTTCTAAGGATGATAGAAAAGGAATTAATTTAGAGGTCACTGCATCGCACAAGATTTTAGAACTATAAAGTCTATGTTTAATAGAAATAAAACAAATAAAAGCTAATGTGTAAATGTTAAGCCTTAACTATCTTATATATATATATATATGCCTGTATGTCCAGAATGCGTAGTGTGATGGTTTGAGTGTATTATATGTGTGTATGTAGATTGGTGCTCTTCTGTGTATTGTGAATAGGTGACCCTGTAGATCATCGTGACGTGATTGCGTACTGCGTGTGTAATTGTCTGTCCCTTTTGGTTGCGTTATTCGACTGCGCAATATTTTCTAAGGCGTGATTTGTAGTGTGAGTGGCTGTGTATGTGTTGACGATGATGTAGAGTTGCTGTTAAATCGCTCGCTAGCTTGGGAATAGTTTGCCGGCCGTTCTTTCGCCCCCTGAAATGGACAAGGATCACAAAGTCAACAGTTCATCGATCTCATTTTTTATCTTGAAACCATAACCCATGATTAACACATACGACAGACAAACTAACAAAGGGGAGAAAAAAAATTAGCCCGTAACATTCCCCCTCTTTCCTCCGAAAGATTTCAGTCTGTGACAGAAATCTTTTTTTTTTTTCTACTCAAAATTTATTTATTTTTCTTTAATTATAATTTTACTTGAGCTATTTCATTTATCTTGTTCTTAAATCCCTTAGGATACGAAAGTTTAGCATTCTAAAGTGCTCCGCGTTAGTAATATGTACGATACATTCAACATTCGTCATGTCGAACTATGTCGTAAGGATTTTCATGTAAATAGGGGAAGGACGAAGTAAACATGATACACTCATACTAAAAAAAAAAAATTCTAGTAACGCATGCTGGTACGAAAACAATACATATGGAGTTCATCTAAACATGCATTTTATACGCTGCAACTATACACACACAATAAAAAAAAAAAAGATGAGTGTTTATGAAGTGAACCTATAATTCAAAAACTTGCTTCTATTTCAACTGGAACCCATCAAAACTGTTGTAGTTGCCGTTCTTTGAATCCGATAAAACTAACCGTTCCACATCGGAATAGAAAAATATTAAACTACGGTTTACGTCAATAGTATAAGTTATGTCAAGCAAAAGTAGAAATATCGAACAAAAGAATAATAACGAAATCCGAGGGATACCAACCGCTGAAAGGAATCTTCTCCTTAAGCGGTACTTTGGGTACCCTTTCGTTAACCAGTTAAGCTGGTTGGATGCCTTCTTGGGGCTACCAATTTGCAATACGAACATTTATGTATCATTTGACTGCCTAAAGGATGGGTTTTAAATCCTTCGAATGCCAAATGCCTTTTTGCCTGCCAGTCTCGTCTGCCAACTCGTAAGTCCAGGGCGAAACACGTCGTTTTACTTTAAAAGGGCCAACAAATTTAGGGGCGAGTTTCGCACTGAAAAATTTAGCCGCATCAGATAAAACAAAGTTTCTACGCCATACCAAATCATTTGGGTAGAATTGTAGATCCCTCCTCTTGAGATTGTAAGATGCTTTTGCTACATTTGTTGCTTTCGACAAGCGCTTTCTAACGTCAGTTCTTACTTCTTCCAATGCCTTAGCGCGGGATTTGGGATTGAACTAATTCTTCACTACCGATGAAGGTTCTAAATTCTTCCCGCTAAGTGCCATCTCCCTACCGAAATTGACGAAATAAGGGATACCTTCCAATCTGGAAAATCTTTTGCTTTGTTTTCGACCGCATTGACCATTTTCATATACCACGGATCAGTGATTGTTTGGATATTCGACGACAACATTTCTAAGACAGGGACGCTTCGTGATAAATAATCAGGTAATAGGTGTTCCTTTCCTTTTCTGTGTACAATCTCGAAGTCGTGCTGCTGCATGCGCACTGCCCATCGAGCTAGTCTACCAGCAGGATCCTTAAGATTATTTAGCCAAACCAATGATGCGTGGTCTGTCACCACCTTGAAGTGAGTCCCCTCCAAGTATGGCCTTAATTTTTCGACAGCCCATAGGACAGCAAGGCACTCCCTTTCTGTGGTGGAGTAATTCCTTTCACACCGTGATAAGGACCTGCTTAAGTAAGCTATCACTTTCTCTTGTTCTTCATGCTCTTGAGTAAGTACTGCGCCTATTCCATATCCGGATGCATCTATGTGGACAATAAAGGGTGAACTAAAGTTGGGGCAGGCTAGAATTGGTGCACTAACTAGCTTTTCTTTAATGTCCCGGAAAGCTTGTTCGCAGTCTTTGGTCCACTCAAACTTTTTATTCCTTTTCAACAGGTTAGTTAGAGGAGAAGTCAGAGACGAAAAACTGGGCACAAATCTGCGATACCATGCCACAATGCCTATAAACCGCCGTACCTGCGTTACGGTTTTCGGGCTTGGGATGTCTAAGATGCATTGAACCTTTTCAGGATCAACGTGAAGTCCATTTTCCCCAACTAAATAACCTAGCTCGGACCTACAGAACTCGCATTTTTCAAAGTTTATGACTAATCCCGCACCTTGTAATCGCCCTAAAATTCTTCTCAGTACATTCAAATGTTCCTCAAAAGAAGGAGTGACAATAATAATATCGTCGAGATAGACAAACACGTATGGCTCAAGCTCTCCAGCTAAAATCGTATCCACCAACCTCTGCCATGTGGCGGGTGAGTTCGTCAAGCCGAATGGCATCCTACAGAACTGAAATAACCCACGCCCAGGAACAGTGAAGGCGGTATATTGTTTTGAATCGGGTTCCATTTCAATTTGCCAGAAAGCCGACTTGATATCCAGAGATGTAATGAACAGAAACATATGGGAGCGGATAAGCATCCTTCTGCGTAACTCTATTTAATTTTCGATAGTCGACGCAAAATCTATAGTTTCCATCTTTCTTCTTTGCCATTACTACTGGCGATGCCCAGGCGCTACTAGAAGGTTCTACAACTCCAATCTCTAACATCTTGTCTAATTCTGAGTTAATTATCTTCTGCATGGCTGGTGATACGGGATAATACCGCTGTTTTATGGGTGATGAGTCTGTCTTAATTACGTGACGTACCCTATCAGTGCACCCTAGCCCTTCATATGCGTTCTGCTTTGCTTTATCAACAATATCCTGTAGCGAAATTCTCTCTTCCTTTGAAAGCCTATCCTTCCCTTCTATAATATCGAGACAAGTTCTTTCATCTTCACAAAAATCCCAAAATTTATCTTTCAATCGTAATTGTATTCCCATTCTTGTCCGGAAATCAGTCCCTAAAATTATGGTATGGGGTAGATCGGGAATAACGAGAACTTTGAACATTTTTATATTCCCCTCTAGTTGAATAGGAAGTTCTATTTCCCCAATTACCTTCACACTATCTCCATTAGCCAATGTAACTTTTTCCGTACCCATCTTCCACAATTTCAAACCCATAGCTCTCAACTTATCCCAGCCCACCTTACCTATGATAGTACGCGAAGCACCTGAATCTAAGAGGCCTACCATAGATGTGCCAAAAATAACGACCTTGAGGAAAGGACGTGTATCACCTTCAACATTCGTGAAAGTATAATCCAAATTTGTTACACTGTTTTCCTCAAGAGTTATGCAATAAGCTGACGAACGACTAACACTTGCTCCTGCGGCTTCTGGAGATGAGTTCCACACGCTGCTTATTGTGGGACTCGTCTGCCGTTTCCCGCTTTACTGACAGACGGTTGTTGACTTCCACTAGGCATCACTGAATTCGAAGGATTACAAGCTGGACAATTTCTTCTTATGACTCCTACTGTGCCACACCCATAGCAGCATTTTCTCTGACGCCAAAATCTTGCAGTATCGCCTGGTTTTTTACAATTGAAACACTCGTATCTAGGTCTATTTCCGGTACTGTCCAATACAGCAACTTGATTTGGGTTGGAAGACAAATATGCGAGGTCGGGTTCTAATAAGTGTCCGCCCCGTCTTGAAGGAGGTGGTGCAAATGACTCAGCTGAGTCCAGTTTCTACGAGATCATCAATAGCATCGATTGTACTCAATCCAATTTGAGTTTGGTAGAAAGGCGTTACACTTCTTTTTAATATCTTCAACTCTTCTATCTCTGACAAAGGAGTGGTTAATCGGGAAAACATACTTCGCATGATTGCGACATATGTACCAATGGATTCTTCCTTGCCTTGAGTGCTCTTCTTGATTTCATCAAGAAGTCTATCGTCATAGTCAGGTGGTAGGTACTCTTTTCTCAATTCTTTTACTAATTCCGACCAACTATTTACCTTATTTTTGACCGCTCTATACCATATCAAGGCACGGCCTTCAAAAAGGTCGAGAGCACTCTTAAAAAGTTGTGACTTCGATACGCCTGTTGCTTCACTTAATTCGGTTACTCTTTCGAGGAAACAGTTCAAAGATTGTCTTTCACCTGAAAAGTGAATACCCTATTTATATATTGGAACTCTGGGCTTACTGCCAGCTATAAAACTCGGGGTTAAATTCGGGTCCTCATCTTCAGAAAATTCAGTATTTTCTGTTCCCCCCTCAGCTTTATTTTGCAAAGTCCCCAACGCAACAATGAGCTCGCTTCTCAATTTACTTTTTTCCTTGACATGTTCCTGTTTTGTGTTCTTAGATCTTTCGAGTCTTTTCAGGGACCAGTTGATCTTTGTAATCAACTTTTCGTAGTCGCTTGAATCTGAGTCACCCTCAAAGGATTCGATCAGCCTATCAATTTCAATAATTTTTGTCGAAATGGCATCCTTATCTTCTTCGAACGTAAATGGGTAAGGATCGACTAGTGCTTTTGTCTACTTTTAATGCTGCTCTTACGAGCTTTCGCATATCGTCGACTGTACCTGTCGCAAGGCCTCTTATATGGCATTCATATTGCAGCTCGTCTTGACTGAGCCTGTTTATTTCCATTTTATTTCTCTATTAATTAATAAACTTTAATTTGCTGACTCTTATTATGGTAGAAATGTAATGAGAACCAGATAGGAATGAGAAATAAACTGCTTGTCTTAGAATGAAATGGAAATAAATTGGAAAGTGTACCGTATTTTGGTTTTTGGGGGATAATAGGTGCGATAAAACGAGTCTTGTACCAAAAATATTGTAGAACGGCTAGAACGAAAGCGATTTAATATCGATAAAAAAAAAACACTGGTTCAGTTCCGATGTCCTGAGGATATCCGAGTTTAATTCCCTAGAAGATTTGCCTTCAGCAGTTATATGAATAAATTAAATTGAAGTATTACGGTGGTATTGGATTCATTAATCAGCGACAGTAACTCAATTAATGTAATAGACAAATCGAGGTGATGTCATTCTTTTTGTTATTCAGTTAAACCAAGATGAACCACCAAACAAATCCTAAGGCCGTAGCAAACAATGCAGTAATTACAATAGAAGTGAAAAGCAAAGCAATACCAAATACGAAATTGGGCATTTATTTTCAATATTTCTGAATGCTAGTAATATTAAAGAAGCTGGATATAGTCGAGTAAATTTAAGTTGCGTTGGAATTAAGAATTTCGCATTTTCATAGCTATTCATTGTTTGGTTAAAGTAGCTTGCGGAACAGTCTAATTTCTGCTTTTAATTAGTTGACTTGCGATATTTCAAATTTAGCAGAAATGTATTTATTTGCTATCTTTGCTGCGGTACAAGAACACGAAGAATTTATGGAAAACGTTCCTATTGAAATACGGAGGTATCAGTCTCTATGGCTTGCAGGAGATTTTCAGCAGCGCCTGCAAAATGTGGAATTTTTAAAGAAGTTGTTAGCCAACTACATTAAAGAACATATGGTGTCATTTGGACTCCAAAATGAAATAATTAACAATTATTCTTCATGTGAAGAATTAATTAGAAAGTGTACGCATTTAATAGGAGTTTTAGAGTGTTATACGGATTACGAAACAGATGAGGAAGACGAGATGGTGGAATTAAGAAGGTAAGCAATTTAGTTAGTTTTGAAAAATTATTGGAAGCAAAAGTGTTGTTTTTTTATAGGGAATACTATTTATCATTAAATGCAGAAGAGGAGGAAGGAGAAGAAGGAGGGCCGAATTGTTCATGCAGCTAATTTTAAACGCTAAAACTGAAATAAGACTGGTAAAAATAAAGTATAAACTGCAATAAATTTGTTGTGAAATTTGATATATGGTCACGATGCGAACAAAATAAATGACTGTTCTTTACAAAATTGTACTAAGCTTCGAAAGCAAGTGTGAGGAAATGATTTGAAGGCAAGAACGTTTCCCTAGTAGACATATCATGATCAGCTCATCAATGAGCTCCTCATAAGCAATCAGATGAACGTACTGATGAAATTTATTCGCGTTTGAATCAAAGCCGGCAAAAAAATCATTTATTTACTTATTCACAAGTGTGCATGAGATATTGCATCTCTTTCACTTATTTCGAAATGTATACTTTGCTTCTCTTTTGTGCATTTTACAATATTAGATGAGCACTTCGATGAGTACATTATGAGCGTCACGATGAGCTTATTAATGAGCATGTTAATGAGTGTCACGATGAGTTTATTAATGAGCATGTCAATGAGTGTCATGATGAATTCATAAATGATAATCTGCATTTACGATTGATTTCATATACTTTTCCGAATTCAAACTCCAGTTGTAAATCAAACTCTAAGATGCTGAGGCATAAGGATTTGGGCATAAAGTCTTGTTGACCATATGGGCGACAGTATTTCCGGAGAAAACAATTAAAAAAACTAAAAAAAATTAATTTTTAAAATCTCAAATAAATAAATCACAAAAATCAATTCAAATTTTCCTAGTAGAAATGTCATCTGATGACAATAATAAATATTTATTTATTGCTGGTGTAGTAAATAGGAGCAGTTTCATGCTATCTAATCAGCCCTTCAATAAAATTTAATAAATACTCATCATTAGGCACATCGGGACTTAATTTTCTATATGTTTCTTTATGAATTACAAACGTTTTGATACTTTCAGTCAAATTAGTATTGGTTTACATAATAATTGCCCCTTGAGGGGCAGGAGACTAGGTAAAACTGTGAACAATTTCTACTAGGGTTGTTTAATGAAAAAAGTTACAACTGGTCTAAGCGCAAACATATATAATGAAAATTATCAGTGCATTTTACTACTCAAAAAGTACCAAAAACCAAATTGGACTTGGAATACTGTTCTGGGTCTTATTTTTTATTGAAAAATTAATCGCAACCGGCAATGATTTCAAATTCAAAACTATAAAAATCAGATGTGAGGTTTGTTTTTGATACAAATCACTGCAATCAGTATGACACGGCATGCCGCCAACTATATTACGATCTATCTGAACTGCTAGATGATTCCTTCAAACTATAATGCCCGGTACAGCATAAAGTTGCGTTCTTGCGTTTAAAAATAACCAACACGTTCAATTTGGTCTGTAATCGTATATACTTTGTACGTACTTTCGTCACGTTGCCGCAACCATAATTTAAATATCCTAGATACACTATAGAGCAAAGTAAGATTGAGGACAACGGACTATACAAACGCTAAACACTTTTTATACTCTAGGTGAAATCCTATAGGGTATACTAAGTTTGTCATTCCGTTTTAGAGTAAACTGGATTGGACACAAACGCACAATGTTAAAGGTTATTGTGATTATTGCATGTCTCTCTGATTGTTTGTCTGTCTGCCCATCCGTCTGTGTGTTCATCCTAACGATAACTCGTGAACGCGGTCACTTAGTTTGCCGAAATTTCGTACACGGCTTTTAAAGAAATTGTACATTTAAGTGTCAAAATGGGACCAATCGGGCAACTCCTTGGTAGAGTTGCCATAAAAAATTTCGTTTGCTACTATATTTTTGAACACTGCCTAAAAAAGCGTAGACGTAGTGGCCTGAAATTTTGTACACCGCGTTTTCATAAAAATAGTAAATAGATACTTTTTGAAAAATATTCTACACCGGGCAACTGTACTGTATGAATAAGAAGGATCAGTCCTAGACGTTTCTATTGTACGGAAAACTTCTTCAGAATATGGAATCCTATGGAATTGCCCGACGAATCATTCTAGAAATAAATGTGAAAATCCACTTTAACAACCAAACTTGCACAGAGGGGTGACCATACGAAATTACATACGGACATTCATCTAGGGTATGATAAAAATTGGTATTATAGCGAATCTAGCTTTTAGCATGTTTTTTTTCTCTTTTGATTCACAATGAGATAATAGAAAAGGAAGACTGCAGGAACCTATTATGAAACAAATTCTTTCACACTTACAGATTTTAAAATTTCAAACCCCCTTCAAATGTGGAAAAGGGGGTTCCCCTCAACCGATTTTGCGCATATTCAAATATTCAAACTAGGTGCCTAAAGTCATATTCAGAGTTCTCTAAAAAAATTCCAACTCTTCACATTGCTACGTTCTCCCACAATTGTGATGAGAAGCGTTCTTAAATGCATAAATGTTAACAAAAGGCTTATAACATCATTAAAAAAAAAGCTGAAAAATTATGAAAATTATCAGTGTATTCTACTACCCAACACGTACCGAAAACCAAAGTTAGAAATAATATTCAACGCAATTTGGACCTGGAATACTGTTTTGAGTTTTATTTTTGATCGAAAAAATAAAACTCAACCGATAATGATTATTTCTGATTCCAAATTATAAAAATCAGACCTGAGTTTTATTTTTGAGCGAAAAAAATGATGATGATTATTGATGATTTTAAAACGAAAAACTTATATGTGAGTTTTATTCTTGAGTGAATGGCGTAAAACTCAGATGTAATGATTATTAGTGATTTCAAAATTGAAACTCAAAAATAATTATTACAAGTTGATTTTTTTTTTATTAATTATATTTTCGAATTCTACCGCATAATGAAAGTAGATGCCAGATTATGTGCATATAATTCATCCCCGACCGGTTTTTCATATCCCTTGTTAAATGATTTTTTTACAGAAGAAATGAAAAATAATCATTATTTTCGGTCCCTGAACAAAACACAAAAACAAAAAAAAAAGTCAACTCAAATGAGAAATAGCAATTGTTGGTAATTAAATTTTGTTGCTCAAAATATATCTGCATATATTTTAGCAGTATGAACATATATGTTTTAGTAAAATGTTAAACTACGATCAGTGAAATCGAAAACGCTATTAGATAATACTTATGTTAATCCTTTAAGATTGCTTAATTTTAATTATTCAAACAAAAAAAAAAGCAACAAAACACTTCAGATCATGTATTTCATATTCAATCATCTAACGGAGGCCATGTATTGAGTTATTGTTACTACCACTGATAGGATACGCACACATACACCGTACAATTCGAGAGAAAAAGAATATTCCGAACCACGGAAAAAAAATATCTGCTTTTTGTACACAGTAATTCAAATTAAGATGCCAAACTATTCAATAATAGACTCTGAAAGTTTATTCCTGGAAATGCTTTAACTAGTGACAAACTGTAAAGCTCATAAATATGTATTGCGAGCAGTACTTAATAAAAATCAAATTTTACCTGTAATATAAAAATCCGTATTTTGGCATATTTGAAGTCGGGACAATATCGAGCAAAAACTTAAGGAAAGAACTGCACGTAGAGAGCTTATTTAATAATTTCTATCAAATTAGATTAAATTTCAACTATTAAGCTGTTTCTCTTTCGTTAATTACACACCCAATTACGCTGATGTTCAATAATGCACTTTTCCTTTGTAATTGCCCATATGTAAAAACCACACACAATACTCTCTGTAATTCTCAAATTTCATGTGCGGCTAACTACTAACACGGGCCCTTAAGATTTTATGCTTATATATGTATAATGATTATGCTGCACTTGATTGATATTAACGCAATTATTATTTTAAACTTCACACTGAACTTAATTCCGACGTTTGCGACAACTGACCTTTCGTAACTAAGTATAAGTTATTCCGAAATTTTTGATTTTGTTTTGCCAAATAATTACTGCCCCTGGTTTTATGAGATGTGATCAACGGTACGATATCAACTGTACGCTTATGACTAGAATTTGTTTTTTTTTTTTTTTTTGAAGATTATCATTTGTGATAAGCAAGGAAACAAAATTTTCTGGCTATTCTGTAGCCAAACGACCTTTACAAAAAAGAAACAAATTGTGCGTTTGTGTGATTTCGATGAGTAAAAGAATGCAATGATAAAAAAAAAATTACAGACAACAATTACGACGGCACAAGCTCAAATTTTCATGCTACTGTTATAAATGAAGAATATATATATAATATATTTTTTTCCCCTTTTTATTAGTAATTCTTGAAAATGATTTAAGTAAATTGATTTTTAAACAATTAAAAAAAAATTATTTATTTAAATATATTTCTCGCTTTTATATGTAAATAGTTGTAGTGCGGTTATAATTTATTGAAAGAAAAAAAAATAATAATTCATGAGTTCGTGGGATTTTTTTTTAAGGCCCACGTTGGGCGCCACTTTGTTACCTTCCAAATTTCACCGTTTAGGCAACTGCTTGTTACGCACCCCTTGTCGCGTAACCTTGGTAGCTCAGTGGAGAAGGGTCTTGGGGCCCAACAAACTCGTGGATCCAATGGGCGCCACGTGGTTTTGTTTTTTTTTAAATACAAAATATACCACGAAACTTACAATATTATCTCGTCATACAGTATGAAGAAGGGCACAATAGGTTGTAATGAAAGAGGAATATGTATGTATGTAATCACGTTATAATCAAATAAGAAGTGTAAGCTACTTACATCTATATATATATTCCCAAACTCTTAAAATTAAGTAACAAGACAAAAAAAATTATATTCAAAGAAATTAATTATTCGAAAGAGGTTAGTTAACCAATAAAAGACGAGGTACTTAACTTGGAGAGGTTTCCTCGAAAGCATGTGGCCCCAAAACTGTATCCATAAAATCACTCCAATTAAAAAACTTCAACTCCGCCAATCCTGAAGCTCTTTCTCACCGCTTTTTTGTTGTACTCCCAACCTTCTTTATTTTAGTTTTAACTCACAACTCTTTTCCTTTTTCTTTCTTTTCAAGTTAACTCACTTCTTCTTTTCTTTATAATTATTCTTTAATCTTTCTTTTATATCTCTCTACTCGTAGTCCCTTACTCTAGCCGTTTCCCGCAAAAAAGTGCTCGCTTCACCTACCTGACAAGGGGACATAGCCATCATTTTCGAAATCGATCGTCGAAACTTGACGAAACTTGAACTTGTCAGCGATCGTTGTCGACATTACAGCCGGGGCATTTAAAATTTGAGTATTGATTTTCTGAATTGATTCAATTTGTTATAATTATCGTATATTTAAAAATATTACAATTCGGTTACTCATACTTTGAATTGATTTGGTTCAGTTTATTTATCGCATGTTTAAAAAATTATCAACACTGTTCATAGGTTGGCTATTCTTCGTCCGGGCTGCTACCACTTTAAATTGCCTGTATCCTGAAGTCTATTACGAATTTATTTGAGGTGAGAATGAGGCTCAGGATGGTATCCACATTTCAAATAAATCGACTATTATCCCGCCTCCATGCTTTCAATAGACCCATCCGCATTAAAAAAAAAGGAAAGCAATTTACAAATATTACTCAAAGAAAATAATTAAGAAATATAGGAAAAGGGAAAACCTATATATGAGTAAAATTTTTCATAAAAGAACACTAGTTACTATACGAAATTAACTAATGGTGCAACCAGTGATCCCTAGATTAATTTTGTAGTTTAGAGTTCATGGTTTCTAAGGATGATAGAAAAGGAATTAATTTAGAGGTCACTGCATCGCACAGGATTTTAGAACTATAAAGTCTATGTTTAATAGAAATAAAACAAATAAAAGCTAATGTGTAAATGTTAAGCCTTAACTATCTTATAAATATATATATATATATGCCTGTATGTCCAGAATGCGTAGTGTGATGGTTTGAGTGTATTATATGTGTGTATGTAGATTGGTGCTCTTCTGTGTATTGTGATTAGGTGACCCTGTAGATCATCGTGACGTGATTGCGTATTGCGTGTGTAATTGCCTGTCCCTTTTGGTTGCGTTATTCGACTGCGCAATATTTTCTAAGGCGTGATTTGTAGTGTGAGTGGCTGTGTATGTGTTGACGATGATGTAGAGTTGCTGTTAAATCGCTCGCTAGCTTGGGAATAGTTTGCCGGCCGTTCTTTCGCCCCCTGAAATGGACAAGGATCACAAAGTCAACAGTTCATCGATCTCATTTTTTATCTTGAAACCATAACCCATGATTAACACATACGACAGACAAACTAACAAAGGGGAGAAAAAAAATTAGCCCGTAACAAATGTTCACTTTGTTAAATCCTGTATATGTATTATTGCGATGTTGAAGTTAAATGATTTCGATTTTGTTTTAATTGAAATATCACTAGAGTACCATTGTTTGATTTGCCTTTAGCTCTAATGCGCAGTAAAGGGACAGGTCATTAAAAAAGGGATGAATCTCCTCTTCCCAAGATTGGCTTTCAACGCAAGTGAGGATAGAGAGAGAGAAAACAGGCGAGTGCTTAGCGCTGCAGCTAAGAATACCTCCCAACGAGAGGCAAAAAACTGACAACAACAGGAAGTGCTTGATGGTCCAAAGTCCAGAGAATATCAGAAAGGTATTGGAGCTTGCTCACAACGCTTCACTGATTCGACTATAAAAGATCGAGTATAGTGCTGCCATCACAAGCCAAATCCGAATTCAGTCCGAAATTGTTGCGTCGTTTTCAGTTCAATATTGCTGCCGGCGGTGTTTTGATGTACATCAAAAGAGACCAATAATCTTATACTTTAGATGAAAATAAAATTCAAATAAAATGAAAACCCGATTTAGTCAGTTTTGAAATTTTATTCACTATTTCTATGAAAACAAAATGTACCAAATTTGAGCTCTCTACGTCAACGCTTTCTCAGGCAGTGCTCAAATATATAATGAAAAACGAAATTTTTGTATGGCAACCCTACGAAAGAGTTCCCCATTTCCCATTTCCTTTAAATTTACCGTTTTTTTTAATGCCCAGGTGCAAAATTTTAGTACTCTAAGTAAACTCGTTCTGGAGTTACGCAGGCAGACTGACTGACAGACAGACGAACAAACGAACAGGCAAAAATTAAAATAATTTTTAATATTGTGCGTGGGTGTTCAACCTATTTTGCTCTGCCATGATTATTTCTATGCGTTACAAATGGAATGACAAACTTAGTATACCCTCTGATTTTATCTATGGTATAACAACCCAGAGAAGAAGACCAAGAATACATTAATTAAAAGTACCTCTTAAATTTTATCTTGCACTATAACATCACATAAATAACATTTTCCCGGTTACATTAGCACCGATCAAAGAGCGCCATCCACATTGGAAATATTCCAAAGATTTTCTTTCCTTTTAGATGTCCGTCTACAATTTTGTTGTGCATCGCATGGAAGGACTTTTTGTTACTTACTTGCCCAATTGCTAACAATATTAAGCAACGCTGTTGTGAATTATTTATGCGTGAAGTGAGAGGCGTGTCTTGGTTAAACACGCTCTCATAAATCTTGCAAAGAGCAGAAATTGTCATGCCAATTATAATTACAGGGCCTACCTTAGTGCAAGAAGTAGTAAGCTCAGATTAGTCAGCTGAGATAAGGATAAATGTCTCTACCATTATCGCGCAAGTTGTACACTTATCTCTAATTGGTTTGAAGCAAAACTTGAATTAAATTGCGAAATTAAGCTCCACGATTACAGCATGACATTTTTTAAATTTTCTGCCACTGTTGCATTGTGGGGTAAAGTTTAGTAAATTTACTGGCAAGAGGTATATTTTTGCGTTAAATTTCATTATAGCCTCATAGATATCAGATTGCAGAATCACGTTCGTTCTATACAACCCTATTTTTACATATGGGCTGAAACGATTGCGGTACTAGAGCGAGAGCAACTGACACAGGAACGAGTGATTAGACTGCCGGACAAATGTAGGGTTTTTCAAGCAGAATTTGTGCCGATTCACCAAACTACACACTGCTGGTATCTATGCGTAGAGAGTCAAATTAAAACTTCTGTTAAATAGCGGACTGTAATTTTAGTATGGATGAAAAAATAACAACGCTTCGACTGATTTTCTGACTTATTTACTTTATTTTTGATTTCACGACTTCTCAGGCTCGAGGTTACACAAGAACTGAACTAATATTCAAGAATGCTTCAGCTCGTTCTACATCAGTTTATTACTAAATACATGTATAGTGTACAACTGTTTCTATTTACTTTATTTTACAGGGTGTATATTAAATTAGATCAAATGAATAAATACAATGAAATATGAATTGAATAGTACTGATTTTCCATTTGCCGCCAACCTTGAACCCTCCATGGGTTCAATCATCTAATGGGAGAGGCGCCACCTTGTGTACTGCCCGACGAAAAAGTCCATTTTTTGTTTTTACTACGACAACTCGAACATAGCCGTCTTTACCCACGACGACTTCGATGATTCTGCCAAGGACCCATTTTTGTGGTGGAAGATTTTCTTCAGCCAGCAATACCATCGTTCCAAGCTTAACATTGGGGGACGATGCTTTCCATTTGTAACGAATTTGAAGTTGAGAGATGTATTCTCGAGACCAGCGCTTCCAAAAGTGCTGTTGTAGTGCTGATATTCGCTGCCATCTGTTGAGTGCTGATATTTTTGATAATGAGACCTCTGGATTTGGTATAGCCGTGAGAGGGCCACCAACCAAAAAGTGCCCCGGTGTTAAACATTCCTCATCGCTGGGGTCCGACGACAACGGTGTTAACGGCCTAGAATTGATTATTGCCTCTATTTGCATCACAACGGTTGAAAGTTCTTCAAATGTTAGGAGAGCTTTACCCAAGACACGATAAAGGTGGTACTTCGCTTGCTTTACTGTCGACTCCCACAAGCCACCAAAGTGTGGAGACCGAGGGGGAATGTGATGAAACGTTATCCCACTGTCTGCGCAGAATTGATGAATCGACTGTTGCGTTAGCTGCGCCCAAAACTTTTTCCGTAGTTCCGCTAGTTGATTTCTTGCGCCGACGAAATTTGTGGCATTATCACAATACAGATGAGCACATATTCCACGTCTCGCTACCATTCGCTTCAACGGTGCAATAAAGGCATCAGCCGACAGGTCAGAAACTACCTCCAGATGCGTTGCTTTAGTGCTGAAGCACACAAACACTGCAATGTATGTTTTGTATGGTGTACGACCTCGAATTTTGAGCGATGTTAGGACAGGGCCGCAAAAATCCACGCCACAATGCAGAAATGGCCTGGCTGGCCGCACTCGGTGGTCTGGTAAATGACCCATAATTTGCTGTAAAGTCTTTGGCTTGTAACGAAAACAATGCACGCACTTATAAAGAACCCTTCTGGCAATGTCTCTAATGTTTACTACCCAAAAATTTTCACGAACCGCGACTACTAGAGCTTGGGCACCAGCGTGATAAAGTTTTAAGTGTAAATAGTTTATATAAGAAAGGGTGAAAGGATGATCTTTTGGGAGGAGAATAGGGTAAGTAGCTTCATAAGGAAGGTCAGCATTTTGAAGGCGTCCTCCTACTCTCAGTAATGGCATATGATCCTTGGATTCGATGAAAGGGTTCAGATTTTTTATTTGGCTGTGGGCCGGCAAGCACTTTCCTCGCTCTATTGCTCGGATTTCGACATTGAACTTTACTCTTTGTACTACATAAATTATAGCGTTAAGGCCCCTTTCTAATTCTTCGGGTGATATTATTTTAGTTAATGTACAGCTGGGTGACACTGGAACATCAAGGATTGGATGTGTCTTCATATTGTCTACAAATTTCATCAGATAAGCAAATACTCGACGAAGGGTTCTGAAATTGTTAATGTATTTGCAGGATGCGACGATATCCCGTATTGGAGTACAGGTCAGAACTGTTTTCAATTCCTTTCGTTCTATAGTGTCTTCTAAATTTGTGTTTATTGGTAAATGTGGCCATGAATCCGAATTCTCCTGAAGGAAATTTGGCCCTGTGAGCCAATTTGATGCCAGCAAATTTTCCACGGTAGATCCTCGAGAAATGATATCCGCAGGGTTTAATTTTGTGCTAATATGCGCCCATGTTGAATTGCGAAACCGACGAGTTGTTTCTTGTATAAATGCAACACGATTTGCAACGAAGGTTTGATAGTTAGTTGGGTGATGCGATATCCAGTTGAGAACAATTTCGGAATCTGTCCAGAGGTAAGTATGACTCAACTTTTCTTCGAAAACTGCATGTATTCGCTTGACTAATATCGATAATAACTGCGCTGCACATAACTCTAGTCTGGGGATCGTTACAACTTTTACGGGAGCTACACGAGATTTTGCACAAAGCAAGTTAACTTTAATGTCTCCGTTAATATCTACACAACGTGTGTATATACAGCAACCATACGCACGTGAAGACGCATCTGCGAACCCGTGTAGCTCTATTGCTTCAAATTGATTTGTAGAAAACAGAAACCTCGGGATGCTAACTTTATTCAGATCTTGCAACTTATTCTTGAAATTATTCCATTTTTTTGCTAAGTCTTCAGTCATTTCCTCGTCCCACTCCAATCCTTGTAACCAGAGTTCTTGCATGAAAACCTTAGCTGTAACGACAACTGGATTAATTATTCCCAAAGGGTCAAAAAGCTGTGCCAAATCTGCTAAAACAGTTCGCTTTGTTACTTTGTGCTCTATTTTCTTTGGAGCATAAACGCAATGAAGCTGATCTTGCTTCGGTTCCCAAATGATGCCCAACGTTTTGATCACATTAACGTCATTTATTCGTATCGTAGATTCTCTATCAGATTCGGGTATGCTCTGCAAAATGTCTGGATTATTCGAATACCATTTCCTTAATAGAAGCTTGCCGGAACTTAATATTTGTTCTACTTCTGACTGAATTTGGTTTAACTCTTCTTTAGTTTGACCTCCCGTAATTAGATCGTCCATGTAGAAATCATCTTTTATTACTTTTGACCCTACTCTCAAATGTGAATGCTCATCAGCTAAGTAATTTAGGCATCTAGTAGCGATGAATGGAGCGGACGATGTTCCATATGTAACCGTCTTCAGGCGATAAACGTTCAAATTTTCTTCTGGTTCTTTCCGCCATAAGATACCTTGAAAATATGTATCACTCTCATCGACAAGAAATTGTCGATACATCTTGGAGATGTCCGCTGTTAATGCATATCTGTGACGACGAAATCTTAAGATAATAGAGAAAAGGTCATTCTGGACTGTTGGACCGACCATTAGGGTATCGTTTAGTGATACATTGCTACTAGTTCGAGACGAGGCGTCGAAAACGACTCTAAGTTTGGTAGAGGTGCTATCAGGCCTTAAAACGAATTGATGGGGCATGTAGTATTTTACTAACGAGATTTCCTGCTGTGGTACTAATACCATATGCCCTAGGTCCTCGTATTCTGTCATGAATTCTGTGTATTGTTTTTTCAGGTCCGGATCCTTGCCAAGTCTGCGCTCTACAGATAGTAATCTCTTTAACGCTGTTGTGTATGAGTTGCCTAGTAAAGAGCCACTGTTTGGCTTAAATGGAAGTTTAACTATTAGGCGACCATCTACTTGTCGTTTAACATTTTTCACGAAGCTTTGTTCACACTCTAATTTCTCTGAGTTCAAATGCATCTTAGGATTTTCTACCTCCTCTAGTTCCCAAAATCTCTCTAGCGCTAGATTTAGCGAATATTCGTTTCCGTATGACTCACAATTTGTCGCGAAATTACACCTCATCTGTTGATATTTTGTTGACGTTTTACAATTTCCAGATATGACCCACCCTAAAGTGGTGTTTTGCAGTACAGGCAAGTTTGTTCCAAGCCGAATTTGACCTTGGTCTAATAAATTGAAGAATGTTGAAGCTCCCAGGAGAATATCAATTCTACTTGGGATGTTGAAATGTGGATCGGCTAGAGACACGTTCGATGGTATATCCCATTCATCTACCTCTACTTCCCTCTCTGGCTGAATGGCGGTTATTTTCGGTAGAATCCAGGCCTTTATTTCCATTGTGCTTTGATCGAATCTCGATCTCACCTTTATTATAGTGCTATGACGAACCTTGGAACTGATATTTCCAATTCCACTTATCTCCCCTTCTATTTTGCTGCTCTTAAGGTTCAATGTCTGTGCTAGCTTTTCAGTTATAAAATTTAACTGCGAAGCAGAGTCTAGTAATGCCCTCGCTGGTAAAAATATGTTGTCACAATTCCGAACTTCTACAATTGCAGTGGCTAAAATGACTTGAGAATCAAGTGAGTCTACCGTTTGAGACTTCGACGAATGAAGGGAAGTAGAAGCCGAGGCTGCAGCTTGTTCCGAACTTTGTTGCATTATGGCTGACGACGACGATGTTTGAGCATTGCTCAATGATAAATTGTCATGAAACCGCTGCACCGAATTATTGTACCGATGAAGCAATGAATGGTGCGGTTCTGAACAAACCTTGCATTTGGATGAAGTACATTTTTTTACCGAATGACCCTTCGAAAGACAATTAATACACAGGCCCAATTTTTTGGTTTCCAGAAAACGATTCATTACACTGAGCTCGATAAACTTCTTACATTGAAATATGTTGTGATCAGATTGACGACAATACGCACATTGACTTTTAGTGACGGTTAATGCAGTTGAATTGACCCTCGGTTTAAAAGTGTTGGATTGAACTTTACCTTGAAACGGTTTCGAGTTTAATTCCTTATTCTCTAAAACCTGCGATCTTGTTGTTAAAAATTTAGAGTATTTTTCCCAAGTTGGCAATTCACTCATATCTAGTGAGTCTTCCCATTTGTTTCTGCTATCGGAATCTATTTTCTCTGATGCTATATAGATCAACATTGAGTCCAAAATCTCCTCGTCTTTGCCCAGAGACTTGAGTGACTGAAGATGTGAATTTAATTTGTCTAGTAAGGATCTTACAGAGTATGCACTAGCCTTATTTACTTTAGAAGCATTAAAAATCTCTTTAATATGCGCTAGGAAGATTATACATTTGTTATTATAGCGATCTTCAAGTAGCGTTTTTGCTTTCACATAATTTTCATTTGTAATATCTAGGTTTTTTATTACATCGAATGCTTGCCCACTTAAGCAGTTCCTGAGGTGTTGCAATTTTTCTACCGAACTCAAATCTGTATCTAAATCGACTAAGGTTTTAAAGGTGCTCGCGAAATTTGAATATTCGGTATATTTTCCTGAGAACTGCGGGAGTTTTAATTTTGGCAAATTACTGGATTTCGCGACAGCTGTTGATAAATTAAAAGATAAATCGCTTCTGTTGTCCCTGTGTTTGATTTCTGATAGCAAATTTAAAATAATAGACTTTGTCGAACAGTACAACTCTTCTATTTCACATTGTACCGAATCGCCCTTATCACCTGTATCTACAAGTTTATCGATAGCCGACTGCACTGTAAACGCCTGTTTAAAATAAGCTTCCAGTAAACCCAGCCTACATTCTAAATCATGCCTTTGAACCTTGTCTTTATTAGCATCTACATATTTTTTGATCCTAGTCATACACCCCTTAGTATTGCTGCGTTGTGACTTGAGTACTTTAATTTCCTCTTCGTTTGACATTTTGATGTTCTTGATTTATGTTGATTTTACCTGACCAAGGGATGAGGAAGGGAAGGGAACTATTTATTACGAGTTAACTTAGAGCTTCAATAATTAAGTTTGCTAATTAGAACGTTCACAATTATGCGTTCTGGTAACCCGGAATTCGACTATAGCTTACAACTACAAATAAAATATTGGTTCAATCTCACCCAATTTCCAATTTCTGTCTAATCCAAATACACTATCGTTTTTATGTACACATACATATGTATCTCATATTATTTTAAGCTGGTCTGGTTTCACCTCCTTATATACTCTCTGTTCCGACCACAATCGTTAATTTACCAATTTATTACAACTTATATTAATATGTCATAAGCTCTTCACGCTCACAGTCACATTGAGTTAAGCCCGTTACGCGCACGATAAAATAGCACGGTCACTACGAAAGAAATATATAGAACCCGTTGTTTGCACTTGACTTTTTGTATGTCGCGAGCCAGCCAAACTCACTATTTTATTCCACGCCGATTGCGCTTATAATTTTCACTTTGTGCGGTATGCAGTGCCGAAATGATGTAAGCAGTGCTGAAATGATGTAAGCAGTACTGAAGTGAAGCAAGCAGTGCTGAAATGCTGTAAGCAGTGCTGAAATGATGAAAGCAGTCCTGAAATAATGGAACCGCTTCTCTTCCGCTATAATTTCTATAGCTGAGTTTTACGACGACGAATTTGCAAATTTCCACTTATAAAAGGTTATTCATACACTGCGTTCACCGCACGATTCGACTATCCGATGCCTTGAGAAGCTTTTATGCGAATGCGAATAGATATAATAATAAGCCGATCAAATCGCAACTTAATGAAGCCGTTTATAAATGTCTACGAACACTTCTGCCGATATGCTATCCGGCTCGAAGGACCAAAATGTTAAATAGCGGACTGTAATTTTAGTATGGATGAAAAAATAACAACGCTTCGACTGATTTTCTGACTTATTTACTTTATTTTTGATTTCACGACTTCTCAGGCTCGAGGTTACACAAGAACTGAACTAATATTCAAGAATGCTTCAGCTCGTTCTACATCAGTTTATTACTAAATACATGTATAGTGTACAACTGTTTCTATTTACTTTATTTTACAGGGTGTATATTAAATTAGATCAAATGAATAAATACAATGAAATATGAATTGAATAGTACTGATTTTCCAACTTCTGTTTATATACTGACAGCCAGACGACCATTAAACCATTTAACGCTGGGGTAGTAAAATCAAAGCTGACGCAGTTATGCAAAGTCAGCCCAGAAGAGATTTTCATACGGCAAAAGGTGGTCCTATGCCTGGTCATTAAAATATCGAGGTCAATGAGAAAGCTCCGATACAACATCGTATAATGTAAGAATCCCGATTGGAACTCTAAACGAGCTCATCACCAACGATAGCTACAAGAAGACAAATCATCGGTGGATCAATCGAGATTCCTGCTGTTTTGCGAAGACTTGTGGACTATACACAACAGGAGGAAACAGAGAGGATACCAAGAAACTAGCAGGTGTGATAACAGGTCATTGAGAATAGATATAGCTCCTTAGGAAATCAAATCAGCTCGGCATATGATTTGCGAATATTCTGCTCTAGCGACATATCTTCCGTAAACAAGGTGGATGTATAGATATGTGCTCAGAAGAATAGATTCGCAGAATCTGTGGGATACAGTGGATCTGACAGTACAGTATAAGCGATGCAAGTAAAGTGTTATTTTACTGGCAGCCGTTTAACCTATACCAAATCTAGCAGCTTGATGTACCTAAGTGTGTTCTCACTTATCTGTTAACCATGTATGGGATGGATTCTACAAATGATCGTTTCTATTTTAGATCAATTAATATCCTTAATATGTACATGAATAACGTTCACTCTAACATGGTTAGAATCTCCTCTCTTATATTCTATGATACCGCAGAAAATATTTTTATCTCAGATAATCGAGAGACTTCGTAAATGCACTCTTTACAATTATGACTGCACAGCTAGAGATGGTAGATCTATTATCTTCTTCAAAAGAAAGCGGTAATGAGTTTTTTACTTTCTTGATACCCATACAATATATGAGTTCACAGGCAGAGAAGATTAAAAGACAAGTACCGAGGTACTGTCAGTTTCTGACCTAAAGCCAAAGGTAAAAAAATTCCATAAAAAACATTTTGAGAGTATACAATATGTCCATCACTTTATTTAGATTCTAGGGTTTAATAAAATCTACTTCAATTTCGAGTCATACAGATAAGTTCATGCGTTTTCCAATATTTAATAAAAAGATTGCAAAAAGAGCACGTGCAAGGTTGGTGTCATGCATGTCCTGGACACACCCGTGGATATGAATGACGAAACCTTGTACAACAAATGGGCCACCACATTCCACTGTTGCGGTATTAGTTTAGCCACCGTGGCACTTTAGTACGATACTAAGAGGTTTCAGTATAATGCGGTGAATATCTCCTTATTTAAATGGAATGTATTAAGTTATTTTAGAAGAGTAAAGTACTTAATCTTGTAAAGCCGAGTTAAAATTCCGAAATTTTAAATTGGTTGAATCATAACTTCAAAACGGAGAGGAGCAGGGGAAAAATTGATAGACCATTGGAAAAGTCCAACGATTATATGGTGATCTATATAAACATATAAACAACAAATATATTTAAGTTCCGTTATTTCAGAAATCTTTAATATTCTCCCCCTCACCAACATCCAATAAAATTGTTGCTTATCTATGCATGACCTATCTATAGCCTTCGGGTGCAAGCCCACATACATATAAAATATCTACATAGATCTCTTACGCTACACAAAAAATTGGTACATCAGAAACGAAAAAAAAAAATCCTAAAAAAAGAAGCAAATTATATTCGAACTTATTTTATCGTAACAGACTAATTTCCCCCTTTAATTAAGGACAAATTACGTAAAAAAGTTTCTGTTAAATTAGCAATATGAAACGAAGAAAACTCTTCTGTCTAGAACGGCAAAGTTACTCGTTTCCTTAAATTTGATCTTTAAGAACAAATCGTTTTATTTAACTTAATTTCGTCTCTTTCCCATCATCAGGGACACTGAAGTTAGAGCGAACCAACCAAATTGAAGGGTTAATGGGAGTTGCGAAAAACATTTATCTTGCAGTTTTCTCAATTTATACCACCCGGAATTTTGACCTAGGTAAATTTTGTAATAGCCCACAGCGATAGATCTGTAATTAAGGAACAAAATCTCTTGTGGTATTCCTTGCCACCTCCTTTTAAAGTATATGTAGTAAGTATTGTACGTAGGTGTGTACGTTGAGATACAGTAAGTTTTGAATAGAACAGGAATGTAGGTTTGAATAATATGTATTTTAAGTTTAGATTTTAGAAAACGTGTGGTAAAAATTAACACGGTGACAAGCGCTGTAATACCCTTGAGGAGAGTTACATAGAAATTCTGAAAATTTATTACATTTACATATTTTAAAGGTTCATTCTGATAAAATTATCGGTGGGGTCGTGGTTGGCTCAAATCTTCCATCCAAGATATTTATGTATTACAAGAATGTCGCATTATCAGGGTTCCTTATCCAAAAGGTAAAACGGAAACCCTATTACTAAGCCTCCGATTTCTGTCTGTCACCGGGTTGTATCTCATGAACCGTAATAGGTAAGCAGCTGAAATTTTCACATATTGTGAAATTAATTTTTCAGGGGATAATTTGGTTGATTATCAATAGCCAGATCGATTCGAGTGTGATAGGGAATGGGCCATACCACATGAGTATTCTTGATGCAGTATGAAGCCAGTTTTTTAGGGAAGAGATAAAAGACACAAAGAAATATCTATCCAAAATGTACAAATATTACTTTGTTCTTTTATCTCTTTCAGAGCAAACCTGTTTGCAGAGGAGTAAAAGTAACGGATATTCATAATTATGCATTGAAATGTTAAACATGTTAAACAGAAAATTTGGGAAGCTTTGAAAATAAATTATATCTCAACTAAAAGCAACTCGCATTGATATTTTACACCTTCAATCAAAGATGATGTACGTAAACGTCGAGATGAATCGGCTAGCCAGGATTCAATCGGACCAAATCAAATTCGTCCTCAAAATTTCACTGCTCAATTGAAAAACGCTCAGTTGAAAGAAGCATTAGTTAAATTTTTTATCAACCACTGGACTGATGATATGGCGTCTTATATTGATGATAAAATAATTCATTTAAAATTCAACAAATGCTTCTTTTATCGGGTTGAAAATAATAGAGTCATAAAAGCAACGGAAGAGTCATTATCATGTGAAGAACATGAAGAAGCAGATTCTAGGATTATCTACCATATTTGCCAAATTGATATCGATGCTTCCTTAAAATTTTGGATCAACATGGGTGTGGATAATCATGAATGCTGCATCAACGTCAATGAATTGTACAAAACACTGGGTTCTTCCATCTATATCTAGAGGATTCTAGGCCATAACATGTTGTGATTACACTCAAGCATTTTTCAAATTACTAGAAAACGCGGAAGATTATCAGCTTGCATTTCAAAATATTGCCACCGATGATGAAAAAATACTGAAGAGTGCATTTGTTACCTTGGAAAGATTTGTTTCGGCAGATTAACAACGTCAACGATGTCAGATTTCATTTATTTTCTAATACGTATCAGTCAAAAAATTCAGTGAAAGTTAAATGCAGAAGAAAGTTAAATATGCAGAAATTTCAAGCTTACCGTGCAGAGCTGAATTACGGCAGCATTTATTGAGAGTCCAATACCTGACAACATTTTGGATAAATGCTCACTCTAAAACTCTTACATCTACAGAAGTCAATGTATTCAAAGTAAAACTTGTAATTTTTTGTATTCCAAATAATTGCTTTTATTAATTTTTCCATGGAAATCTATCCAAGTTCTAATTCAATAGCGGATGTGTTAATAGAGGATTTTTTCTTCCAGTATTTTATCAAGAATATCCTCAAATCTGAGCCAGAGCTCTCAATTTTGCCCGGGAGCTTTTCTGTAGCTCCTGAAATTCTCTACAAAAAAAGAATAGGACAAAATTGTGCTATCTCGCTGGGTTCATCAAATATTCTCAAAACATCATCGTGAGAAAAAAAACCACTTTACCGTGCTCAAATTGGTCCGGTACCTAATGAGCAACCGAGTGATCGCCTGGCAAATTAGTTTCATCTGGTTCGATAATTAAACTAACTCGAATAAAAATTACAGCCGTAATAAAATATTTTTTTTTAATGAAAAAAAAAAAGTCTGGCACGGTGTTAGCAACGAGATAATTGTCTGGGAATAGTGAATTTATATTGTCCGATGCTTACGAAAACAGATGAAAAAATCAAAAATCGAACTAAAATGATTTTGAAAACTGCTTTTTTTACCTGTAAAACGGAATGCGCACAAGTAAACGCAACGCGTCTCACCAGCCAGATGGACCGCATGAGTATTGATATGCCTTAAAGAAAGGCATATAAAAAAACTAGGCGAACTAAAGTCATTTCTCGAAAACGTTGCTAGCTCTTAGACTATTATTTGGCAAAATAAATAAAAAGTACATAGTGTTAGATTTTGTACGAGGATACTGTACCCTTCGACCGCGAGTCCGACTTCCACTTGGTCGATTTTTTTTTTATGTGTGAGATTTGATGAACCACATTAGGCTACTTATAGAAATGGTTATTACACAGAAATAAAAAGGAATTTTTAAAAACGATGCAAATTGGATTTATTTCTATTCGAGAGTGTCATATAAAATTTTTATCCAAACAATTCGGTTTTTTAAAGTTTCGATTCTTATGACACCTTCTTTATTTCATACTTATTTTATTATTATTATTATATAGGGAAAGGGAAATATTGAATCTGTCTCTCATCTAGTTACTGTCACATCTGAAAATCTTTTGTGATACAACCCCCAAGTTTCTTAAGGTGCCCAATCTGAAATTAAGTCTTTAAACAAAAACCATAATGCTCTTGAGGACCATCTTTATAACATCCTATGACGGTGGAAATTACCATTTCGAGATGATCTAACTATATAACGACCAAGAGCTTCGTAGTCATAGCCTTTATAATCCATGCAGAAGTAGCAGTCTTCGCTATCGAACTCACTCATCTTCTTAAGAATGCATATAAGTGGGCCCTTAAGAGTAAACTCATTATGAAGTTTAGTTTATTTCTACTGAGCTTTTTGCTTGCTTTCATGTTGCATCCATATCAGTAAGATAAACCAAGTAATGCAGTTCCAGGCTAGGTTGAACTCAAGCGTAGAGTATCGTTATGAATCCTGCTTGTACGGTTGATATTACATATATGTATGTATTTTATCTTTGTTCCATGTAAGTTTTTGTATATGATTTCGCGAACGCAGAGATCCATGACGTCGAGCACTGCCTGGAAAATAGTGAGTGTGAATTCCCCACTGCTTTAGTGAATAAATAGATTGGCCCATACTTATATGCTCACGCTAGCTCTGCATTCCATTTGGAGATCCATTCATGTATCATTCAAAATATCATTTTTTTAATGGTAAATTCCAGAACTTTGCTGTTAGTTACCTTGAATGCGCTCAAGGTTGTACATATTTGGCATAACATCTGAAATGGAGTTAATCCACGGGTCCTCTATATATCTCGAGTATGAAAATTACTTAGCAAAAGGGGATTCGTACTTCTTAAATATGATATGGGAAGAAACAACTTTTTAGATAAAAGAAAATGGCTCTAAATTCAAAAATTACGTTTTTGGTGAGTAATAACTTTAAAATAAATATAGAGGAAGAAAAAATGGACCGCCGAAGAACCTAGGGTGTATCGTTTCAGAGTTATAGAGCGATTCATAAAATATAGAGAAATCAATTCAAACCCTTCCCACCTTCCAAATGAAGTATCCAGGCCTCCTCATTAGAGATATCATCACCCTGTATATTTTTCCTTTGTATTCAGGTAGGGTTCTTTTTATATTTCTTGCAATTTTGTGCCCAGAATAAGGTATGGTTGGCCCACAAGGCGTCATTTTAGAATTATCCCATTTTGTTTTAGAAGACAATTCTCATGATATGAGATTCATTCAAAATTTTAGATACATCCAACGGCTGGCTGCTTCAATATCCTTTTTGCCTTTTACTGAGTGAATCAATGTTTGGTAGGTGACTTGTACTGATTTTCCTATAAGTTTTACTGGATTGATTTTTTAGACGCAATTCAATATCAATTTCAATCGTTCATATTTTGCCACCATGAAGAGCACTGCTTCAGCACAGGTTCGCCCTTTCTTTCACATTCGATGACTGAAAGTCTTGCAATTTATTGCAATAAGTCGATATTCAGAAATATTGTACAATATCGAAGTAGGTCAATCAGAGCTTCCTAAGACAATGTGAATCCATCGATGGAAAGTTCAGGCATGGGCAATCTTGAGAGTGGCACGGTAAAAATCCGCGATATAGTGAGGACTTGAGTTGGTTTTTATTCATAGTTGTTAAGGCATTAATTTATTATATGTTTTTGAACTGTTAAATATACATGTAGCAGTCACAAAAACTGTGCGGAGTTTAAATTTGATATTAGCAAAAATCTCCTGTAGGAAACATTGGTCCATCGAGCGGGATCTAAATCAACGACATTTTTATGTTTAACTTTGTGATTAAAAAACTTTTGGAAATAAAGTCTAATAAATATAAATGTCAATACATATGTATGTTACAGATTTAAATTATATAGATGTATGACTGCCCTGGTCGGTTAGAACTAACTGAATATACAACTTCCTATAGTCTACACTCTGTACTAGAGGAAAACAACAATAACGACAACTATAATAATTGGATTCTATTCAACGTCCGGGTATATTTATCTTTGTGAATATTTTTCTATTATTGGACAGGAATATTTTAACAACAATATTCTTATTTACATTTAATCCAAGCTGAATATGAAAGTGTGTACATGCATACCTACATAGCTTTTCAATCGAAATTTTTAACCACAATGTGGAATTGATATATGTAGATAGATACGTATCGGGGTTTATTTTATAAAAATTCTCTGATGGCACATAAATAAACACCCTATTGTATTGAACGTACTGTAAACAGAAAGTTTGAATTTAATTGAAATTGGAAACCAGGCATACAAATGTTATTTTTAATTTTCATACTTTTTCATTTCTTCAAACAAAAAAACGTGATAAAAAACGATACTATGTTAGTCAATCAGTAAAATCCTCATATGAATAACATCTGAGGATTCAAAATAAAGGGACACAAAAATTAGATTTTGGAAGACCTGCAAAGAATATTCTTAATCAGCGATTAGCTTGTACAACTTTTTAGAAAAAATGTGTATGAAAATTGAGAAACAGCTATTTATTGATAGTCAAACAAAATACTCTTTTATTTGAATTTTAATTAATTACAAAGCCCAAATAACAGGAAGGTTGACCATGCCTATTACGTTGAGTCAAAATCCTAGCTCTTCATGTATTTTAATAATTTTAGTTTTAAGCACAGACCTCTTAAATTGTAGATTTTGAAGCTAAATTTATGTTGTGTGCAATATGGAATAACTCATTATACATACTTAGAGGAGCTAAACGAAACAGAAATTATCATGATTCCCCACAATTCAGGGGAGTTGATAATAGAGATATTTCGTAACATATAGGCCATCATATTCATGGGATTATTTTATTACGAAGCCCAGAGTAAAACAGAGTAGCATTAGCCCTGTTAACGAATGAAAGTATGTAAATGATCCTCGAAACAAAACCGGCAAATCTTTGGTTTTGTTGAGTCTAGATAATGAATTTCCGTTTACTAAGTAATATAATCGTAATAGACGCAACATCTGAGAAAAGGAATTGTAGTACATTTGATTCGATTCTAAGGTAAATAGTTACTTGAGCACCAAAAGTAAATGGCGAAATAAGGATTTAAATGTTCACAATCGTTTTCATCCGAAATTATACTATAACTTGGCGTCATTAGCGTAACAAGTAACTTGAATATAGTTAAAATACAATAAGAATCGTTGGTGTAAATAATAAAAGGTAATGGTGCTAGGTGACTGCGCTGCGGAACACATGAATTATTCTTTAAGTTCGACAGAGAAATCGCCCCTGAAAAGAGCTCTTTTCATTCGTTCAGTTAAATGGAAACCAAAAAGAGAGAAAACCCAAGATCGGTAAGTTTATAAACGAAAATTTTCTGTCCTATTCTAATGAATGCTTTCCCGAAATCACTGTAGGTAGTAGTAGCAGATTTGTTCTTAGTGAAGTCATATTGAATGTTTATATAAAAGGCTTTCAATGAAAATTCTAAGCATCATAGACTATAAATTTTCAAATACCTTTCCAACACACACTAAGTTTGCAACAGGACAGTAATTCAATATATTTTTCCTTTTGCCCTTCCTCTGTAAGGGAATAATCAAAGATAACTTCCACGATTTTGGGAAAACAGCATTACGAAAAGATGAGTTAAATAAATAACAGAGTATTGACATGAGAGATAGAAGGAATACCATTAGGACCAGTACGTAAACTCTTAGATGTGGCTGTTACCTGTATATTCGTGTAAGAGTAAGTGCTTACTCAAGATCGTCGATTTCGAGAGAAGTATACTAGGAGTAATGTCAAGTAATTAAAATAATAAAGCTAATATCGCCGTCAATATCAGAAAAGCCTGTACTAAAGAAATCATTAAAAAATTGCTGATTACATTGGGATCTTGCTTTGAATACTCTTAAGATCAAGAGCGGTTGTATATCCATTAATCTTGTGCTTTGCTTGCGCTCAAACAAGGCGTATTCAAACACTGGAACCAAAATAAACCTTTTAGCTTCATGGGTCACGTGAGAAAAATAGTGATGGAGAGAGATACAGAGCGCGGGCGAGAGAGAGAAAGAGAGAGAGCGAGAAATATAGGAAGAATGAGTGAGAGAGAGACTGAGAGAGAGAGAGAGAAAATGAGCGAGAACAAAAGGAAGAGTTTCAAAACGATTGAATTGGACAACCAATGACTTCTCGTAATTATGTTTCAGTGAGTGATAGAGCCCGATTTAACAGGATCTTCCAAGGAACTCTGTAAGATTCCTGGAATCGTGAAAATCCTAACATAAATTGTGGGGATATTATCATAAATGTATACTTGGATCTTCCAATATATGTAAGTGCTAGAGGCAAATATCATTGGAGAATCGATGTAAATAGTTGAAGTGACTAGCAACTAATGAGGTTAGTTATTCCGGCGATAGTGATGTTCGCTCGTTGGTATTGGTAGTTTTCGTGTTCGTTCACATCAACTCTTATATATTCGCTAATAATCGTGCATTATAATATATGATTATGTAAGGGAGAATACTCGCCACCATATCCTTGAAATTCATATATGCTCATTTAAGCTTTCTCGACTTCACATAAGAATTATTGTATGAGAAAAGGCTATTAGCGCATTGAAACTAATTTTATTATGACAGTTTTTGGTGCCGTGGTGTGAACATAAGGAATCTTCAACCGCAACAGAAATAAATAATTTGCTATTGTATATGTATGTCATGCTCGAAGGATTAGTCGACTACAGCGCATGGAGTACTAAAAACAACATTTTAAGATTTCACAGAGCCATCTGTTGACAGATGATTGAAGTTGAGATCTAAGTTCCTTTATTCAAGTTTACTTTCAGTGGCTATGTATGCTATAGTGACATGGTGTCCCAGAACCATCATCAAGCAATATACTTTTCTACTCACGTTAATCTGCACATCAGTCCCTGCAATTGTGTGCTTAGATTCGATAACATCCTAACTGAAATTCCTTTGTAGTAATTACGAAGATAAAAAATTGTTAAAAAATTTAGTGAATTCCTATAATACTACCGCGATTTAGTGCGTTGAAGTGTGAACCTCAATTTGTGTTATGTGCTACATGTCAGAACAAGCAGCAAATTTGCCAACAACTATTTCTCTGTAGATTTCCATTGTATATTTGTTTCCAATCACATATATAAACTCGTAATTATGTACATGTATACCTTCTAAAGTTAGAATAGCAAACGATATTTAATAAAAAACGGAATAAAAAAAAATCAAATATTCATTAAACTAGTAACTCCAGAGTAGTTAAGTACATGAAAAATTATATTAACTTTTGCTTCCTTTTACTTTGCTCCAAGTTGACATTTCGGTTTTTAATCTTTAGCTCGTCTATGCATTTGACTTCATGATAGAAAAGTTCCCATAAATTGTATGAATGGCTTTGACAGTTTTGGGTTCGAAACGGTACTTTAAATCAACGATCTCCGGGAAAGTTTAATTTCCTGGAACTTGTTTCCCTTTATGTGAGACATTTAAGTTCATGCATATTTCGACGAAATTTTTAAAGATTTTTACACAGTACAATGAAAACTTTTTGGTGTAGTTTTGAACTTTTGCGATGTACGTTTTAATTTTAACCAAAATACTGCAAAATTGATATTCATTTTTATGAAAATAAAAATAAATTCAAATATGTTTCAGTAGTTTGTAAATCTGACAGAAAAACAAACTAGACAAAATAAAAGAACTCTCAGTGATTGCAATAAAAATTGAGGAGATAGGAAAGAATTTCTCGAGGAACGATATAAAAATACCCTGGACAGAAAATTGGCAATTGAATGCAATATCACAGCTCTTATGGTGAACGACAAAATCAATTTACTATTGGTAACTTATAGTATCACATCGATTTAACGTAGACCCCAGATGGAACAGTTCGGTTCCAAATAAATAATTCCTCGACGATCCCACCACATATATAAAAGAATTTTTCTTAGCTGTACCGTGGCAATGGGGTTTTGGTTAGGCCTGTTCAATCTTGTGACACTATAGGAAGTAACGATGCACACCTCGCTGGTATGTACACATATGGTTCACAACTGAACAGAAATTTTACTTCAGGTTTTTTGGGGGAGGTACTCTGTTTGAAAATTGAGCGGTATCAATAGAAAGAATTCTACAAGGAATCAGGCCAAAGATTTCATCCGAGCGATAAACTGAAGAGCCCCTGTGTTATACTGGGCCTAATATGAACAGCGCAGTGAATCCAGACACCTCCCCCAAACATAAACGAAAATTGTATTCTAACTAGATGTGATATGGGTCTGTAAAGTCTGATGGAGTAAAATATTTGTTGTATCTTTACAAGGATACATCTTTGGATACCAAAAATATAAGTAGTCTAATCAGGGATGCTGCTAGATAGTACTAAGCTCTATGTGTTTATAGGCGGCGAGTTCGTGATATCCACTATATTGAAAAAATTTTGAAATATATAAATATATATGAGTAATATGCATACTTATCAGACAGCATTGGTTTTTCGCAGATGATATAAGGCGAGATTCGATCTGAATATAGTGTAAGGTTAATATTTCGTGAGTTCAACATGTAGCTACGATTTTCATATACTTACAACGTTCTTGCATCCTGTGGTCTGACAAAATGTGAATTAAATGGAAACTGAGACCTAAAGAACCATTATTAAGTATTGCAAAAAGATCGGGAGAGAAGGGAGAATTCTTGAGTTAGAGGTGTTCGGTAAATTAGGTGTTGGAGTGTACCAATGGATTCTATGAATTTTGCTGATCATATTTGCATTATAGACTCCCCTGCCCACTCTAAATCAATACGCTGTCATACTTCATCCCACTTATTTACCGAACATCCTATTCACAGGCCTTATGACATCCAATAGCACCTGAATTGAATGGATAGAAGTTTTATTTCACGATCACGATATTAGGTATCAGATTTAAGGCTTGATTTTTCACTAAAACAGAAGAATGCCAGATTCTGTTGAACGTCTGCGAAATATCTGATATCGAAAATTAGGAATAGTGTTATTTCGAAAAAAAATCTTATAACATACTTTTCGACTGCAAATAAAATCAACTTTTACCTCTTTAACTTGACTTATAATTCCGACCGTAAGCCCTGCACATTTCTATAATGATTTTACATTTAGATTTGTGTAGTGGCAGTGGTTATACGTCTCCATTCACTGCTGCTACAATTGACTATTATGGTTTCTTCATATCTAAAGGTATTGGGGAGTTATATTGGCACAAGCTAATTATTGCTAAAGCTATTGAGTGGAGTTATTTCGGCGAACTCCACTATTTTCAAAACGATAGAAGAGCATTACTTCTGTTGGCATTCATATGTAGTACCCAAGAAGTCCAAATACTGAAGTCCGAAGAATATTTCACAGTTGTGATTACTTGCTCTGTCAGTGAGCCTGTATTGCGTATCGTTCTGTGCCTGATCAAATGCCGTACTTTTAGCTAGTTTTTCCTTTGGAGTGGTTTTCTAGAAATAGTTTTGTCTGGTCTGTAATCCTTATATTTTCTTTCTAGTGGAATTCAGCTTAGGCTGTTAGCCACTACACTCCTATAATCTTTCTTTGGCTGACGTGGTAGCGATCAAACGGAAAGGTATCGGCCTCGTGAATTTTCGTGAATTTTTATCTGATTTCGACCAGCTGGTCTAATTTTTTGTTGCCCAGGCAACCAATATGTTTGTTTAGCTCCTGCAGATAGTCCCATACCAGCAGAAAGAATATAGACCCGTCATTTCTGTATCCTCTATTGATGATTTCCCTGATGTAGAGCTCAATAGCTTGGATTTCTGCTTGAAAAATAGTATTGTTTGCGTCGAAGTTGGCACACATATATATTGACTCTTGGCCTGTCATTTTATACTAGAGCCCAACCCCTTCGTGGAACATCTGTATACCATTTCAGAGATGCTTTTTTAAACTCGGGGTTGTTTGACTCCCCATTTTTTGGCCTTTGGAAGAGTCTTGAATGGGATGTCAAAGCTGTATCTTGGTGTTAAATAAGTTATCTGTTAATGGAATGCTAAGATTGAGATCATTTTTAACCTCTACCATTAATTCAGGGTGAGTTGTTTTCTTCGATTTTTTATTTTCAGCAGTCAATAGTGTGTAGGTTTGAGCATTTTTTCTTTCAGTTTGAGCAGATGTAGAGGTTGTAGGTTTAGTAATATCTCTAGGGCTGCATAGACCCTGCCTAGTACCTACTCATATACTGACAAATCTTTCTTGTTTATTGTGTTGTATTTGTGTTGTTTTCTGTGCAGTTTTGTGCCACCATGCATATTGCATATGGGACGACTAGTCTGACTATTCTATCGCCAAATATACACCCAGTGGAGTATTTCGAGCTGTTATCCCCAA
This sequence comes from Dioctria rufipes, assembly GCA_963924295.1. Classification (NCBI taxonomy): domain Eukaryota; kingdom Metazoa; phylum Arthropoda; class Insecta; order Diptera; family Asilidae; genus Dioctria; species Dioctria rufipes. The sequence goes on from OZ002743.1 coordinate 162,100,567, forward strand.
TTTTTTTCCCAGAAAGTTTCTACATGTCCAGACGGAAAGCTTGGCCTTCTCAATGATTTATATGGTAAGGGTATTCAAGTTAATCTTATCGTCTAGTATTTCTATTTTTTTCTATTTCTATTTCTCCAAAGAACGTAAAGCTTATCAATTCCTTTCGACGCAGGAAAAAATTTGCAACAATTTGTGCCACAAAGTTTAGGTATTTTTCGACAAGATTAGGAAATGTTCCATAAAATGTAGGGAATATTCCCTAAAATGCAGGCTTTCCCCCTTAATTTTAAGGAATATTCCCTTAATTTTAGGGAATAGTCCCACTTCTCTTACAGTGTACCTTTTCTCTTTATGCTTTTCACTTTTAGTCCAATTTCGCTGAACCAACTTTAGTTAACATAGCCCCATAAGAAAAAGTCTAATGATCTTAAGTTACAATGTTGTCATTATACCTTGATCTTAATAAAACGATGGTTTCACGAGCAGTGTGACAGCTGACACCATGTTCTTGGAGCCACAGAGCAAACAAATCCATTCCACTCAAATTCACGCCATAGAAAATTTGAAATCATTAAACGTTTTCGTTCACCATTCAGAGTTACAGCCACACCTTCGTCATTTGAAAAATACTAACGGTCAGTTATTCCACCTGCCCAAAAGCCACACCACATCGTATCTTTTTTATTGGATGCCATGCTCGCTCGACTGTTTCCTGATGCTTGGCATCAGCCCTAATTTCGAAAATTCTGTTTGTTGACAAAACCATCCATTCAAAAGTAAGTTTCATCGCTTAAGATGGTTTCTTGGGCAAAATCTAGATCACTTTCGAACTGGATCTAGAGCCCAACCAGAAAACTATCGAAGCAAATTATGGTCAGAAGGCTTAAATTCTTGAGTTAACCGAATCTTATAAGGACGAAGAGCTAAATATTTTCTGTGGAATGCCGCCTAATTGCTGCGGAACCGCGTGGTATCTATAAGTTTGGATTCTCAACAACACTATCACTTTGCGTTGTTCGGCTGTGCTGATCTGCAACTGAACCAGTGTCTTCGAATACAAATATCACATGGCCCTGCTAATTCGTTAAAAAAACATGTGACAATTAAAAGTTGTACCACTCTTATTGGACTCCTTTATAATTGACACCACAATAAGGGGGATAGTACACCGCCTTGTGGATAACCTTTGGGAGCCTAGATCATCAAAGTTTTATTTTTGCTAGTGGGAAGTTTATTATTCTACCTTTAAACATGAGCTTCATCCAATTCCAGAGGTACTATTTTTTTAATGCCTCGATCTTGCATAGCTTAGTTTGGTGGATATGCTGATGAGTGGTGTGGTAGAATGCTCCCTCTATAGCAAAGAAACCACCAACACGGATTTCTTTGGATATCACAGGTTACTCTATTTTGGATACCAACCGATGTGTAGTAGTGCATAGATTGTTGAGTTACCTGGCTGGTAAACGCAGTTTTTTATGATTTATGTATGTTAAAGCGGGCAGATTTATGAGAACTAATTTTACCATTTTCACCATTAATTCGGAGAAAGTCTTATGAATTATTTCAAAATGCATAAACGACGAGTGTACCTACGTACATTATGTACAAAAAGCATAATCATTACAGAGCATAAGTGAAGCCGAGACCGGATGGGTAGCTTTAAACTTTGCAAAAATGGCGTATGTATGTAGGTATGTATATATATATATCTGAGGACCCATGACACTGTTTCAGGTTAATGAAGTTAATATGAAAGGTAGAAAAAAAAAAGACAAAACACGGAGGAAGCATTGTAATGCAACGCGAAATAACAAAGAAAAGCTGGAAAGGATATGTTCCATTTTCGTGAATGAACTGAATAAGCTATTCTGCCAGAGAAATAAAAAACAAGGAAAATCTCACCAGAATACCCAGGTACAATAAACAAGAGCAGAAAATTATTTGGTTGGATAAGCATAATTTGTCAGGTTCAAGTATGAACAAGGAGGATGTTCCCAATTTTAGCTGTTTGGGAACCTTCCTGCTCTTATGAGACTTCAATTTTCCATTATATGGCTGTGTGCACTTGAGAGTGTTTATGTTTTTTTTTGCCTCAAACTGATATAAATTGCAATTTGCTTTTGCTGAGTTTGTCCTTCGTCTGAATTATTAATATTACATACGTGTGGAAGTGGGTGGAGTTATTCACAAGAGATTTGGCTTTGCTATTTTCGTTTTTTTTTTTAATTTCTTGTTTTGTGTAAATGACAGAGCAGAAGATTCAATGTAACTTTTGTTTCTTTGCAAAAATTGTAATATGAAATTGTTAGAAATTATCAAAGGATCATTCACAGATGTAGGCTTTTCGGTAATTAACTTATTAGATATTTTGAAAATTTTAATTAAATATTACAGAGAAGAAAGAAAAAACAGCTGCTTCGTCTAGTTTACGTCCATTTACTGACGATTGCTATTAATAATTGAAGTTACCGTTGCTATTCCCTCTCGTATTTAGTAATTTTCTACTTCTCAAGTCACAAATGCTTTCAGCTGACACTTCCCAGTAACTGAAAAAAAAATATATTTTAGGGCGTAATTCTTCGATGGATTGGAAATTCTTACATTTACTTTAAAGATTCTCATTAACCGGACGAATAATTGCTTTTCATATCCTAGATGAAATCAAAGCGTTTATCTATATTAAGTTTCTTTATACAAAATAGGTACGTAATTACGGCATTGCAAAGTTGATTGGACATCCATGTGCTAATATTAAAAGTTTATTCACTTCAAGTTCATCAAAGACTGATTACCAAACAACTTAAAAATAATTATTAGAAATAATAATAATAACTAATAACATGTACATGAATAGAATAAAGTATAAAATAGATATAACAGTCAAAAAATAAAAAAATAAAACGTGCTTAGCTGACTCTTAATTTGGGCTTTAGTCAAATTAAAATTAATGCGTTCGGAATTAGCGATATTAAAAAAGGCGAAAGATCGCAAATATCGACTTACCATATGAATACCTTAACTAGTGTTGTGATGAGGAAATTGAAAAAAAACATGATAGCTAAAGGGCGAGGAGGAATTGAAATGCAAAGTGCCGCCAGAAGTTGAGGGGAGTTAATAACGGCCTGTAAAATACCCAAGCGAATACGACTCTGGAACAATTACGTATTTTACTTAGGGCGTATAAAAAAATAGAATAAGTCTTTGCGAATATGGAGGCAGAGCAATGGGATCGCTGAAGGGAAGGCAACGAAGTGTACCTAAACCTCAGGAATCTCCGTTCAACCACCTCAATCTAAAGGTGCCCAACGAGGACAAGCGTTCGCCAAAATAGGTCTGACAAAGGCACAGTAGTGAGAGATTTTGCAATATAAGGATCGCCGAATTTCTTCCTTCTCACAAACCCTAAAGTAGCGTTAGCCTTCTTCACGATGGAATTAATATGATCCTCGAAAGAAAACCAAGAGGAAAAACCAATTCCCAAATCTATAGTTTTGTTAAGTCTAATCAATAAATTTTCATCTATAAAATAATTAAAATACAGGGTACACTTTTTTCTAGAAAAGTATATAGTACCACACTTACTAATATTGAAAGGTAGAAGATTAGTGGAAATGGTTAAATCTGAATTTAGAAGAGCACAGTCATTTTTATCCGAAATTATACCAAAAGCTTTGGCATCATCAGCATAAAAGAGTACGTTACAATTGGTTAGGTTTGAGCCCACATCACTAATATAAATAATGAATAAAAACCGACCGAGATGGCTACCTTGCGGAACGCCAGAGATGTTTGTAAAATCAGTGGAAAAAGTTCCCCGAAAGAGAACGCACTCCATATGGTCTGACAAGTATCACTATAAGCATGTAACATACGCTTAATGCCGTCGTTGTTAGATAGTACTTTTCGGTACATCGAATAACTAACTTACTTACGTTTGTATTCTGAAAGCAATTTGATGAAAATCTTCAAGTCCTTCGCGGTATTGGTGGTCAGTTTATTGTAGAATCTGGTCTTAGACTTTCTTGGTTATAGATGTCAAGAGCTCCATTTTCATATTTTTTTGTTTGCGAAGGGGACCTAAGAGGAAAAATAATGACAACGTTCAAATATTTACCCCGTGGGGGAAAACTTTCAATATGTGACAAGGTTCTTTTGGGTAGTCTTTGTGTATTTATCAACAGTGAGAACTGTTTTTCAAATCAAATTTGTAAAAATAACAGTTTTCTTCTTAAATTAATTAAAAGAGCACCAAGCTAAACACCTTTTTTAAACCTTTAAAGCATTACACTGGCCCCTCTCCGGATTTATCACTTATGTCAGCCTGTACGGAACTTTTAGTCTCATTAGCATGAACTACTGAACACAAGCAGAGTTTATTACGTGCAACGTGGTTGATTACCATTCCTGTTTTTTTTATATAGTCTATGATATACATACAGATAAGAAGTTATTGTGTGTGAATTTCCAATCTATGTAGTTGACTTGATACTTGAACTTTTTTTTGGGTGCTACTCTTACGAATTTTATCTTTGTACTATAAGCCATTGCTTTTTTTTATAAATTTGTAGCATGAGGTTTTAATACTCCAAAATTGTCCACCATATTTTCCATTAAACTGTGATTTTATTTCGTGGTTGTAACTTGTAAGTAAGTTTCGTAGAAATTATCATAATTTTCAACGCCAACAATAACATAAGGAAATAAACGCCCAAAACAGAGGACTTTCCCAAAATGAAACTGAAACTCCTATATTAAGTTCTCTTTTACTTTTAAGTGTACAATAGCATATAACGTAAATTCAACAAGGGATGCTAATTACTAATTTGTTAAATTATGAGTTAGCACAAAAAATTGAAAGTTTCAAACTGCGGGGCAGGGCAGAAGCCACAATGAAAATAAAACCGTCAACAAACGAGATTTGATAACTTTTCCAATTTTCTATCTTTGTGGTTCTTAGTCCCATAAGATGAGAAGGGTCAATCGGAAAATAGAGAAAGGACACAGTTTCTGTTAACCACAAATGAGAAAAATATTAAGAGGTAGAATTCTATTTTACAATTTTGAAAAGAGTCTTCCCCGTGAAGTATGTTAAGTAATTTGCGAATTTACGAATATTGCCAACTTTTTATACAAATTAAGCATTTCGAATTTCAAGGGAATAGAATTTTTCTGTGTGCATTTTCTAATTGTCTCAAGTATAGGAATGTTTGTATATGGGAATGAGTTTTATTAACTATATGGCTACCTTCACTTCAGGTGACAGAAGTATATATGTGACGGTATTGTGAGTGTAACTCGATTGGTATGTTAAATAATTAATACATTTCTAAACTCAAAATACTGAATGGAGTCTGGCTTTTGAATATCTGCTTAATTTGGAAAGGTTCCAGTTGATAGAAATTAAGAAATTAAATTATTGTTTTTTCTCAATCTTCTACATTTTTAAAACGAATATAAATAATTTAATGTTCTCCCCGGAAAGCATGAGAAAAACTAAACTATAATGTATATAAAAGAAAATCTGGAAAAGTGCAAGTAAATTAAAATTACCAAGTGTTCTGCTTTGCTTGTACTACTTCCTTTCTCGGACCGTTTCTTTTAAGCTGTAGTCAGAATAACGAGTTGTCCGCACACATATTTTAGTGGCAGCACTTTCATTTGTATCAATTACTCCAAAGGGAATGGTGCCTAAAACCATAAATGGCACAAGAACTAGATGTCGCATAGCATACTAGAGCAGAGTATACAGATTGTGAAATGGGTAGTGCGTTCTGGAATGGACCATAATATGTTTTAGAGCGTACCGAAAGCAAATGTTTTTATAATAGGACTTTTGTATACATTTGATCGAAGTCCTTAGCTTTTCAGATATGAAAAAATATAAACTACTTGACGTATACATAATTTCAAATGTTGTGGTCCATTCCGGAATGGACCATCCAGCCATATAAAATTTGTATACTTTTTTTGGTACTGCATGCGACATCTAGATCTTGTGCCATCTATGCTAAAACCAATGATATTTGACGACTTGTTTTTATTTTTATTTTGTGTACTTTTTTTATTGCGGGCACTGATTTTATGGCTAGTACTACGGCCATTGACGTCCGGTTATTAAGATTCTGTAACCGCTATGTATATGCAAAAAAAAAGATAAAAAACCTTAACCAAACATCAAATTAAAAACAAAACAGGTAAATTTTCACCGATGATAAGAAACAAGCCTTAGAGCAGCATATTACAAAATTATTATTTTCTATAGTCTGTCTATATTTGAGTGTCATAAATTAGCCTATGAAATAGCTATAAAAAGCAACATTCTATTGGTTAGAATAGAACAGATATTAAGCTTCCAAAAGTAGCGGCATGGCTAGTGCGATTTTAATCTATATCCTTAACTTACAAGCTATTTTTCACAAAGTCGAAAAGCAAGGCTGGTCCTTTTTGGGGAAGGAATGTAGATTTTAAACTTGAAAGTCCCATCCTAAGTGCACTCCCCAGGCAATAATTTCCCTCAGGGTTCCTTTTAAATTTCATATATATTAGCAGAAGCTGTAACAGGACCTCTGGGATTCAGTAAATTGAACCGATTGAACTAAGGCCACTACAAATACCATTGTTCACCTTTAAGGTTTATGAAACACTGCTCATAAATCTGCAAAAAAAACTTAGAATTGGCTCAAACTCTGACATCTCGTATCATGCATATCATTCAATAGGTAGGAGCCTATTATATCACCTATTAGATAGATCGTTAATTAGCTCCATTCAGTACAGGTAACCTTTGAGAGAAGAATGCTCAGTAAGAATAGAAAGCAGGGTAGTTCTCAGTGTTGGCTTGTTTAGTTCCAATATATTCTCCGTTAAAGTTGGGTCTCCTCCACAGTTCTTTCGTTATTATACTCATAGAGTCATCTAACGAAAAACAACGGTGCTGGGAGTCGGCCCAAGCCAAAATATTAATGGTAAGGAGTTGCAATATTAATGTTAAGGAGTTGCAAGACAAACAACATCGTTCACTTTTTGTACTGACGTGAAGCTATGAGCTTTATAAATAAGTTCGGATGGATGTTTTCAGATCTATTCATGGAAATAGTTCTACGCCTTTTAAAGCACAGGTACCTTCGGCTGCAGATACAGCCCAATTGTACTTATATATGATAACTATGAGTGGTATATTTAATTGGCTGTTTTGGCTTAAGTAAAAGAAATTTGAGTAACAGTTTTAAATAATTCCGGTACATTCAGAAATTAATATATAGATATTGTTAATTCTTAGGACGTCAAAATAAAAAACAATAGATTTTTTTTTCATTCTAACGATCCCAGAATGCTTGATAACTGTTAGATTTTCTTGCAAAACTTGGAAACCTTAGTGTCTTTCCTTCCATTTTATCGTATACATGTACCTACCTAAATTCAACCGTTCTTGAGATAACCTAGTTTTTATAATTTATTAATTCGTTCCTTTCATGGTTCCGCATACGTTGGAAAGCGTAGACTGTTTATTAGCATCTAAGCTGAAAATCAACTATATACATAGGTAGCAAACCAAGGAAGTTACGGGGTGTTGGGGGAAAAGTACCTAAAATCGCAAATCTCCTCATAACTCTGAAAGGATGCATTTGCCCACACCCTCCGGTCCAGTACCATACTATCATATACTTTTTTTTATTTCTAACACTGCAGCCTATTTCCTGGTTCAGTTATGACAATCAATTCAGAATCACCCTGTCTTTAGGAACTTTTAGTAATTTCACTCCTTCAGTGATTTTACCGACTATTAGAAAATAGTTTACATTTAAAAATAAGTATTTTAGTTATGAAAAACATCATAGCATATTTTACTGTTTTGAACCGTTTCGGGTAGATATAATCCGAGTGGTAAATTTCATAGAACACTTTTAAAATATCACGAGGGAAGCCATAAGAATTATTTCTGTAAGCCAACGCGAGAAAATTCGGGGTATTTTTACAAGTAAAAAAATAAAGCAATAACATTGCCTATAAATAGGCTAATTAAATTTTATGAAAAGTCGTGTCTCCTCTTTAATTAAATCTTAATTGATAATATTAATTAGAACAAAAAAAATTCTAATTATTTGAAATAATTTTCTTTTCAGATAATTTCATAATATCAGCACATCAAATTCGGAAAATATGGCGGCCATCACCGAAAATCTTTTCGGATCAACAACACGAAAAAGTAGGAAACATAGCAATAACGTGCTGCGACGCCGCATGAGATTCTTCGAGAGAACATTGCCATTTTGACAGTTGGTGTGGAATGTGGTGCTCTTAGAATATATTTCTCTCTATATTCTAAGATGTGTGCGATGAAAGTTTCATGACAGGAAATTTGAGTTAACATTTTTGTGTAAGTAGATATGTACTTATTTAAAAATTTTCGTTATCGTGTTTTGTTTAGAAAAATTATCCGATGAATTTGGTATACGGACAAATAGTGAAGTGCCGAGGTGAACAGATTTGTGGTGTTCAAATAGTGATCGTAGGTGTAGTTTGTGTGAAAAAGTGAAAAGGAAATAGTTCTAATAGTTAAGTGCTCTCTGTTAAGTGTCCTGCACAGCATGAGAATAGATGATTTCCCCAATGGAAAATCCTCTCATATGGAATTTTGTGGTAAGTTCTTTAAAATTTATTTTATTGAGCTAGGATTATTCTGTATGATTGCTCCTTTAAGATTTTGCAGAGTGATCAATACTTCTTTGTTTTTGCATATACTATTTGAAATTTTATCTATTAGGATGAATTATGTGGATCTAGCATTAACTCAATTAGTTAAGAGAGCTGTTATAAGAAACCTTTCCGAGTGCACGTAGATACTGTTTCTGGTAAATTCGAAGACAACCTACTTCAGGTCTTTGTTATGATAAAGTGCTGGACTCGAGGCACTTATTTTACAATAGAATTGAACTCGCTTTGCATTTTAATGTGAAATATTTACACGAACTTGATTATGAATTAATTAAGGGTCTTTCGTTAGACTTTACAAGGAGGAACATTGACTCCCAAGTTTACGTGACACATCTTAGCTTGTATCTAATTCGTGATCTGCTCCAGGGGTTGGATTCCGCAACTATGAGTTTACTTCTGTACACAAATTTTGTGTACACCACCTTGCTCCGATTCTGCAAAAATCGAAATGAGTTTTCTGTCAAAATTGTGTACATTTTAATTAATATTTTCTCACGGCCATTTTGGTCGTGAATTTTAAATTGGGAGTTTTTGTCAAGCGGTATTTTCAAAATTATTTGTTAAGTTATTTATTTTACCTTTCTCTAAGCCGTAATTGCCTTAACACTAGTGAATTCATGTAAGTCATTTCTTATAAAAAAAAACTTTACTTTTTCAAAAGGCTGTTTTCTCACTCAAATAACATTCAGCACAGAATCTTACGGAATCGCTTGAAATTCACAAGTGTACACTTTCCCTCACGGTGAGATTTTAAATCGTGTACACTGGCAAATTCTTCACAGTTGGGGAATCCAGTCCCAGGAAGTTTAAATTCGAGCATATATTTTTATAAGAATTTCGTCCCCCTGGATATCGAAGAACAACGATATCGTTCTCAAAGGTTAGTACATAGAAATTCTTCATTAGAAGTGTAATATTTTATATCAGATATAAATACCCATTTTACTCTAAATTATACTCATCAATTCGCCGATATACTGTAGCTACTCCTGGAGTCAGCTTATATAATACACAAAAAACATCACAGCTTTGTCCACTTATACTTAATTCTTCGATAAGAATGGCTATAAATGTTAATATTCCTTCCGTTAAAGAACTTAACTAGCTTTTTTCAGGTTTAGACAAAGTCAGTGTTCTTTTGGTGTATAGCCAATTCTTGTTGAGGAGCTTCGTTCTCTTCGGTGGGAGAAAACTGTGGCATATTGAAAGCCGGCTTAACGCAAGGCACTGATGTTTTGAATAACGCTATTAAGTGGGACTGTGGGCTGCGATGTTTTGTAGGAAGCTGATGGATTTAATACTAACTGCAACGCCTTGAGAGTCTGCCTAGCCTAGACATCTTGAAAGCCTGTTTAATGCAGGGAATTGATGTCTCAGATGGTCTCTGCGACATGGGCAGCGGTGTATCTTGGATGCCTCGCTACTGGTAGATCAAGCGTTCAATTAGTAGCCAGATTACAAGTGATCAACTTCTGGACGGCAAAAAAGTGCAGTAGCCCCAAGACGGCTGAAGGGAGACTGTGTGCTGTTGGGAAAGCGACCACTCAGGCCCAGACTGTCCCTATGACAGTCTGAACGTGCGCTGGAATCAATCCGACCCTACATAGTCTAGGTGGTTGCTTCAGGATGAATGACAGGCCTGGTATTGTCTGCAGAGTTTGTTTCTAGAAGTCTGGACTCAGTCGACTCTATGTCGATGTGGTGGACTTAGTAACAGCAGCAGTGATGCTGGAGCTCCAAGGAGGCATCTTAAGTTTCCGCAGCGGATAGTCAGCCCATTGTCCTAGACCTAAGAAAACATGGATTCTGAGAAAAAATACTTTTGCAGTCATTAAATAAAATGCCAGCTCTGCGGTTACGAAGTCTTCTCGGGGATTTTTCTTTATTTGTGTTGTCTCTGGAGCCTGATTAGTATTTTTTTATTTATTTATTTTTCTAAGTAGTGTGACTGAATGGACAGTTGGCATCAGAATAATAAATTGTGTTATTTGTTTTTCTATTTACACTAAAGTCAAGGCCTAACTAGCTCAACTTTCCTACGTTCAGCAAAGTTTTACTAGAGGCGAATTTCGAATGATTTGTGAGAATTAGACTAAAGTTGCTGTTTATCCATTCTCGGAAGTGTTTGAGAATTCTGGATATGGATAGGCTTCGTAGACTGCACAGAACTTCCAAAATAAGAGATGGCATTGGCATCTATATAGCTAATATAATACAATGCAGTCTGAATTAAATGACAATTTACTACAATCGGGAAATTTTGATTGTTCACTGTTCGGGTATCAGATATCCATCTCACCAGGCGTACGTAGGCGTACGGCAACATTTATCGATAATGAATTTACTGTCATCTCGGCTACTTTTGTGAGCCTGATGGGCTAATATATTCTCATCTTTTTATTATTATTATTCTCCGACTCTTGTCATCTCGCTGTTAGTTGGTAGCTCTAACTTAGCATATTTTCATTAAGCACTGTGGCTCTGACATTTTCAAAGAGAACTTTCTCATTCGCTATTCATCTCAATTATTTTCAACTGTCAATTACCAACGAGCAATGTAGGATTATAATCCATTTCATATTCTGCCCCAGCCTGTTCTTATTCACAATTAGCAATTTATTTTAATCGTGGAGTAGACTGGCTGATTTGGAAACGAGATTTCGTTAGTTCGTTCTATTCTTCGCAATTTTCTTTATGTCTTAAATTATTACCGAATTTTTAAAAGATCTTCGTTTTCTAATTTAACCACATACTATAATCTAAACAAAACCTGTTCGACAGATTGTCAAATAACATTTTCTTTCTGAGGATGATTATTATTGGGTACGTACGTGTGCATGTCAAAGACTATGATTTACTGAATTCTCTGCATGTTTTTGACAGTCAAGTACCTGCCCTCGAGCAGTATAATCATCATCTGTGCTGCACTTTTGATATGCAATAATAAATAAAATAATAAATTTATTTTACAATCTTCGTACCTCCGACAGGATATTGAGAAAGTTCAACATATACTGTGTGAATACTCCAACCTTACCAAATGTAGAACACATACGCCTGATAGATACGAACTGGTGGAACTAGTAGACAAGGAGTTGTGCGACCTAGTGAGGTTCATTAACTCTTGTGGCTGGTGATAATGCGCCATCCTAAGTGAAACAATAATTTCCAGGTAAGGTCGTGATGAGATGGCATTAGAACTGACTCTCAATTGTTTCAATGTGACTAATTCTAGCTATTTCGACAGTTGCCACTCTATCCTATCATAACCCAGTTTTACTTTATTGGCTATTAATTTAACAAAATGCGAACTGACTGATTTCTCTAAACGGGTTGTCGAATAGGCGTGTACACAATTTTATTTTTCGTAGTTTACGAACTGTTCAAGACTTTTTTAACCCTTTGGAGACGGATTTTTTTTGTTTAAGAAAACAAAAGGGGCAGGTTATATTTCTAATACTTACTTCAGGTGATGAATTTATTCATTATAATAAGGTAGAAGAAAAGAAATTTTTTTCACATCAGTGCAAAGTGACAGCCTGGGACACATATGTCCCATTCGGCCTGCGTACTGGTATATATATATGTCCCATTAGTCTTATAAATATTACGACAAAATATATTTTGATTCGATTCACATGTAGTGTAATTATATGTAATAAAAAATAAATAACAAAATAGTGTTTGTACTTAATTATTGTATGACAAGGTGCAAAGCACGTGTAGCAGAAAGGTATATTGAACATGTAGGTTGATTTTTTCTAAATTGAATTGTTGTTTGATTGATGTGGCATCAAAATGAAAATGTTGCACTCCAACAGTTCTTTATTTAAATGAATATATAAATATATATATACATCTATATGTATCCTAAATTCTTGGTATTTTTATTTTATTTACTCTGGCAAACAATCAGCGCAAATAATACTCTGACAAACAAAAATTATATTTTATTCTATTTTTAATTATAAACAAAAATAAAAATTATTTTGTAGCTTCCGCTACACTCGTCGTTGTGGATCGCCAAGATCCAATATGAACGTAGATGAGATAGGAGAAGCTTTGTAAAAAGCAGACCTCCGCTAATATGACGGGCGCAACTGTAAACAGCAGATGCCAGGTGGAAAAATAAAAGACTACTTGTTGTTATATCTAACTAGAAAAATAAATTGGTCTTTATTCGGGTGTTGCTATTTAATTTAACATAAACTATTTCTTACCGTTAACACAATTCGGTTGCTCTTTTAATTTCCTCTTTCTTAATACAAAATGCATACTTGCATTTTGTTTACAATTTTTATAGGTCATGACGCAAATGAATATTCGAATTTTGTTTAAAATTATTCTAGGTCATGACGCAATCTGATATGCAACTTTGTTATTGATTGATTATTTTATTTAATGCGAATTGTTTTCGATTGCGTTGCAATTGTTTTCTTGTGTAATTTATTGGAATGCTTGTGCTTTGATTTATGCGATCATACCACAATTACCTTCTTATGGGCAAACGTTTACTTAATTCTCACAGATATTCTGCAAGATATTCACTTACTTGAACTAGGTAAATTTCGACTTGCCGTAGATTGTCATTTGCACGTTAGTGAATTCTTATCAAGCTATTTGTATGCAGGATTGACTTCTGGCTTTTGTATAGTAATGAGAAAGTTTTCTTTAGATTTCGATTTCATTCTTATAGCGTCATCATTACTTGAATATTTGCAATAGGTTCCTTTTGCGCCAGTGATATTATGAATTTTATCTATGGAAGATGTATACAAAAGTTCCCGGGATGTGGAAAGGAAAAAATTCAGAAATGTATATAGGCATTACGGGAAAAGTGTCAGTGTCAGTTCTTTGTGCTGACAGCTTTCTTTTTTAATACCGTAGTTTCCATAGGGAAATACTCCTTCTGGTTTCATAATCTTCTATTTTCTATTTTAAATAGATTCATTGGTATAAGTTGCAGGATATGAGACTTAAGTAGCGAATGGATTCTTCCAGCAGAAATTTATAATTTACAATTAACGATCGGAATCAAGTCAGCGATGGATGATGCTATCCTCAGAAACCTGTTCGTTTATTACAATCTTCAATGATAGTATCGAAGAATGCGTTGGTGTATTAGCGTCTAGGAGACTCTACTCTATGGATTGGTAAACTTCAGGGATCTTCTGTCTTCAGGGATCTTCTGTCGTCAATAGTTGATAATATCGCTATAATATCCCACTTTGTGCCCACAAGAAAAAAAACCTTTCTGAGGATAAATAGCTTAAAAAGTAGATATAGTATAGCATACCAGAGTAAAGTATAGAGATTTTGAAATGGTGCATTCCTAAACGACCTACACCATATTTTAGATCGTGCCGAGAGCAAGTGTTTCCTTAACATCAGTTTCGTACTCATTTGATCGACACGGCAGATGCGATAAAATATGAATGCGACATCTAGTTCTTGTGCTATGTGTGCTCTGAGTCACGTATTGTGAGTCGAAAAATGTACTCGAACACACTTTTCATTCTCGGGACCCCTTCATTCCGCTCTCTGTGATTTCTGGTCAGAATCATTATGTCTCGTCCTACGTAATAATCGTTTTCAAATAATTTAGATCTCCATTGACTATATTGCCCAAACGATGACAAGTTACTCTTCTGCTCCTCCTGCCGCAAAAGCGGAACGAATTTGGCACATACTTTTCGTTCACCCGAAGTACGCCTGTAAAATGGTGCGAATGAATTCATTATTGATATTTAGCTCGTCCGAACTCTTGTTATCTTTTATATACTACTGATCTTACAGGAAAATTCAATACAATTGCATCTATAGGTACGTTAGTGTAGCGCGGCGGCGCCTCGCGTTTTACAACAAAATTTGAAGGTATATTTTTCCACCTTCCTTTTCAAATATGATGAAAAAAGAACAACGATAAAAGTTTTCACTTACTCTTAATCTGGATTTCATTAATTAAAGAAGAACTTTAAGATTTTACATTTACTTCGTTTTCGCACCCTTGTCTGTTAGATAGAGCTACCAATACTTGTTATAAAAAATGAGATCCAGAATATTTTACACAAATGGTGTGGTGGGACTTGTATGTTGTTTGCTGTTCGGCATAGTCTTTGAACGTAAAGGACTTCATGGCTCATGTGAATTTAAACATAACGTCTTCAAATGACTTATGTACCTATCCAAATTTTGGAGGTTAACAGAAAACCATCTTCACTGCTTTCTAATTAATCCTGTGTACCACAAGGGTCAATCAATGGTCCTATTTAGTTTTCCATTTATTATTTATTAAAACTATCGGTACAGTAACGCAAAATGAATGACCGCGTATTATTTAGACACAAACCTTTGAATGGCATCCATACTATCAATAGAATTTTTGTTCGGTGCGTTTGTTTTCCGAAATCTGCGGTTTATTCGGCATTGAACTGTTAAAGAAAGCTCAATGGCAAATGTAACTTGATTCTCACCCTACCCCGCCGACTCATTTCATTTATCAATCGTCGATGAATTTAACACTATACAAAATTGCGATCCTGTGATATCGGAGTGATGTTTTAAATCAATTCGACTTGTAAAAGAAATATAATCCCTGGATCGGAAAAAAGGCGAAAGATAAGAATATACTCTCGATATTCTGTCATCCTCATGTCAGCAAGATTAAGTCCCTGAATTTCTGAAGAAAAAGATGGGCCTATAGAAGTGGGACCCATTCTATCCTCAATATTTTAAAAAATAGTGACTTAAAGAAGTGATATTACTTCAAATTTTCGACACTCTTGGAGTTCGTACAGGAGGACTGCGTTTACAAAAACCACATCCGTATCCTACTGACAGTTACAGACTCCAAATCAAACATTGAAATACTCGTTCTCTTCCAAAAACATGTATGGCAGTTGCGATGAAATAAATTGTTGTGGTACCACAACTACAGGCTGCTGAATCATCTAAGGAACTCGGTATTGTCTCAGCTTATCGCATTCTGTTAGCTCCATCTCTATAATGATCCGTAACAAGCTTTGGACTTTGCAGGGATTACTACTTGGTTGAATGTTAGGCCTATTCTCACCATACCATTTGGGGAAATTTAGATGTCAGGAAATAAAGTGAACAACTTTTCCCGTTTATGACTCGAATTTGGCTTATCTTCTTGAATCAGAGGATTGCATCAATTTTTACTGACTCGCTTATTGAGTTCTACATTGGTGCTGATGGATTGAAGTGGCCTTATTAATAATCCCAAATAGACGAATTAGTAGAGGTTCCCGATGGAATGTAACTCCTGTCTTGCGAATGTGTTGAGTGTAACGTCGGTATTGAGAAGACAGTTAAAAATTCTGGAAACTATGATTTCGTGTAAGACTTGTTCCCCTCTCATATGAATTGGAAGGTAGTTGACTTCTTGGTGGAATTGTAGTCTTAACAGTTTTTCAAGGTTATTCAAGAAAGCAATGAAGATGGTTTTCGAGTGTTAGTGTCAAAATGTACTACGAGTTGGATTTTGTTGGCCTTTGCGAATCACTTATCGATATCGGCGCTAAAGAGTTTTTCGACTGATATGCTGAGTAAAGAGATCCAAGAGATGAGTCATGTAGGCTTGTGATCTAGAGTCACTTCCTTGGCTGTAGGCTGAAACATAAGACTTAAAGTTGAATTGTGAACTTATATTACAACTTTACAATAGTGCTGATTGCTGCACTATTGCTAAGGATAATACACTGAACATACTGTAGCATAAAGATTTATGTTATACGTTTTTGACACCAAGTTAATGGTTAAAGTCGTCTTCATTTCGAAACTTTGTGTAATAAAGCTTATTGCATTCTTCTTAGGAAGTACCGAAAGCATGGAAAGACATTTTGATGAATATCTAAATGGAGTCAAATTTTTTCCTCATGCATACCGAAATTCTCGATATTATTCCTTGGATATGGGATAACTACAAATTCCTTTATGCATTCAAATCTCAAATCCCAAATGATGTTTCATTTTCATCCGCACATAACCAAATCAGAAATTTTCTTTGCATTGAAATAATGATGTGGAAAATGGGGATTTTATAATTAACTATTTCCCCCTAATTGCTCCTTGGGCAAAATCTTCTCATAGATCAGAAAATAATGAATATTTCTGTGGAATTTAGCATCCACATTGATGAAAGAGCTTCTGATAAATTATAAGCGGCACATCCTCTGTTTAAAAAAATTGATTGGCTCCATCAGAGCTGCAAGAATAAATTGGGTAAAACCAAACTGCAAATTTTTCGAAGATTTTAAGATGGAGATGCAAGAGAAAGCTTTCACTCTATAATATATACAATTTATATATACCGAGCAGAATTTTTTATACATAAATGTTATCTTTTTACTCAATGGACAAAAAGGGTATGATAAATTCCTGGTCCCAGTGGTGATTTCACAGAAACTGATTTATCTCTACTCGTTTTTCATGGAGAGAAATTTATCCTATTGGCAAAACTCGATTCAGTGTTGAATGGAATCTACTCAACTTATAAACCATGACCGAGATTTCTTATTTTGGTGATTTACTTTTTTTGGTCTAGCACAGATTCCTTTCAGGTTTTTTTTCGCCTTCTTTTACAAAATGAAAGCAATCGGGAAACATTTGAGTGATAAATGCTTTGATAACACGAAGAAATTATTGAAACATTTCATCTTGACCTATCTACCTACCTAACCAACTCCACCTCCCCATGAAATATGAAAATTTGCAATTTATAACAAAACGATTTCCGTGAAATTACTTTCGGCGTTTAATTTTCCAACTGGAGTCGTTAGTTGCTTGAATTTATTTTTGTGAAATAATGAAAATGAGAGATAGGGAATTGTGGAATTGAGTAGATATAAATAGTACAAAAGAAAACTGAATACAATGCGCACTGTTTGAAATCCTACGAGGAGTTGCAGACGAATTGTCCATCTATTTATTTTACCAAACTGTGTCATTTTGCCTTTGTAGTACATGTTATGGTGTAATGAAATATTTAGATTCAATGGATCTGTGAAAAAGAATATAGTTATGGTCTTTTCAGTTCCAGGGCTCTTGTTTGACCAGCAAGTTTAGTTGAGGATGGGGTTTTGTACGCACATTAAGAGAGCGGCGGAGGACCTAGTATAGAGTGAACTCTGGTGTCAATTAGCCACTATCTAATAGTTCTGTAAGCTCCTCTGTCCAAGGATATATTAATTTTAGAACAAAAATTCTTCTTATTCCCCTTTCGGGGGCCACTGTAGTCCTATATATTTGCCTTCCATGTCTCTGTGACGATTTCTGACGTTTGTTATTCGGACCGCTTGAGAATATTTTTAGAATGTCGACTTAAGCCCTTATATTCAGTAATGAGTATATGTGTGATCATTTCGTTAATTTCACTTAGGATGAACTAAGCTCTGTGGAGATTTTTAAGCGAATTTCTGATCCCACTACACGAAAAAAAAAAGATTTTCTAAACTACTAGAAATAAATTACTTGCTTTCAGAAATAGGCCAAATTTAGAAAGTAAATCTTAATTATTTCTCAAAACGAACAATCCAAGTATATAAATTCTTGTCGTCGGGAATAAATTCTTGGTACTAGTAAGTACATATTTCTTTATTTTACACACCCTAACTTATTCTGAGGAAAACCTCTACTCTATGCGATTATTAAAAAAAAGGACGTCATTATCGATTGCTCTTAAATTAGTCTTATAGTAATTTTCTTAAGTTAAGTATTAAATAAATTTTTAGAATAATAACGTTCGGCAACTTTGGATTATTTTCACATAGGTATTCTAGAATTTTCCAGTAGGAATATTAATTTCTACAGATTCTTAATAGAGGAGATATAATGGACTAATCGGTCTAAAAAATATTGTCTCAGGGGAGGATTTGTAATTTCACAAGATGTAGGAAAGGAAGAAATGTTAGATACATATTAAAGAACTTCTAAAAAGACCTTAAGATCTAAGATCATTGGCAGAACTAATTTGAGAAATCACCGCGATATTTAATCATAACCAGATGCATTTGATCTGATAGAAAATACCATATTTATCGTTTAGCTAAAACACAATGTGGGCGACACGTGAAAATACAATGTGAGCGACAAAGGCTGTCATCCGTAATTAAATTTTATTCTGTTATTTGTGTCAAATAACAATGGGAAAAATGTCAACAAATAAATGAAAAAAGATAATTCAAGTTGTTTGTGCAGCGTTTTTGGCATACGAATAGTTTCATCCATTTTTTTAATATCTTCTAACATTAGCTGAGGTTCTTTAATAAATGTTTTTCTAATTAATTAACACTAATTATTGATTAAATAAATTTATCACCAAAAAATTATTATGCTTTACTTTCCAAAAATAATAAATGTTTTTCTAATTAATTAACACTAATTATTGTTTAAATAAATTTATCACCAAAAAATTATTATGCTTTATTTTTCGCGATACGTTAAACGTCAAACAATACATATGAACACAGCCCAAAATCTTAATTTTGCTAAACGCACTCTAAACGTGCGACAAATTTCAATTTTCATTTAAGTTCGACGACAACGTCGAACGATGTCGTCAGCATTGTAGATTATACCATACATCGCCATGTTATTAGAACTCAAATTACAGCGTTTTTTACGGTGTTTTTGTTGTGTCGCCCATATTGTGTTTTAGCCTTTTACTTCGCTATTCGCACATCGAAGAATGAAGCATTCAGAGTTCTTAGAATACATGAAATGACGAGGCAACCAAGATTGAAACTTATCACTATCGGTTAGGTGCACAGGACATGAAAGGTAAACTACATGAACCCCCGCATTACTTAGATTTTGCCAGAACATTTTCCAGAGTTAACTTGCAATTAAACCGTTTCATAAGAATAGAATAAGAAGAATAAGAATAGAATAAAATAGATGAACGTTGATAAAGTGATTTGTTGCTAAATAAATCAATTCAAAGAATTAATTTAATTGCAATATTAGTTAGCTGGAAGGATTACTACTATTTGTTTTTTTCTTCTGTACTTAAATAAAAAAAAAACAAGGATTTAATTTCCAAGCGAATCAAAACTATCCTATTAAATAAAACACCTGGTGCGGAATTTAATCCGAGTTGTAAATATTAAATTACAATTACATTATGGTAATGATTTCATAAGAATTAAAAGTTTTTAACGACAATTACGGTAATTTGATAGTAGTAAATTAACGTCATAATTATGGTTAGGTACTATTTTTATTTTGACAATTATCAAAATTAATTAATTGTGAGTGAGTGAAAAGTGGTAATGAGTTTTTTGCTCTTTCGAGACCCGTACAAAATAGGAGTCTACAGGCGATTCTCAACCTACTGCATATGAGAGAGAGAAAATTAAAAGAACAAGTACCGGCTTTAGGCCGGTTCTTTTAATTAATTGTGGTCACCCAAAATGATAAACACTTTTTAACACATTAATTACAATAAATCCATTACTACTTCGAGAGCTAGTTTATACTTTTATAACTACTTTCAGAATTATGTCAAATAATGCTTTGTAAATCCATGACCACAGACAATGAAAATAAACAGAAATAGAAACGATAATGAAATAAAACAAACAAAAATGCTTGACCTTAACAAGAATTTGCAATACACGCAAATTCTACTACGCAAGCAATATTATCAATTGTGAAACTATCCAATACGAGACATTAAGAATTTTAGTGATCAGATATACAATAATTCAAGAATTAATGATCAAATTAATGTATTCTTTAATTTCTCTCTAAACATTGGCATACTTTGCCATAACTTAATAACATCGGCATACTCTGCCTTAGATAAAGAAAGCGGCGTACTCTGCCACAAGTATAAAAAATTGGCACACTCTGCTATAGAAAAATAAAGGCATACCCTGCCATATAAAGGGTTTCAGCGCATTATACCAATAAATAAGAACTTCGTAGAACTTCGTGATAATGGATGAAAGAAAAACCCCGGAAGAAAAATCTTTTATTTAATTCAAAGGAATTGAATTTAGTAATCGTCAGATAATTTTTAATTATTTGACGTAATTTTGTGTATAATGTAGTTAAGGTTTACTTTTAATTACTGTGAATAATTAAAAGTAATTATATAATTTTTGGAGTATACTTCTTTAAATTCCCCCTTCCTCCTTACTATTGAACAATACATTAAGACATACCCAATTAATTCTAATTTGAACAATTTTTATAATTCTGCTTTTTAAATTATTAAATTTTTAAAAATATGTAAAAAACGCCGTAAAGAGAAATTCTAGGGCTATTTATCTGAGGTGTTCCATAAAAATATAATACCAAGGCTGTTTTAAACCGTAATTTATAAAATATATATTTTCTCAATAGAGACATCAATATTAACTATAATGAATGTTAGTAGACAGCGGTATAGTTATAGAAATTTCCTTAGTAAGATAAAGTGTGTCCGAACAAATAGTGTAGGTACATACGTATGTATATCTCTCCACGTATGTACTGTATATACAGATAATGTTTCTAAACTAAATTCAGCAAAAGTAGAAACTATGCTTCAACTGTGCGTGTATCTGTTGAGAATATTGATGTGAATGTTTCTTCCGTAAATTCTAAGAAAAAAAAAAAACGAAACAAAATTGACTTTTCATCCATTTGTCTGTGACAATACTCAGGATCTAAAATGATGTAGATGCGGAAATCAATTCAGCTTTTTTATAGATTTGCCATCATATCTTGAAAGTCTGGGTAACTCTTACCTCTTTACACAATATCAGAGTAAAATGCAATATATGTATTCATTTCAGTAATGTTCAGATTGACGTCTTACAAGGAACCGATGATATTTTAAGATCAATAAAAGTAAATAGCGTGGATGTGCTTATGTATTATGTAGAGCTTGTTATGACATTTTAGGGATTCAATGAAAATTATGGCAGTGCAACTTCAATAAAGTTGGATTACTCTTTAACGAGATGTGCTATACTTGCATAAAGAGTATATATTCCTGTAAAAAACACCTATAACCAGCAAAGTTTATTAGGCTTAAGCTTATTGGGATTACTTTTATGAGAGTGAGTTGTTTACTTTAAGTAGACAATGAATTTTAGTGGCTTATTCTGGATTGATTTTAAATTTTTAATATGGATATTAGATTTTAATTTTAAAATTTATGATAAGACAGGATAAAAGAAAATTGCATGCTAAAGAAATGGACTTAACTCTTGACGAAGCTTCATCTCGTTATGTACATATATATACCCGTATAACTCTAGAAAATAAAGGCATTTGTTTTTACTACTTCGTAAACGTTTTTTTCAATATTTATCGAGACTTCTCAACGTTCCTCTCTGTATCAGTATTAAACGGAGAGAGACAATATTCACGAAGTATATTTATTATTTTGTCTTTGTTTATATACTTTTCTACAAGAATTTTGTATATTTCACGTTATCTATCTTTCCTAGAATACCTAAAATTTTTAAACTACTCTCTATGAACCCGCTTTGACAGATTTGAAGGTCGCAGCATCAGCGAGTTGCAAAATATGCATTTACTTGTGAAATTTGGTTAATAGGTATAATTTTAAGGTCCTCACACAATTTATTTAGGTGGTATGTGTTATGAGTCTTATGCCCATATTTGGAAAAGTATAATGATATTCAAACTTAGTTAGACTTACCAAATTTTATATTTTCCATAATCCTTGCTAAAATATCATTCGGCAAACTTTTGAATGGGTAAATTAAGAAAGAGTGACATACGATCTTCTACAGAGAAAGAGAACATTACCTCTGTCTATCCTTTTTCATTTAGTCACCATTGTAAACTTAACCGGGTTTTGCAGTAATATGTCTAAATAATTCTTACTTCTGACATACCAGCTCATCCCCCCTGCCATGCGATTATTATCTTTGAATTGTTTGTATACAGTGTCGCCAAAATATTTGTTATTTTGCTGCTGGAATTTCAGAAAAAAATTATTAAAAGTCGTCAAAAGTGGATTAAAATTTGTCAAAAATTTTAATGAATTGACATAATAATTATGAGCGGTAAGTCTAAAATCTTCCATTCCATCTCGAGCAAATCTATACTTGAGCAATATACAAATACCGTCCCATACAGCACAAATGTGTCCAAGTTATGTTAATGAGATATCTCGTTAGTATATATAAATTGTCCGTGAGAAATTCCGTCCGGTCCCAATTAACAACTTAGGATATCCCTTTGATTGACGAATGTCCGCGGTTCGGATGTCCCTGCTAGATTCCATGCCCTTCCCACATGATTTTCTGTGGTTATACTTAGGCACAGTTAACGTATTCAATAATGCAACATCCCCGCTGCAAGCGTATCTAGGATGTCTTACGGATCTCATAATTTGATTTCAAGATGGAGGGTGGCATACCTTGGTATAATGTATGAGATTTTCTGGGATTTTGTTGATTGATAATCCTTTTAAAAAAAACACATTGGCTGGAAAGTATATGCTAGAGGTGTGCATACTGGGACAATACATAAACACAAAATTTTTAAAACTTGCATATAGAAAATCACTAAATAATCTAGTTTTGCAACGTACAACCAACAAACTTTCCCACACCAGAAAGAAATTGCAGAAGGGAATATAATTTTAATATAGCTACACGCATGTAGCTGGTCTAAACAACGCAGTTCTAATATGGCTTCTTGAGGTACAAATTTTGTTATTTTGTTTTTGGTCTACGAAAATGATACACGGAAGCACACCAAGCGACAAATTAGCGCTTTCACCAGAGCACCAGAGAACTAAGCGAATCACGAGAATCAGAGATCATACCAAAATAAATTTTGGAAATGGGAAATACGACTTTCCCATATTTGTCACAAAAATTATCCTGCTAAGAATGTTTCCACAGTTGTGGAATATCCCAGGGAATAAGTTCTGGGAAATTTCTAATAACTCCTAGACGTAAGGTCCTAAGTAAATATTGGAAACTTCCTGCTTATCCCGGGAAAGCTATGTAATCTATAGGAAAAGAATAGAATGTCCCTGGGCAATTTTGTGTTGTGTGGAGTAGTTCATTTGATTTTTTCGAATTTTTGTGAATGGTTAAATAGGAGTATGAAGAGATTTTTTCAAGCAAATTTTTTCTACATAGATAATAAAAAATCTGAAAATTCAATTTATCAAATGCAAATGCTCCTGCCTTCGGAATCAACAAGTTAAATAGATGAGACATACCTGAATTCTGTAGGAGGAGTGTATGGAGGCAGGTTTAATATGAAAGGGTTTGGAAGATGGCGAAGTTTTTCCATCCGGAGTTGCGCTTGTGCCACAAGGTACTCATCAATACGAAGAATTTTGACAGCTTTTTAAATCATTTCATTGGGGTGGTACCTATAATTTGTTCTTTTACGAAAACCAGTACAAGTAAGAAGAATTTTCCTTTCAAAATTTCCAAAGGTTTTCGTGTAGGCTTACGAAATTGAGTTCCAGATTGGGTAGCAATAAGTAATGCTTGATCGAATCAATTGTTTGTACAATATTAGTTCGGTCGTAACTTAGAGCTCGTTTTGAACGTTGAATAGTGGACTCAAGAGACTGTAGTCAGCGTTAGATATTTTGAAGGTCAGTTGGGGGTGAGGGCTGAATTTGAGTAAGTTGGTGTAGGATATCCCAAAGTATTTGGCCTTACTGGAGTGGAGGGTGTTATTTTTTGATTGTTGACTTTTATGTGAATATTGTCAGCCAAGGACATCAGATTTAATCGGCATGTAGTTGTCGGCCTGCGAATGTAAGTCATTTTTGAGTTTGCAACGTTTTTTGTAATAGGCATCCATTTTTACATTACCCTGCTCAACTTTTTGTAGGATTTTGTTTGCGCATTTGTACTGTGTGGTGAGACTTTTATTAGTGTTTGTATATGATTTACACAATTTGTTTTGTGGAGATTAAATATAACTGAGATAGAGAATTGCTATACCATGACTTTTTTGCACGTGTTGCCGCTTTCGTAAATTTTTGGCCATATCTGCA
The DNA here is from genome assembly GCA_963924295.1 of Dioctria rufipes. Classification (NCBI taxonomy): domain Eukaryota; kingdom Metazoa; phylum Arthropoda; class Insecta; order Diptera; family Asilidae; genus Dioctria; species Dioctria rufipes. The sequence continues at coordinate 162,125,291 of OZ002743.1, forward strand.
CTAAAGATTATTACAAAATTACTGCAATCAAAGTTTATATATGCTATCTCCAAGCTTCTCGTGTTATCGTACAGAAAGAGATAAACAGACGGATAAATTGAAGCTGTGTTATGTCCTAAAAGTTGCTAAATCATTGGACTCATTCACTTTATATTCGAATCAAATGTAAAATAGCCCCGCTAAACACTTTTTTCTTTATTATAACTTTTTCATTTACTAAAAAAAAAATGGTGAGTAAACCAGTTTTTTAAATGACTGACTCAGAATCAAAATAACTAACACTGACAATACAAATATCGATTTGTAAATATAATACATTATAAACAAGGTTGGTCCCAATATCGGACCCTGTGGAACACCTAATTTCTTGGTAGAACTCCCATTAAGCAAAGGCCATTGTAATACCTTATATACTGTAATGAAGGTTTACAATCCCTTGTTTTGTACATAGAAGTGTGCATATGGATATGACATGAATGTGGATTATAATCGTAATAGCTCTTCAAAATTGTTCAGTCAAACGAAATTGTAAAATTTGAAATATAATTGGAATTAATGAAATTTAAAGTGGCCGAAATTAAAATTTACAAAAAGATACATCTCGTCACGTCGGTCGTCCAAATTTATACTCTATACATTTTTCATATCAATTGAAACTTTATCATTTGACAGGTGAAAATTCCACGGAAGTAATTAGTTGTTTTTGCGCGTTGACTTTTGTTCCTCTATATTTCTACTAACTATACTCTCTCTGATGATGCCCTCTCATGTGAAATCACGCTAAATTAATTTGAACGTGCAGAGTCAAGTGTTCTCGTAACTTGTCTTTGGAGTCTTATCTACGTGATTAAGAGACACTGTCATCCTCTAGTAATAGTGGAACGAAAGTTATACGTCTTCATAATTGGATTAGTCTGCACTAAGAGGGAACAAAACCGTTCTTCCACGATGGTATCGTGAACCTTTTGTTAAAATTTATTACAGACAAACTTTTCATTGTTAGTAAGTATGTTTGAATATATCACATATGCATATATGCATTATCATGATATGGAAATAGTTTTCATGTCATTGTGTAATAAATTTTCCATTGAATCAAGATGAGTCACGTTTATCCAATTATGGCGTGCACTCTGTTCGACATTCCAGAAAGTGTCCTTATGTCTTGATGACATTAACAAGTCTCTTGTTAGATAAAAGTTAATTATATTAATGCCTTTGGTAAATTAATTAAGACATTGCTAGAATGTATGAATTTTAGATTAGTATACGTGTGCAAATTTAGGAAGTTACTAATCTCATCTGTAGAAATAGATAAAATCAGCATTATTTCAATTTTTGAAGTAAATCATGTTCTTTTGTTTGAAGATATAAACAAAAGTACCGAAGATGTGCTTTCCTAAGTAAAAAAAAAAAATCGTGTTAGATCCTGGTCAAAAGATTGATTGGTTATTTTTTTTTTCTCGAGCAACTTTGACTTGGAAAATCTTAATATATAATTTCAAATGATTTTTAGTGCTTGCGTTAGGGATTCACTTTATATGTATTATTGTAATATTTAACTAGACGACATTATGCTATCAAAACTAATAGAAAAATTAGTATAGGAGAAGATCTTATCCCAGGGGTAGTTGCATGGGCGTAGCCAGGGTTTTGTTGTGGGGTGGGCCTAGTAGTGGCCAGTTTGACCCAACAATTGAAAAAGAATATTCTTCAATCAAGTATTGTTTCTAAGACGTTAGTCAGTGTTAACACCCGTTATATGCCACCAAGAGCATCCTTCGACAGACTGAGTCAAGATCTGAGACACCGTACTGCCATATGAAGAGAGAGAAAACTAGAGCTTAAGCATAACTGCCGCAGGCATCCATATATTTTACCTATTGTAACTCTTATATGATTACAGCTGGTGAACTTTGAGTTAAGTTCAAAGCCAAGCGCTTTTGCTGATTCAACATATGATAGTATGGCGTTGTTGATGAATATTTGTGGGAAAATATTAATATCAATTCCATTTCTATAAATCGCTAAGCAATTTCACTTACTGGGATTCAACTCCAGGTTATTTAGCAGTAACCAATTATATACACGCTGCAGGTTATCATTGAATCGGCATACACAATCCTCCAATAACCCAATTGGTGAATGGATAAATGGAAACATTTGATATTACGTCAATAATTTCATTAAAATAGAGGCAGCATAGTAAAGGGCCAAGAATGGATCCTTCAGGAGCTCCAGATAATAGAGACGTTTCACCCGAGCTCTTCTCATTCACCCTAACAAACTAACTGCCACCACTTAACCTTCTGTCCACGGCATGGCAGAATTGTGCCATTTTCGAATTGTATGCATGGTTTTAGCACTTTATACTTTTTCTTTATTTTAATATTCTGGAAAAACTTGAAAGGACCAAAAACGAAAACATTGAGCGAAATTTGTGTTCTCGGCATGGCACATTTGTGCAACCGATTGTATGTTTAGGAAGAAACGTATATGCAAGTAAAATTATAAAGAATCTGATTTAGAAAAACAATATCAATATTTCTTGCTTGATAGGCATTGTTGCAAAATAGAGTAGATAATAATCTGATTTCCCCATTTCTTTCACATGTTCTGAACTGGAGTGTCGAACGCCAACCGTTAATAAAATTCCTAAAAATTCTTCACACTCCTCTTGAGTTAGCAGTTTCCACACATTGGGTTTTTGCAGGATTTTCGAAATCTAATTTAGAATATATACTATTTGCATTTCTATTTGTTTCTTTTATATTTACAAATGTTTCTTTTATATTTACAAATGTTATGTTATGTGTTATTGTGATGGAATGTTTGACACATAGAAGAAGGATTGTGATCTCAAATAGTGTTGTCTTTAGCGCGAAAAATATCTTGATCAGATTGTCCTTCAGGACACATAATATTATTATCTTCGTTGTTATCATGGCTATCCGTATCGTCCTCATCTTTAATTTCAGTTTAAAGATTTGTGTCTCTGATGTTCATCGAGACATCAACATCTTATTCCTATTCAACCCAAAATTGTTCCGTTATAGGTGGTGGAATATATTCGTACAGAGTACCGTTTTCTTCGTCGATATTATTCTGTAATAAATCTTGCTACCTATTTTCCTCGGCTAATAATTCGTTCAAATAAGCTATTTGTAAGACATCCTACGAACGAAAAAATTACAACATATACCTATAAAGAGCAAAATCACTTTTTAAATCCAATGAATAATATTTCTTTTTCAGCCATCATTATCACTTTACAAAATTCTTTCTTCGTCAAAAATAACCGACACTATTGTTAATAATATTTTTTTTAAAGAACTGTATCTGTCGCTAACAATTTTTTTTTTTCAAAAACCTTAAGATTAAAATCTTATTTAGTTTGTTAACTTTCACAAAACCTCTTGAATTGACTTTAAAAAAGGCAATGTCATAATGATCCTGCATAGAACTAACATAGGTAACAGTTATTTTCAGAAATTGTTGAAAATGCGTGAATAACCACGAGTTTTACTGCAGACGAAGAAAATAAAAATTCTTTTTAAAATTTTCTCAGAAACTTGCAATGATTGATAGAATCGAAAGTTTCGCAGCTATGATTTGGTCGGAATCCAGATTGCCAGCAAGTCATATAGGTCAATGTATTTCACAGCCTGCATATAACCTATCTTAAACATAGGAGACTAATTGGTCTGTGGTAAGTTAGAACGAATGCTGAGGACTTTTTTTGAGATAGGCAACACAAGCGCTTTTTTCCACTGACAGGGAAATAGAGACGTCATGAGGCAGTGGTTAAAAATATTAATTACGATCTTAATAATATTATTTGCAATCAGTTTAATAAATCGTGCAGACAATCCGTCTGGTCCTACTGCATCATATTTAATTGCATTCATAGCAAGGAGGACTTAATTTTCATCAATGCAACGAAAGGCAAAGCCATTAACTGGAAAGTCCTCAACACAAGCATTAGCATGCATTGTCTGAGATGCAAATGTAGAACATGTGGAAAAGAACTTATTAAGTTCATCTGAATCGTGATTTATTTTAGCAGTATCGCGTACATATATACCCAAGTGACGAATATTCTGCCACAGCTTCTTTGGAGGTAGATCAGTATCCACCTACAGACTAATCGCAAGTCTAATGTAAAGAATATCTAAAGAGGTGATTATCGATAAATGAGCTGCACAATATTTCTGAAACTACGATCTACAAAGATTTATGAAAGTACAAACTACATTGAAATTTCTAGAGCAATCAGTGATGGATTCATTCCGTCCGTGACAAATTCTATAAGCAGGACTGTATGTAAATCTCTAAATCGAACAGTGAAATTTTGAATATGCCGATCAATTCAAATTACCAAATCTTGTAGCTAAAAACATCTCTGACAAATATGATTTTAAAACCGAGACTCTAAAGCTTGGAGCACAAGTAACTGGCAGCTGGCCTCAGTTCAGCCCAGCGCAAGGCATAATGAGTAAATAAGCTTTGTATAGATTCAATCCGTTTAATATGTAAAGCAGTATAAAGGCACTAATCTAGAAAGAAATACTCTAATATGGAACAAACTAATAAAATATATAAAGCCTTTATAGTGTAAGAGTCTTAAAAAACAGTGCAGTTACGCTTAATGACAAAAATAGTTTTAAATGTCTTGCAAGTGATGTAATCTATATGCTATGAGTGATATAAGTTATTATCAAAAATAATATCAAGATCTTTAATCTCAGTAGATCTATCTACACTAATACTTTTAATAACGTAATCAAACAAAATAGGATGCAGCGACAAAAACTTAAATTTTTACACTTGCTAGGATTTAGTTCCAAACTATTTACCGAGGACAAAACCACAAGTTAAGTTAAGTCGTTTTGAAGTTGTATACAATCTACCATATCTCTAATTGAAAAGAAAATTGTTAGTCATCAGCGTATAAAAGACATTTAGCGACAGAAGGTTAGGGGCAAAGGTGGCTGTCTTGAGGCACCCCTGATATAACTGTAATTTTTACGCCGATCAATATTAATCCGGTCAAAAGCCTTAACAATATCCGTATAGATTCCCTTAACACAAACATTTTTAATTGACACCAAATTGGTTATTGAAGACTTAATCTTCATGAAACAATCCGTTTTGCATGGAGCAATTCGCAAGAAGAGTAAAGGGAAAGATAGGGATATGATTCATAAACAGATTCGAACCAGGCTTTAAATAAGTCCCAAATTTCTTGTAAATTGTTTGAGATCACATTATCAAGTTCCATTTGAATAGGAAATCCAGAAGAAGATCTCTTATTTTTAGTAAATTTAATGACTAGAGTAAATTATGAAAAGATGCTAATATAATCGCAACGTTTCATAAAAATATTAAGGAAAACGTACCATACTCCAAGTTTTATCGCTTTTTTTTTTTATTACCATAAGGCTCTGTACTTGATCCCATCCTTTTTTCGTTCTACCTATTGCTGACATGACGTTAGTTCGTAATTATGCAGATTATGTTCAAGTTTATCGAAGTAGTCTAATTGCTTTAATCTGTCTATTTTCTAGGTCACATTCAATTCTTTTCATTTAATTTCTAGATTTATAGTTTTCGTAAGTTCTATAATGAAACGTTTCTTTTTTCTTATTAAAATTATTACATTTTTTGGAACAAGTTACCACCATTGGCTGCCTTAGAAAGCAAAACTCAAGATGATCGTGTCATCAAATTATTTGTTGTAGAAATATTAATTTTTGGTTATAGGTACTCACATCTTATTGCTATTTCTACGAAAACTTTTGTATAACAGAGGATACCCGTGATGATGATGAAATTATTTTCGATTATACTTGAAAACATTTGTATTTCTTGATTGAATGAACTTTTCAATTAAATAGATTTAATTACAATTTACACTTATCCAATTATTAAAGGTTTAATAAAGTTTTGAACTAAGTTAAGATATATTTCTATACCTACGCTACGCAAAAGTCTTGATTACATATAATATCGATTGAATAATGTAGAAATATATATGGGCTTTATGCTTTTGTATACCTACGTACATATATGATTCTTGAAAGATAGATTTTTTTTATTAATTACTATCAAAACTGCCCTAATTGCTATCGATATATTTAAAGCAAAAAAGATCAATGATTCTACATAAATTGGATTTGTGCCAGATATTTATGAATTGAAACGTTTCAAAATTTCCAGTGCCAAGTTTTGTGCGCTACTATTAGGAAAAACCAGAAAAATGATGAATTATTCTTCATTGCTGTTGCTTTGTTGCGCTATTTTCTAATTGCGTTAGTATTTACCTATTACTTTAGGGAGGTTAGGTTCGAAAGATTTAGAGAGATTGGAATAGACTAGAGGTTTTTCGTATATTGAGATCTGTTGTACTCGGCTATTAAACTAGTTTAGATATTGTGAAAGGGATTTGTTTATTGTGAACTATAAATTTCCATTTTAACTTTTCCTGTTTTTTTTTTTATTTGATTTATTATAGGAAAGATATACAAATATACTATTGAGGGTTAGTGTATTTAATAATTAAGTATTAGGGGCGAAAATGTATAGATTTAAAGAAAGCACTTGTAAATTATATTTAATATGAAAGCCAGAGGAAAAGGTGTGACCTCGATAGTTCAGTTGGTAAGTGAGCGCTGATTTCTATCACAGTGCTCGCTGACTCGAATCCCTGGTAGACACCGTTCTGTGCATTTTATCCTAGCTAGGTTTTTTCGACTTAAAGATCCTTCCTAATTAGTAGGTTATTAGCACAATGGGCCGCCTTCATCTCCATGCTAGGGGTCCTTCACCCCTTAAAAAAAAATATATATATATATAAATAAATAGGAAAAGCTCATAACTTCAAAGCCGCTTTAAAATTCTGCTCCGTGTGTATATATTTCAGAAAGATATTTGAAATGGAGTATCTACCGGCAACGACATTTTTTTCCTAGTGGACATGCTGATTTAAAAAAAAACAATCGATAATATTGTGGCACAATCAGAACATGAGTACGGAAATGCACGCTCAGAGTTACTAATAAATTGTGTGCGATCAATGCGCACATACTCATATACGTTATTCTTGAATATTCCGCTCACGTACATAAGCTGAGTGCAATTATAGAGTTCGCAGACGAAATTTCCCACTTGTCATTACAGCTAAAAATTGGATCCGGATACCCGGATCTGAAAACTACCCGATTCCTAAAATCCGCATCCAGATCCAAATAATTCGAAACTGTATCCGAACAATCCGGATCTGGATCCAAACAATCCGGATCAAGACTAAGCAAATGGGGTTCAAAATTTCATCCAAATTGCATTGCTTCATTTGGAAAATATAAATTTCCATTTTCCCGATGAAAGAATACAATATCGAGGAAACTTTGAACCTTTTTTGCTTAGTCTGATCTGGTAGTTTGGATCCGGATAGTTCGCATCAGGATACCCAGATTGAGGAGTCGGTACCTAAATATTCCGAATAATCCGGATTGAAAATTGTCCGGGTTCTTTCAGCTCTACTCAGAACTTGTGAATGAGTAGTTCAAAGTACGAACGTGCACATCACTGTTGCAACTAACTCGTGTTGGCACTTGCTTAATAGAAAGCGTCACGATGCAGAATTAATAAAAGTTGGTCTTGAAGTGTATGGAGTGTGTTAGGTGATAATCATTCCTACTATTCTTTTAAATATTTTAATTACCGATCACCACCAGACCAATTTGTTAGGCGAGGGTCTTTATAAATTATAACTTATCTAAAAAAAAACAAAATAAGAAAACTTAACGTTGAATTACCGTATTAAAACTTTCAGCCCTGTACATATGCTCATGAGGCGAATAAACAATTAAATATTACATATCCACATTTTCTACATAATGTATGTCATAAATGAAATTGCGCGAATTGGAAGTGAGCGATTTTGTGGGCGCTTTCTTCTTTTGATGTATTCACTCATGGACGTGTGCGTTAATTACACTGGCAACAACTCACACAAGGGCTCGCTAATTCTTAAGAACTGAACGTGAACCAAAGTCGTAAATTACTCATGAATCTTTGGTGTGCGCAAATGAGTGTGCATCTCCTTACTCTGAACAGAACTAACTTCTCCACCCCCACCACCAGCACCATAACAACGCAATCGAGTACTCATCGATTAAAACTAATTCATTTTTGACATCCAACTCTATGACTGTCATTTCGCACGCTCCCTACACAATTTTCTCTAGGTGACATCTTTTTATTTCCATAAATAAAGCTGAAGAAACTCAAGGACGAATTTTTGTAAGATGATTGAACTTTTGAGAGCTTTTGGAAAATGACAGAAACGTTGGATTCGCTGGTTTAATGCATTATTATTTTGTATATGATGCTGCCCAAATGATAATTAATTTAATAATAAAAGCGGTCAGTCTCGATATATAGGTTGATTCATAAATTAAAAATAAAAAATCATTAAATTCTCCCAACTCAAATCATTAGAAACCACCTTTCACGTGCTCCATTTTTTTCACCCTGTGTGAAAAATGATTCTTTCTATCATACAAAAAACATAAATTTTTATTGCAATAGTAGAAGCTACAAAAGAGTTCGTTTAAAATAAAAATTCTCGATTCTTCCACTTCCTAATTTATCTATGCACATAATATCTCATCTAAAAAAGTCCCTCGTAATATTCAAAAATACCTTTCAACAGATTCAAAGAAATTAATTTTGTAAAACAGTACCAACATCAAGGCAGTCATATTTTATGCATTCATCCTTAAATGTTCCTCTGGAGCTATGTATGTAGTCTCTGATGTTTACAGCAAACTTATTTGAAACACGAAGCTTGAGAGAAAGGAAAAAAGGGAACTCTCAAAGGATTCGTGCGTTTTAAGGTAGATACTTGAAGCATATGATGAGTAAATGTATAAAAATTAAATTTCTGATGAGAGGTTTTCAAAAGAATTTTACCAGAAGGACAAAATTAATATTAAAAATTCATGTGGAAATTAAAAAGGATTTGTTTGTTTGGTTTAGTTCTTGTTACATGCCCCAGAATACTCACAATCCTCGCAAAGAAGATGGGATGAGATCTTTTCATTAAAAGAAAACAAGCTTACTCACTTTAGTTAGGCGCCCCGTGATCTTTACAGGATAGATTGAGAAACCTGTAATCGAGGTGCGATGGGAAAAAATAATATCCGGATAACTGTAATAGAATTTATTGCAATTTATATGGATTGAGACAATGACTGACTTCTCTTTTGTAACTCGATAGAAATATACGCGGACCTTTGTTTTTTCTATTGATAATATTGTACAAGTATTTTCAGACTTTAGATATTTTCCTTTTTTCAATTGTCGTTTTCACTAATTTTATCACAATAATTCTCGCACCACGCTACCAGAAAACCTAATGGAGTAATTAATTAATCGAGGAAATTTCTCTCCATTCCGTTGCGTTGCATTTCGTTCATTGTTCTCCCGATCTAACGTCAATAGAAAGGAGAGATATTACGACTTATCAATGATGTTCATTTGAAAAAGTTTAGCTTGGTTAATTACAAATGTCAATATTCCTCTCGATTTTATCTTTCCGAGTTACAAAAGAAAATCCACGAACTACTTTCCGTCTGACCCATAAGTAAGGAATATTGCTATACAATATCCATATGAAAACATCTCGAAAGCGATATCTTGTAAAAATGGTCTGAAAAATTTCAAGAAAACATTACAAAAAAAAAAAAAGAAAGAAAAAACAAACAAGCAACCAATTGTAATTTTCGGCATTTTTCCCCTTAAGAGGTTTTTCCTTTTTCGAGTTCTGATTTTCTATATTTTGTGTTTTTTTCCCACCTATAAAAGCACTTTTTCCACCTATAAAAGCACTAGTAGGTCGAAGATGGATGGATTCTGTGGATGTTGGTAAGAGTCTCATTCTCTGTGTTCAGTATTCCCTTAACTAGGTAATTATGATCACATCATCATATCGTCGGTGATACTGCATAACCACGAGTCCAGCAATATGATTCCAATTTCGAAGTTAAAGGTAACGTAGCTAAGAAACTACAGCTTGTTTTGTAAATCTTATATCTAAAATAAAAAAAAAAAAAAATAATATTTCCTGACCTATCCGAGAGTTCAGAGTAATAACTTTGTCATTATAATAAAAAAAAGGAATTTTAGTGTCTGCTGCAAATTGTACTTTAATTTTAACTTACGCGGTAGTGACATTAGTATTCTCGCGGTTATGCAGTATTACATACGATATAGCTTCTTTTATCCCTTGAGGAATATATTGTTTCTGCTTGTATGGTTCTTTTTAGAATTCCAATCGAAGGTTATTAGAAATGTTGTTTTCTACACGTCATGGTAGGGTGCGGTGCGGTCAATCCAAATCGATTTTCTTATTTCGATATATTTATTGATCCCGTTATAGGTTTTCCTCTTCTAGTTTTTCAATTGAAATTCGATCTATCCAATCAAATTTTTAAGACTCAACCTAGACACCTATTTTATAATTTTTCTCCTCTTTATAGCTTTATAGCAATTATGTGTTTATGAACATTAATATATATTTGGGTTATGTTTGAAATTACTCAAGAAATCAAAATCTTCTGTGGACAAGATCTTCGTAATTGGAAACTATTCAGATTATAATCTAGCTTGTCACAATAAGTAAAAGTGAAAGCATCAGGGGCGCCTATCAAAAGGCAAGCGTCCGGTGGGCCAGCAGAGATACCTGCCGTATTGCAAGGCAATTGTGGCCTGCATATAACAGGAAAAGGACAAGGGAACTGCAGGAGCTGTAAAGACTCGGAGGAAGGCGAATTCGCCCAAAACGTGCCTTGCGAGTGCCCCACTTAGATGAATAAAAGTAGTAGGCTATTGGGTAGCCACTTCTTTTCAAGAATGGGGGAGCTGCAAAGTAAGGAAAGGAGTTCACATATATTCTGAGTTTTCTGAGAGAAGCAGGAAGGAGTTGGGGCGGCTTGAAAGGTTATTCAATGAGGTCTAGGGGCACAATGGACCCACTAGAGTTCTAAGTGATGCAGGCTAGTCGTCTAGCGGCACCCCTCTTACCTAACCTAACCATGACTTCTGTTCAGTTTTGACAAATCAAATGTCTTTTTTTGGGTGATTATCTCACCTTTGATTGCATCCAGCTCTCAGTTTCTTTTTAGTTGGAACCTTGCGATATCTTTGTTTTTTGTATTCCAGATCGAGATCCCACTTAAAGGTACCAGTTTGAAGACTTCCATCTCATATCCTTCCACATATAGTTGATCCATTTTTTCATTATGAAAGGTTTACTACTTTGTTTTCTTTTTGAATACAAAAAATGCACTCTGCACTGTATGCATCAAAATCCCACCATTTTTTTTCACTCTGTAGATTTTCCAGATCATTTATATTAGTAGATATTTTTATACAAGCTACACGGCTTTAGTTACTTCTGGAATATAATTGACCATAGTGAAATGGAAAAGTACGGGCACTCTATTTGGTATATAGCCTCTCTAAAAAGATTTTCCAGTGCGAGCATATAATTGGGAAGAACTGAAAAAATTTCATATACCCCTAGAGATTTGTTATGTTAAAATTAATTCGGTTTGGAATAGAAATTCATGAACAAATCGTTACATTTTTTTTTAATTGTGTCGGGTAACTACAGCTTCCTCAGTGCTGGACCTTCACGTCGAAGCACTCACCTTTACTTATGCTAAAACATATGTCAGGTAAAAGTGCTATCCGGTTTTATCATGAACGGAGTTCTGTTTTAATCAGTGCTGTTTTTATTGGATATTTTGACTACTAGGTATAGATCATCTACATACATACTGGAAAAACCTTTTCTAAGATCCTCTTTTAAAAAATGATGCATTTTTTTTTTCCTTCAAATATATACTTTTACAAAGCACGCACTTGAGCACAGGTGTGTTAAATGCTCACCTGGCAAGTAAGTTATTCTTCTATTCGCAGGTTCTCATTACAGAAAAGCTATCTTTGGAAGTACAAATTGTTGAGAATGAGATAGCTTGATATATTGCTACAGTTTTGGGAGTGATTCGGTGAATAAGCGATGTTTTCATCATTGTATATGAATAATGAATATTGAATAATGCATTGAGAGATCTATTTAGGTCCCCCTCTTATCCTCTTTTCGAAATTGAAGACTCCTCCGTAAGAGACATGACATTAAAAATAAGAATTGGAAGTATAAGCTCTTGCCTAATCTATCCAATAAATTTTAAATTATCATCACAGGATGTCAGAGTGTGTGATTTTGACCTTGTGATATCTAAGAGAAACGCGAAATATTTTAAATTGGGGCAACCCGCAATATTATTTTCTGCCATATGCGTTCTCTTGAGGAACATTTAATCAAAACTGAAGACTTTTTTTTAATCCGGAATGTACTTAAGTCCACTTTATGAGCATTATAAATTTTATCAAGCTTTAAAAGAAAAATTATAACCCGTGTGACCCTTTCCCGTCTTCCTTTGAAAGGTCACTTAAATGCAGACTCATCACCGAGTTACCAAGCACTTTAGAAATTTCTACATTGGGTTGTTGGTTGTCCTAACATTAAACCCTGCACGATATATGTACGTCTAATAAAATCCTAAAGAGTGAAATATTAGATTATACATTTTCTTCTCAACCTCTCTATTGGAGGGTTTTTCAGGTCCAGGAGAGTTATCCGTCTTCCGTTCTGGTCTAAAATTTTATTATGAGATATAAGACTGTCATTATACCTCCTCTTAACCCTCTTTTATTGCTAAAGGAATGAAAACGAATAGAGCCATAGTTTGTTCAAACTGAAAAAAAAATGCACTGAAGTAAACCTCCTACATATACCTACATATATAGAGTTGATTTTTATAGTACTTACACAATATGTACGTAATCCTAAAGCGGGGGAGGTATAAAAGAACAGATGGAGACCCAATTCTGTCTCTATGCGAAATTTCGTTTTTTTTATATTGGTTTATGGAGACGTTACCCTACTTAACGACTATTGCGTGTAATTTCTGCAATGGATGGAAATTGGCGGGGATGTTACTTTCGTTTTGTCTGAATACTCTGAAATTGATTTAATCCAGCAGTTTGACTCGGAGCCGAATTGATGACAAAATTGATTTTGAATTTTTTAAAAGGTTCGATCTGAGGTAATCTTTTGGATTCTAGGAAATTGACTTTTAGAATTTAGTAGATTTGTTAAAAAAAATCACTTTATGTAACGTAGATACAAGAAAGCATTAAGGCAGAGCAATTAACCCTTTTATGTAAATGTAATAGAATAGGCAAACAGACACAGTAAATCCCTAAAAGGTCATGTCATGACATCTTTCAATTAGAAATGAGCTAATTTATCACGGGTTGGGTTCGAATGCCGGTCCATATTATTGGAAAACGTCGCTCTGTCCTTTTTTTTTTTGTATTTCGTTTCTTAAACGAACGCACACAATATTTAAAGTGGGTCCTTCTAAAATTCGAATAGTATAGCAATCTATTTGTGTTATGTTTCGGTAGAGATATCTTTTGGTTTTGTTTCTTTCTATTGAATGTTTATTGGAATGGATCAATGGGAGTCAAAATGTATACTGTTATACATAGGCAAAATTAAAAAAAAAAAACAAAACAAAAAAAAAATGTGTTAAAATGGAAGTACCTACTGTTAGAAGTGAAAAATTCATTGAAAATTCAATATTGCATTATCCTTTTGATTTTTTCTTTATAAAGGGGATAAGGTAGTATCTACATGAAATCTAATTTGAATTTTGTTGTACATTATTGTGTTGTCGTTTGTTTTAAACATATCAATTTCGAAGCCTTTCATCTCCGACTATATTTTATTAATGTTGAATTGCATATATATGTTTAATGTATTTGAGAATAAAATGAATAAAATTATAACATATTCCCACACTACTTTGTATAAGGTATTTTCAAATCTCGAAATACGAAGTCACATTATCGCAAAATTCGAAATTTATAAAACTTTTTTCAAGTAGTTAAGGCCGAAATGTCGTATATTTAGGTCAAGTTCGTTTTGTAGGAGCCGAACCAAGAAGTCTAGAAACTGTGCTGGAGGATGGGTTTTACTATTCGTTCAAGGGTAATTCCCTAGCAAACCGACCAAAATTACATAAAGTGTGACATGATCATCACAATTATTATTTTTTAAATTCGATATACGTGGAGGGTTTGCGAAAATGAAAATGCAAATTAACAATTTTCCGCATATATTGCATTGTTTTTTTGCCCTTTCTCTTTTTTTAAATTTCGCACAAATGTTGTCTAGGTCGTCTTAAAAACTTCATATATATATTTTTTAAAAGTTAGAATGTCAATCTAGCTAAGAATAATAAGTAGTAGGTCAAAAATATATGTGAGAAAGAACGCCAAGGATAAGAATGTTAACTTTCACTTATTTGTTTTTTTAATTTTTCATCTAATATTGTCTGCTAAAGCGTATCAAAATTTTAACTCCTGATCTTAGCAGGATCAGAGGTTTAATAATCATGAAAGCCTTTAGCAATCATACATTGCTAAAACTACTCAAACAATAGATTTTGTATAAAAGAGAAGGCAGAATGAAAAATGTATTTAATTCACAATGACAGAATATTTTGCGCATCCGCGCTTTTAATTTTAAGGGTTGTTTACTTCGGTGTTCTTTACAAAAATTTTTTTATCTAAATTTTATTGATTTTTAAAACCAATGTGTTTTTTGCTTTGTACTTACTACAGTAATAGAGCAGGTATAGAGCTAAGTTGGCCAATATATAGGATGTCTTGAAAATATTTCAAACCTCTTTACCTTTCTGTTATTACGATACCTGTGACATGCCACGACATCTACTGACAAAATTTAAAAAAAATTAAAATTTTTAAGTTATCTTCTCTAATTACAGAAAGGCCTCAAACATATACAAGGTATCTCAGACTAACATGACTAAATTTTGTCAAATGATTCCTCTACTCCAGACAAGTAAACACCCTATATCTTGAAAAGTACATGGTATGCGGCCTATTTTAATGCAGCAATACATGCAGAGTCTTGAGGTTTTTGCTATGAAAGTTAAACCATCCCCGCACCTCTCCCCGCTACAGAGTTATGACGCTTTAAATTCGAAATTTCGGTTGTTAAATTTTGAATTTATTTTTTTATTTTGCTGTTGTTTTTTTAAAATACCCCGATAACATACATTTTCGTTACAAAATTGCGAAAGTACAGATCTTCCACTTTAATTTAATTTAGCGCACTTATGTTCTGTATGTGAAGGTTAAGGAGTTATTAGCTTTCAACCTATTGAGGTCTTACTAATCAATTTGAACTACATATATTAATTTTGTAAATAGAAAAATGTGAGTTTCCAATTGTAATATTTTTATTTCGTTGGAAATAAATATCAATACGTAGAATTTAGGTAGTTAAGACATAGTTCAGTTTATTTTCTGTTAATATTTTTCTTTCAATTAATTATGTTTTTCTGAAATAACTTTTGTAGTTTTCTTTTTTTTATGATTAGTTTTTATTAACAGTAATGACTAAATTTAAGCATACTTAGAAATATATTGTTAGTTGTAAGAAAAATCAATAAACGCAGACATGTTGTTTTTTTCAATTGAACCGAAGGTTTCATTATTTTGTATGTACAACCTCTATAAGCTGCAGCATTCCCTAAATATAATTGTCATGACAATCTCTAGTAGATAGCTTAGCAGGACTGACCTTATATTTATTATTTCAAAATATGCAAACTGCATTGGCTTCATCCAAATATTTCACTTTATAAAGTCGTACAATTTTATATATGGAAGTCTCATACCGAGCTAGATTGCAATATAATTCCTTCACAGGGCTGGAGATAGACACAATGTGTTAGTTTTATTCATCGCTTCCTATATGAAGGTCGTAAGGTATTAATAATATCAACAAGCAATCTGTCTACTGACGTTATTCTGATAAAAATGTTGTTTGTATACGGTAAATGTTTCCTGTATTACATGCCCATCTGATTATTGCTAACCATTAATTTCTTTCAATTCATTCTGCAATGTAATATTCGTCGTATACCATGAAATTTAATGATTATTTTCTAATCCGAATTTTACGTGTGTGGAACAATTTGCCATCGGATCTCTCTATCATATGCAGATATCTGAAGTTTAAGGGAAATATAAATCTGCTTCACTTATTCTATCATTTATATTCATTTAATGCTGAACTTGCGTATTGCATGAAGGAATAACCTGTGAAATATAAAAAAATCCTGTTTGGATACATTTTCCATAATATTAACAAGAACAGTAATTTTTAATTAATATTAAATATCATCTTTTTATTCATTTTATAATATTAAATTCGGTGATTCCTACCAAAATTTATATAACTATTTAACGCAGACAGCTCCTATGTCCGTTAGCAATATTTCGGGAAAATTCCAAAAATTTCTAAAAAAATACAACTTCAATTTTTCGTCGCGTATAGATACTTTCTGTAAAAGTCTTCTAGTATACTTTTTAGAAATAGAATTATGTTTTTTATTAATTTTCTTTTATGTTTCACAATATAGTTAATTGTTGGCCATATATCAGTTTAAATTTAAATTTGATTTCATTTCCTGTATAAACACAAGCGGTATGGGGCGAGGGGAATAGCCTAACCACAAATTTGGTCATAATAGAATTGTTCACGGAGCCGCAGTGCAACTATTGTGTAAAGAAATTTTACTTAAGTAGATTTCGCAAATTATTGTGAGGCATTTGTTTCGCGTTCAGTATGATTCACACGACATAAAGCAGTACCCAAGTGTTGTTTTAATAAAGAAATGGATAAAGAAATTCAAAGAGGCGGGATCGATACTAAATGTGAAATAAGCCGGCCGCCCAAGGACTTCTCGGAATGAAGAGAATGTGCAGAAAATTTCCGCTTCCGTTCGACGCGATGTAGATTTATCAGTGTAAGGATATTATGAACATCATTCCGCCGTGTTCCTGAAATTAGATTTGAAATAATATCCAACCAAGATCCAGCTAGTGCAAGAACTACAGCCGAATGACTTAAATTTACGCATGTTACATGCCAAAACAATGTTGGCTTATTTTCCGATGAAGCCCATTTCCACAATAACAGACACGTTAATAAGAAAATCCCAAAGCTAAGCATGAAAGGTCCCTGCATACGCATAAGGCTATAAAGGCAGTAAATTCAGCTAGAGGAATCATTAGGACTTATTTTTATGAAGATGTTCGCGGCCGGATGGTCACTGTTAACTCTAAGCAGTATATGAGAATATTACAGGAGTTTCTGGTACCCCAGCTATAGAAATTTTATGGCTATAATCGGAACATTTGGAATCTTAGTTTTAGTAAAACGAAGCCACTTGCGGGTTGTTAAAGAAATGTTTCCGGAAAAGTTGATGTCTAAGCGAGGTGACTTCCCGTTGCCAGAAGGTTTCCTTTTATAGGGATATTTGAAGAAACTTGACGCTGCTTCAATTAAAATCAAAGATTAAGAAACAAATGTCTGCAATCTCTCGCTCCCTTTGCCGAAAAGTCTTCGAAAATTTATGTACACGGCATTTAAATGATATTATTTTTAAAACGTAATTTTCCACGTTTTAGTTGTCATGTAAATAACTAATTTTTTAATTCATATATCTAATTTTTTATAATATTTTTCAATGTTAACAAATTCATGGCCCATTCTGTATGTTGAAATGTAGGTATATAGGTTAGATTAGAGTGGCGGCCATCGTACGAACTACGGCGATCATCCTCACTTTGACCATTTGCGGTTTGTGATACCAACTTAATGGGAACCTACCTGGGACAGATACCTCAGATTTAGGCTGGTCTCTGAAAGCGGCCGCAAGAGGTTATAAACTTTACTCGGCCCCCAGCTCCTTGTCTGCTAGCTCCCCCAGTTCGCCGAAGAAGCAGCTGCGGAGTGGCACTCCTCCTACGCCTAGCAAGGATAGGGCATTCACAGAGCAGGAATTGCACAGTCTCAACCTATTTCTCATACATTAGTTTCTGCTGGTGCTTGCGCTCTGCATGTTTACCAAAGCGACAGAGTCCGTAATAACTACGGTAAGGTTACGCACCTCATTACGGTTCCTCTTCAGCAGATATTCGGTCCTCCTAAGACAAACTTCGGGACACAGCTGTCTTGAAATCGCGCATGGGGTCAATTCTTACATTCTTGTACATCTAGATTACTTTTCGCTGATCCTAGGGGCCGATCTATGAGGTCCATCGCTAAGCACGGAAATATGTGTTCTACAGTTAAGCAAAGTCGGTACATTCTTTTTTGATGACAGCAAGCAGAGGGAGGAGGCAGGGGGATTTTGTCATATTTTTTTTCTGAACACTCATTAATTAACACCGAAGGTGTCCCATTTAATTACTGGTAACTTAAAAATTAAAAAAATTATTCAACTAAACTCACAGCAAAAAAGCACAGATGGCTGTTTGTCAGAGGTGAACTATACAAAGGGTTCTCGGACTGTCAGTTCAATAAATTCGTATACACACTTTTCCAATTTGAACAACTCGTAAGCTATCTCTATATGATTTGAGTAATTATCTTTGTAGTGGACAGCAAAGCTAAAACGGAGAGGGATTCATTTTATTGATTATTTATTTGCGTGACTACTTATTCAGTACTAGTCCATTTATTAATGACGACAAATTTTAAGCAACATATATAGATACCGGAAGAGACAGTAAAGCTTGTCGTCTGCAAATCACCCCTGTTCCAAAACATATTCCAGAAGTAACGACAAGCTAGACATACATACAAGCACACATATATATATATAAACATTGAGGCTAACCAAAGGAATCTGCGGTGGGCATTTGGCAAATGGTAGTAACCCACAATCCCGAATGGACTAACAATGTGACAGACAAGATTCAGACCTTATCAGTTTTAGTTGATATAAATGACGATGGATAAAGGTATGTAGGTATTATTTATGTGTATACAAGCGCCCATCCTTACGTCCGCTTTCCTGACAGCGATTGCGGAATCATAATTCCAGACTGTTTGGAGATACTTGCAAGAGGTTTGTTACTTTTCGGTAACGTCGTTATAACTAAAAGGAATTTTTGCCTTAAAATCTACACACGTCTCTTATATATAGGTTTTAATTAACTGCTTTCTATATCAGCACATCCCTATAGAATTAAGTAGTTGCGATAGAGAATAGGGGACATACCAACCTATATATAGTACGTATACATTTCATGTTGAATTTATTTTATTGCTTGTGACAAAAGTCAAGGTATTGCTTCCTATCCTTACTGTGAAAGGCCTTAAGGACTTTCAAGGGTACGAGAGATTGCATGTAAAAATACTTAACCAACATCAGATATTAGATGTTATTTATGAGGATCAGAATAATGATTTTCTGCACCCTTATATAATGGCGATAATAGGAAACATGGACTGAAAAATATCCTAAAGGTAATAATTTATGGGGTGCTATTAACTCTAATTTATAGTACTAATGACAATGTTTTAATTCCACCTTTTAAGTCATCTAATGTGCTTTACACCCTGATACTGAACTATAATTTGCAGGAGAACTTGTAATTGATTATAGACTTAACGTCGAAATCGAACCTCGATTTTGTATAGTCGGGGTTTTATGTCAATACTTGAGAGATGCACAACACTCAATGAGTCAGTTCCCCAGCAGTCCTGTGGCCTTTGATCTATTTCACTTACTTTTGCTCGTCAGCACTTATCTGCAGCATCTCTGAGATAGTTTTTATGTTGCCAATTATTCTACTATTGGGCTCTTCGGCAAGCAAGATCATGAACTTTAAATAGCCTGCTATGACGAACAGCACCTATGTAATATTCGGGATGCAGGATAGGAGACAATAAGGAGGAGGATATATTTCCAACTGTACTGATTTCATGAAACATTTAACATCCATATATCTGCAGCCAGTGGCTACTTAGAGCTTTTGCCGCCTCGGGCGGCCCCCAATTTGCAGTTCTTTCTAATTCAATCAAAATCAAGAGTAGTTATTAACAATCATGGCATGTAAATAAATAAATAAAAATATTTTTTTTGTTTAAAAACAGAATTTATACATATAATGATAAAATGTAAGCGTCCTCATATATATTTGTTTTGCTTACTTTTTTATTAAAAACGTCTTGAGTGAAATTGTCAAAATTTATTTCATCTGTAAGTTGTTTTTCTAAGAGAATTGGTAGATTTCGCAATCTTCAATCACTCAACGAATATGGTTTTTAATTAATTTTAATTTGGACAGGTTCTGTTCACTACTAACTACACTGATGGATATTGTTAAGAAAATTCTTAACAATAATGCTATGTCGGGAACAAAAATTTCAACCTATGCTTTTATACCCTAGATGAAATCATTCCGTTTGTAATACCTAGAGATAATGATGCAGAACAAAATGGATTTTTTTGAAAGTTATTTTGATTTTCGCATGTCTGTCCGTCTGTCTGTCTGTCCGTCTGTCCGTCTACACAATAACTCAAGTACGCGATCACGTAGAGTGATGGAATTTTGCACACGAGATTTAGAGAGAAAAATGGTTCGAAAATGGGACAATTCGGGTAACTTCTTCGTAGGCTTCCCATACAAAATGGGCTAAATGAAAATGATCAGTCCTAGATGTTTTTATATAGATCTCCTGTCAGATAGAACGCGTTGTAAGTTGGGATTCGTCAAATTTGTCTTCAACTTTTTGTTATAAATTAGTTCGCATTTTTCCACTTTCTCAATCTACTTTTCATTAAATTATCGTTTTGCCTGGAAATAAAAAAAAATATCCAGCAGCAATAGGTACAATTTCCCAAATGTGACGTTAAATTCATCGCGTTTTATGAAAAGTAAAAATTCGCTTAATTTTTGCTTCACAAACGTCTCGTGCGATTGTAATCTAACACTCCCAATACAACAAGCATACATTAAATATTGAATACAAACTAGCACTACGCGGGTTACGCGTTTCAAATTTTTAATCTGATTCCCATTTTAAAAAATACTTCCTTAGCAGTTCTAATTTCTACCAGCAAGCTCTTTATGTGGTTATCGCCAATTCCAAATTTACGTCGCATTTATCATAATTTTTCTCTTTATATAATTTAGACAGAAATATAAAAAATGCCACCGGGCGGACCGCCCCCACTGCCCCAACCTAGATACGCTACTTTCTGCAGCAGTCATAGTAATTAAATTCTGTACATGTGTATAGTTCCTCCAAGTAGTGTGATATAAACCTAAGTTAGACCTTCGCGATCACGCGGAGGTGTTTAACAAAATGCTTATAGCTTTTGCTATTTCTCAAAGCTGTAAATGGCCTACCTACGAGGATCGTTATTACTACAGCTTCGATTGTTCACATATGCTCTGGTTACCTTTGTCTTCAAAGGATTTTAGTGGGTATCGCATATGGACCCAAAGAGTTTCCCAACAATAATCCTCTACTCATTCTTTTGACATGCCTGGAAAGGCTCGCGGAAGAGTATATTAAAGTTGTAGCTCGAAAAGTCTCTCCATTAAACACCTCGCAGCACACTTACCGAAGAGGCAGATCGCAGCTGTGTTTTCGACAAAAGAAAGATTGACAAGCAGACAATAAGGGACGTTCCTCAAGGTACTCAAACATCTGCGTTTATAGGACCTCCCGAGGGCTTTTGCTAAAAAACATAATAGGCTGATATGTAGGGAATCAAAACTGTTAGTGTGACGTTCTTTTTAGCAATGGAATTGCCCTTATCCAGTTTGTTGAAATCTTTGCTGTAGTTAAAATATTATTAAAAATATGCCTGACAACAAGTAATATAGCAGGCAAAAGTAATTTCGGGAAAATGGAAAGGCTCGAATTAATGATATTACAAACCTCTTAAGGATATACACAGCGGAAGCTGAAACCATCTCCTGATGATGATTGAGTAGCACCACTGCTGAAGAGGAAGTTAGATATTCATTTAGATTATCACCGTCTGCGCAGAATGTTTACAATTATCTATGGACATTTCCTCAATTATTTCATCCTCTATCTTAATTTCTTGCTACTAAAGGGTTTTCCAATAAGAGGTGTTATTTTAATTAGCCCGCTATTTCGGTAGATGTCACTTTTGGAGCTGTCAGTTTTTGACATTTGACAAGCAAAAACTACGCCATTAATAAAAATGGAACGATACACGATTCAACAACGCATTGAAATTATTAAAATTCACTATAAAAATGGTGAAAATGTGGCAGAGACGGTTCGTAAAACTCGAACATTTTTGGGTCGTCGTGAAGCACCTTGTCGGACCGCAATACAGAAATTGGTGGAAAAATTCGAGCTGTCGGGACAAGTTAGTGATGTGAAGAATAAGAAGAACAGCCGAGAATATTGCTGCTGTAGCCGAAAGTGTTGAAGAAAACCCAGGTTTGTCCATTCCTCGTCGTTCTTTGGAATGAGGCATTCCACAAACGTCAATACACCGTATTTTGCATAAAGATTTGGGTCTTAAGGCTTATAAAGTTCAGTTAACACAAGAACTCAAGCCGGCCGATCGTCAACAACGTCGAGTCTTTGCTGATTGGGTCCTTGAAATGCATGAAAATGATCCGGAATTCCATCGAAAACTCATCTTGAGTGATGAGGCCCATTTCCACCTCGATGGCTTCGTCATCAAGCAAAATTGTCGCATCTGGGGCTCGGAAAACCCAAGAGTTATTGTTGAAAAGCCTCTCTATCCTCAACGTGTGACTTTTTGGTGCGGTTTATGGTCCCGCGGGGTCATTGGACCTTACTTTTTCGAAAATGAGGCTGGAGCACCAGTTACGGTGAATGGATTGCATCGACAGATGATTAATGATTTTTTTTGGGCGAAATTGGATGGTATTGATCTGGACAACGTTTACTTTCAACAAGAAGGCGCTACGTGCCATACAAGCAACGAAACCATTGATCTTTTACGGGAAAACTTTCCGGACCGTGTTATCTCTCGAAGGGGTGATCACAATTGGCCACCGAGATCTTGTGACTTAACACCTTGCGACTTCTTCCTTTGGGGCCACGTGAAAGAGAAGGTCTACGCCAACAGCCCAGCGTCGATTCAAGACCTCAAAGATGGAATTCGTGAGGCTATCGAGGACATAGGGCAGCCACTTTGCGATTTGGTTATGGAAAATTTCATGAAAAGGATATGGCCCTGTAAGCGTGGTCGTGGTGGTCATTTGGCTGATGTTATTTCCATTATTAACGGCATACCTTCCTCTTTATAATGAAATAAAGATCCAATTATTTATCTCATAAAATGGCATTTTTCTTTGAATATCAAAATAACACCTCTTATTGGAAAACCCTTTACTTATATTAATTTTGAATAGCTTTATCCCAATTAAGCTTGAATTTAATTCCCGTGTCATTGAATTGAATGCTTACCTATATATATAATCAGTAATCAACAATTAAGGGATCCTATATGTATATACATACATCTGTAAGCACCCAGGTAAATGAATGCATTTTACGTTCATGACCAGCTTTTTAATCCTGTACGGGGCTTATTAATTTGTCAACCATCCTTCCATATTGTAATGATTATCTTTACTTTTCTCGATAATCAGGTGAGGACGTCTTCTTAGCACTGGATACTGCTCTGGAACAGCTGGAATATATTTGGAAGCTAAGCCAATGGCCAGCTGAGGTTACCAAATTGATAAGGCGTTCAAGAATATCTTGAACTGCCGACTTTAGAGATGGGAGAGTAGAGTGAAAACTAACTTCTTCCAGTCTCAAGCAAAACTGTTCTGCTTTATTCAAAAATGTATGGCTTTATA
The DNA here is from genome assembly GCA_963924295.1 of Dioctria rufipes. Taxonomy (NCBI): domain Eukaryota; kingdom Metazoa; phylum Arthropoda; class Insecta; order Diptera; family Asilidae; genus Dioctria; species Dioctria rufipes. The sequence continues at coordinate 162,149,144 of OZ002743.1, forward strand.
TACAATCGATCTCTTAACTTCCTACTTACCTATCATAAATTCTAAGGTCGTCGAAATATGTATTTCATGACGACATATTACAAAATATCGTGAAGCGAAATTCTATGTGATGCAACTATAACGTAAATTGTTCGCAAGAATTGATGACCCTTATTTTATTGCCATTTAGTGCAATCAACATTCAATATCGCTGAATACGTAACTTCATGCAAAGCGGTGAAATGTTTTTATTACATCATGTGCCGACAAAAAGGTAGCGGCAGCGATTTGCACATATGCCACATGTGTTCATGCTATGAAGTAATTTTCTTGTTTCCACTGTGGATGAAGTAATATAATTTCATCTATATTTTCTTTTCTGGGTATTGCTTCATGTAATATGTGATTACTTTTTATGTTGGGTTTTTTGGGTTTATTCGAATGTTCTAAATGAGGGTAGTATGTATATATGTATGTATGTATGTTAATTTTGAATGAATGATCTTAATGAAATGAGGGTAGTATGTATGTACTACATCCCTCCCTTTATAAGGAAAAAAAAATTTTGTTTCATAAAATAAAAATTTTTTTTTTTGACTTGCGTTATAATTGCATCTTATAATTTATTTTGATTTATCTTACTGTGATGTCATCGTTTTATTTTTTATTTCTTATATTGATACATAAGTGATTATTAGAGCTAATTGGTATTAAATATTTATCTAGTCTGTTACATTAATATTTATCTGGTTTATTACATTAATATTTATCTAGTTTATTACATTAGTATTTATCTAGTCTATTATTATGTATTTCCTTAATTTCTCCATTAATATCAATTTTACTATTTACATTGTTTGTTTCTACAACCATGTATGGTCCTTTGTATGGTGGTTCAGATTTTCTCTTATTTCCTACTCTAATCTTAACTTTATCTCCTACTTTAATATTTAACGGTTTTACTTTTTTGTCATGGCTTGATTTTCTTTTTCTCTTCGTAATTTCAAGTATTGATTTTGCAAGGTCTTGAGTTTGTTGTATTCTATATTTGACCTCTTTGGCATAGTCCTCAATGTTATATATTGGGCTTATGTCTCGCTTTTCTATATTTGGCAATGTCGCGATTTTTCCATATACTAGTTCAAATGGTGTTAAATTAGTTTCCGAGTGCGGTGTTATGTTATATGAGAATGTAAAATAGGGTAACCATTCGTCCCATTGATCATTTTTGCATATGGAGAGTAGATATTCATTCAATACTCTATGGTTTCTTTCAATTGCACCCATGGTTTCATGGTGAAATGGGGTTGATGTAACATGTTCTATATGAAAAATTTTGCATATTTCTCTGAATATAGAATTCACAAATTCAGTTCCCTTGTCTGTTCTAATCTTTTTGAATGTACCATATTTCAAAATGATCTTTTCAATTAATATTTTCGCGATTGTTTTTGCTTCCTTGTTTTCCATTGGGAAAGCTTCAACGTATTTCGTCAATTGGCATTGGCATGTTAGTATGTACCTGTAGTACTTACTCTGCCTTAATGGTCCTACAGTGTCTAGTTCTAAGGTTTCAAAACTAGTACTGGGAGTATCAGTAATTGTTAAATGCTCCTTAGTATGTCTTACAATTTTGTTTAATTTGCATTCTTCACAATTATTTACATATGATTTTACCATTTTGTTCAAATTCTTCCAGCAGTATCGTTGCTTGATTTTGTTGATAGTTCTCTTTATTCCTGTGTGTCCACCAGTGTGTGGTGTGTCATGAAATTCTTTGATTATCTCCAGTTGCTTCTCTTTGTCTGTTATACTTTTGGGAGGCTCATATAAAATTATCCTTATACAATTGTTTCTTTCCTTAATTAATTTCCTTTGTATCTTATTAAATTCTTCTTTAAATATTGTTATGTTCACGCTTTCAAATATGTTATCTTTCGTTGATAGAGCTAACTTCTGTATTCTGTTGCTAATCATAGAGAGTGACAGTGTCTCCAAGATAAAACCTAATCTAAGGCATGGTTTATTACTGTACTCGATTGCAACTTCTTTCTTCTTTATGAATATATTCTTCTTCTTGTTATATTTTCTTTGTGGGATATCCTCTTTTATATTTATAAATTTCAATTTTTTAATCGATCTTGTTTCTGAAATAGAAGCACATTGATGGATGAATAGTTGGCCTGACAATTCTTCCGTGCTCTTATTTTTATCACGTGATTTCATGCTATATATTTTCTCTATTTTATTTATCTCCTTAGGTATCATTTCTTTTAATAATTCTAAGCTCATTTTTATTCTAGAAAGCGCGTCTGCATTCGTGTTTAATGCTCCCTTTTTATAAATTATTTCGAAGTTGTATTCCGACAATTCCATTCTAATTCTTGTCATCTTTGATGATGGATTTTTGTGAGTAAATAGGCTGACAAGTGGACGATGATCTGTGACTACTATGAATTTGCGACCATATAAGTACGGTCTGAAATGAGTTATAGCCCAGTAAATTCCTAGCAATTCTTTGATTATTATTGGTTTGTTTAATTCATATTTGTTCAAAGATCTGCTTGCATATGAAATTGGTAGATCTTTTCCAATTTCTCCTTGTGATAGTACTGCTCCTAATGCTGAATCAGAAGCATCTGTAGTTAGGATAAATGGTTCGTCAAAGTTTGGGTATTGGAGAACTGGGGGACTTATCAGTCTCTGTTTCAATGTTTGAAATGCTTTTTCGCATTGCTCCGACCATATGAATGGTGTATTTTTCTTTGTTAGCTGATTGAGTGGTTTTGCAATTTCAGCGAAGTTTGCGATGAATCTTCTGTAGTAATTACAGAATGCTGTGAATCTTCGAGCTTCATCGGCGTTCGTTGGTCTTGGATAGTTCACTATGCTATCATATTTTTTTGGGTCTGTTTTTATACCTTCACTAGTTATAAGGTGTCCCAAGTAAACTACTTCTGTTTGTAAGAAATTGCATTTTTGTGGATTTAGTTTCAAATTATATTCTCTTAGGCGCTCGAATGTTTTCACCAAATTTCTGCTATGATGTTGTATGTTGTTTCCATAGGTGATTATATCATCAACATATAAGAATGTTTCTGCATCCAATCCTGCGAGTGCTATTGATAGCATACGCTGAAAACTGTTGGTTGATATCTTTAAGCCAAAAGGTAGTCGTTTAAATTGAAAATGTCCTTTATTTGTTGAAAAGGCTGTGAGCGGTCGTGATTCTTCATCCAGTTCAATCTGATGAAATGAGCTTGTAAGGTCCAAAGTTGAAAAATATCTAGCTTTTCCTAGGTTGTCCAAAATATCTTCTAATCTGGTTAGAGGAAATTTGTCATCCGTAATCTTTTTGTTGAGTTGACGGAAGTCAACAACCATTCTCCATTTCTTATCACCTTTGTTATCCTTTTTGGGCACTACCAATAAGGGTGAATTGTATGGGCTCCTTGAATGTTCAATTATTTCTTCGTCTAGTAGCTTGTCTACTTGCCTATTTATTTCTTCTAGCTGCGTTTGTGGCAGTCTATAGTTTTTAATGTATACAGGAGAGTTGTCATGTGTCGATATATGCTGCTGGTAAAAATTATTCACTGTTAGTTTGTCATTCGTCAGGTAAAAGATATCTGTGTAATCCTTGCATAGTTGATATAGCGTATCTTTTGCTTTCTCATCTAAATTTTGCACATTTAATTCCTTTTTTAGTTGTTCAAATCTCTCTTTTTCTTCGACTTTATGTCTGGTCAATTTCTCTACAAATCTATAGTTTGCTAAAGGAACAACTTCCAACTGCGGATTTTTTATGCAAATGTCATCTTCAGTTACATTTATAAATTTCACATGTTTTATACCTTTTGCTGGTATTATTGTGTTCGCTACGTGTAGCCCTTCTTTGATTTCATTACTTAGTACTATACTATCTTCACTTACTTCTATGTTTATTGGCTGTATTATCTGAGATCTAGCAGGTATGTTAATGGATTCTTCTTCTGGAATTTGGGTTATTATAGGTAGATTAATATCATTAAGCTCTGTACAAATTGTTAATATGAAAGTGTCATAATCTATTTTACATCTATATTTTATAAAAAAGTCTTTCCCTAATAGTCCATCTGTCGCTATTGGAAAATTTTCACTTACAATATGTACTTTATGTTTAAGTCTTTCACCTTCTGCATCAAATTGTAAAATTATTGTTCCTAACGTTTCACTTTCACCTTTTGTCACACCTCTTATTTTGCAAATTTCACTTTTGTTTATTAAGTTCACATCTATGCAGTTCACCTTAATGATCGAGATGTCTGCACCAGTGTCTATAAACCATGATGTGGCAGAAGCTTTATTGGTACTGAGTAATGCTATATAGTTCGTTAGCTTGCCAACATCTATGAAATGTATTTTAATTAATTTTCGATTTGCTCTTGATATTTCTCGTCCCTCGATAGGTGTTCTCCGGGGACGATCCCGTAGTTTTCCGACTCCAACAAATTAATTTGTCGTGGTTGTCTGTTTTGATATCTGATGTTTCCTCTGTTCGTATTATTGAATTGTCTTTGAGAAGGATTTCCATTGTTTCTGAAGTTATTTTGTGCAAAGTTGGTTCTAGTATTGTTATTGAAAAATGTGTTTCTGTTAGTGTTAAATCTGTTCTGTTGAAATTGATTGTTGTAGTTTCTATATGATTGTTGGTTATGGTTTCTATGAAAGCCTCTTGAATATGATTGTCCAGATCTGCGAGCATGTGCTTGGAATTTGTAAATTCTGTTCTCTTCAGACTTGGCTTGCTCTGAATCTATCTCTTGGGCAAGATCAATAGCATCAGCATATGTTGCAGGTCTGTTTGCAAATATTGTATATTTGATTGAATTTCTCAATCCTGATTTAAAAGAATTCAAGGCAATTCTATCATTCATTTTTGTAATGATTTCTTTATTCTGCTCACCTTGTTCTGTTATTTGAATATTATTCAAATCTGCAATTAGAGTATCAATCTCTGCAACGTAGCTCTGCAAAGTTCTATCTCCTTGTCGTACCTTAGACAAATCATTTTGGATTTTCAATGCATTTTTGTGAGGTTTGAAAGTTTTCAATAGTATTTCCTTAAAAGATTTGAAATTTATGGGATCAGCTTCGTTAACTATTCTGTTACGAGCTCTTTCTGATAATCTTGTTTTTATCAGGAATTTTACCAGTTTCTCTTTATCCTCTGATGCTTTTAATTCATCGTGGAGATACTCTGTCAAGTTGATAAAATTGTTTAGTTGTTGCGAGTCTCCGTCAAAGATCGGCACTATTTTAGTGACGCTTGCTATATCAAAAGTTGCCATCCTGTTATGATCTCTACTTTCTTCTTCTAAATCTGAATCTACAGATGATTCTTCTTCTTCAATTGATTTTTCCAGTATCTCTCGTATCTGTTTGGTTTTAATGTCTATTATCCTATTCAGTTCCTCACATAAGGTTTTGTATTTTTCTATCAGCTTCTTGCAAATTTCTTTTTCTTCACGCTGTAACTTATTGTATTCTTCTACAAATTTTGCCTTTAAATCATTTATTTCATTCCCTTTCGCTAGTATGTATCCAGCTGAATAGATTCTATTTTTACTCTTTTTAAAATTTTCAATGATCTTTTCTAATTTTTTGATCACATTCTTTAGGTTCTGCATTCTTATTTATCAAAGCCATTCTTTTAATTTAAAATTTTTCTTTATTTAAAATGAATTCAATATATTTCACATTAGTATTAATTCTTAAGCTGTTATGACTAATTTATTAGCTTCCTTCTTTACTCTACTTATGTACTTATTTCTAATATGTCTATACAATAATATCGCTAAAAATAATGCTATGATAATTCCTAATAGGATTTTTATGTCGGTCGCGTGATCTATATAAATTTCAGCCGTTAGAAAAGAGTTTCCTGATGACGATGCTGCTGCGTCTTGATTTGCGGTGGCTTCTTTATTTTTGGACTCCTTTCCTCCCATTCTCTTACATATAATTCTACTTCAGCCTGGGGGATGTTTTGTCTTTGGTTCTCCAAAATTGTTGTCTTTTTAGCCTGATGTCGTCCAAGAATGAATTTTTCTCCTTCTTCGTAGTTGCTAGCGTTGTTAGCCTGTGTAGTTCTGCAATTTCTCTTCGATGTTTCACAAGCTTTCCGGCCCTCTTCTTTTTTTTCTTCTTAGGTGGCTGGCACTTTTCTTCTTGGTGGTGTTGGGGTTGATTCAGCTTCCTCTTTCGGTATTCTTCTATCGATATCGGCCTGGGTCCAGCTCTTGGGTCCTCTCTTAATACTTCTTGTAACTCGGTAGACAGGGTTCCAAGATTCTCCTTCGTCAATTGATTCGTCGGAGGCAGGGTCGCCATGTAATGATTATCTTTACTTTTCTCGATAATCAGGTGAGGACGTCTTCTTAGCACTGGATACTGCTCTGGAACAGCTGGAATATATTTGGAAGCTAAGCCAATGGCCAGCTGAGGTTACCAAATTGATAAGGCGTTCAAGAATATCTTGAACTGCCGACTTTAGAGATGGGAGAGTAGAGTGAAAACTAACTTCTTCCAGTCTCAAGCAAAACTGTTCTGCTTTATTCAAAAATGTATGGCTTTATATACAATCGATCTCTTAACTTCCTACTTACCTATCATAAATTCTAAGGTCGTCGAAATATGTATTTCATGACGACATATTACAAAATATCGTGAAGCGAAATTCTATGTGATGCAACTATAACGTAAATTGTTCGCAAGAATTGATGACCCTTATTTTATTGCCATTTAGTGCAATCAACATTCAATATCGCTGAATACGTAACTTCATGCAAAGCGGTGAAATGTTTTTATTACATCATGTGCCGACAAAAAGGTAGCGGCAGCGATTTGCACATATGCCACATGTGTTCATGCTATGAAGTAATTTTCTTGTTTCCACTGTGGATGAAGTAATATAATTTCATCTATATTTTCTTTTCTGGGTATTGCTTCATGTAATATGTGATTACTTTTTATGTTGGGTTTTTTGGGTTTATTCGAATGTTCTAAATGAGGGTAGTATGTATATATGTATGTATGTATGTTAATTTTGAATGAATGATCTTAATGAAATGAGGGTAGTATGTATGTACTACAATATTCATACACAATTTGTTGTATGCAAGTTTATTGAATCAGAGCAGTCATTTATTGTGTAAATTTAATGTTTACATATTTTATAAACCATGTTTTTACCCTCCTCCTAGCACACCTTTCATTATGCCATCATTAAAAATTTCTTATGATATTTATATCGTGTTAGAAAAATTGTACAATTTAGTTATGAAACCATCATCATCGTGGCTTTGTAACCAGCCCAACTATTATCTCCTGAATACATGTTTTCTGTTATAAAAATATATGTTATATTTTTTGTGTTATTGCATTAGTAAAAAAATATATGAAAATGTAGGCGTATACTATGTGGTGTATTATGAGTCTGATGGTGGTATGTTAACGTGCAAAAATTTACACCGAACACTGGAAAAAAAAAAAAATTCCGACAGAAAAATAATCCATATAATGTAGGCACCAATGTGGAGTCTCTTGAGAGAACTGCTGGAATTTAATGGTTCAACGGAAATAGGGGCCTTCATTTGTGTGAATGGGGAAAGGATCACCATGATCGACAATCAATCTATGTGGCGTTGTATTTTATTTTTCAACTGCTTGCCATGTGTTTCCAAATTCCAAAACAATCCTTTTCGAGAAGGCAAACATTCTGTTTCTATGGTCAGGCATATTTTATTACCACAAAGCAAATGTAGCAATGTTAAGGAATAAAATCGGGATTCAGGATATTACTATATATTTACATATATACTCGTGAAGGTATATATGTAAGCATATATCGATATATATATATATTTTTTCGTTGTATAGATGAGTAGAGCATTGAGTTTTCTACATTGAGGTTATTGTGGTCAGATGAATGTGCAATAAATCCTGGTGGTAACAAATCCCCATAGGTATATATATTCGTATGGATATTGAATTCCTAATGATTTTTCCTATTTTTGTTCAGGCATCTATTAGTCTTAATGTGAAATATCATTGTGAATTTACCATCTTTTTTTTCGTAATTTCTAATGCTTTGATTTCCTATAGAAAACGCTTGTACTCTGTAAAAAAAAAACATATTTTCCAGGTGAGAAAAAATGGTGTGGTAATTATGATATTTTCCTGTAAGATATAAAATCTCTAAATATATTATGGTCTACGCTTGGAGACCCTGGACAAAATGATGTATCAGTGATTTGCTGATATTCAGGCCAGGAAAGCTTCAGCTATGAATATATTTATATTTTGCGGAAGTATTCATAGGAAGAATCAGTGAGGAGGGATTTAGAATTATATGTCTACAAATTGGATAATAGCAGACGGGGAGAACTATAAGACAGAGCTATGTCCCAAGATTGGTATGTTTCAGGAAATGTGATATATGTACATACGTTTCGCTCCATATAATGATATCTACAGAATTTGTATGGACGAGGACGAGATTGAGTGTGTTCAGTATTTACTGCACTGGGGGGAGGGGGGATTAGCAGATATAGAGTTGATGTACCGAGTAAGCTCCATTAACTGATATGGGTGGCTTTAACACACCCCCTAGATTGAGCAAACATCTCCAGGTAGGGTCTTAATGAGGTGGCCCCACATAAGGTACTATTCATCTAAGTGCGGCTAATGTAGGTATTTCGGTAGCCGCGCTCTAATCCAATCTACCATAGTCTACCCTTTATTATATTTTCAGTTCACATTATCGTAATGTCTCTAATATTTAAGGATTTTGCCTTTTCTTGTGTTGACTGGAAAACGGACTCTATAGCTGGGTTATGTTGTGTACCTTGTTCTAGAACTCCCATATTCTGGAGTAAACAAATTATTCTATCGATCGAAACGAACTATTTGTACTGTTCGCTTCATTTTTGTATATGAAATTGTATGATGGGTTTTTTTGTGTATCTATTGTTCTGCTCTGTTCTGCGGACACAAAAGAACACTGCTTATAGTAACGTTTCGAGTTTCATTCACGTGGTTGTATATATATGTTGTTGCTACCAGCGTATTACAATTATGCTTTTGGAATGTTGGTCTAAAGTGTTTAGCAATATACTCCCTACTATATCATCACAACATAATCAACATTTCATTATTGATAAAAACATTTTGAATAAAAAAAAAATATTTCATTGATATACATATGTATAGACATAAATTTAAACGAAAAACTTATTACCAACATCATAAGGGATCATCAAGAATAGTTAATTTGTTTTAAGAGCGGGCTGAATAGTTTCCCATATTATTGCAAAAACTAAAGAATATAAAGATCAAAAATGCGATTGATTCAATTTACTTGGTTGAGGGTCAATCGACAAAATGAAATCTATTTGCAAAGGGATCTAATGAGATGGACGAACAGGCGCATTAAAATATTATTGTAAATTTTTAGGCCACTATATATTACGCATATGTGTATATCATACTTATATCAAATAAAAACCCTTCATATATTATTTTCATTATTATCATTCAAGACCCAGGCTTCCTCTATATGTTATTATTAAAAATACGCCACCGACAATATTCGCATATTATTTTTAGCAAACTTAGTCACAAGTCATTATGTTGTTACTAAGGACAATAACTTGTTATCAACGCGAAAAAATAATTTTCTCTCACAACTCTGCCAAACACAGCTGCGTCCAATTTAACGTTATTGGAATTTCTTAAAAAAATTGTTTAGAAAACCTAAACGTGTTATAAAAGAAAGGTAAAATTGCCACTTTCTTTAAAATTTTTCCAAAATTGTGCACAGTAACCAGCAAAAAGTTAATGGTTTCGGTGACTATGTCGAACGTTTATTAGACAAGAGTAAATATTATAGCAGTTGAATTTCAAAGTTTCGAAAGAATACTCAACCTACAAAATTTCGAAGGCCGAAGCTCCGAAAGCTCGAATATTGCGCAAAGACATTAAAGGCGGCGCTAGGAAAAGTTTCGCATTTATTGCTTGACTCGACTTATAATCGATATATGTATGGGATTTATGAAGTTGCAAATTGTACTAAAGGAAAAATTAGTTAGATATGAAATCATCTAGTAGTTGGATGTTGAACCCATCGAAACAGGAACGGTTTACCAATGAGGTATTATCAATACTTCCAGCGAATTCAAATGTACGAAGTTTGGTACATTATTCAATAGAGCAGTTATTTTTCCGTCGATTTATCATCATTTGGAGCAATTCATGGGCACGTTGAACAGAATTAAGAAATATTAAAACAGTGTGTAAAAAATGTTTCCAAATTTACAATGGTTTAGTGGATAAGTTTATTCGAAAAAAAAAATTAAATTGAGCCTTAAAAGTTGAATTGAAATTTCATAACTCAATTCAAAAGAATCATTCGTATTCTTATTATACTATGATGAAATCTTTTGAATATCATGTGTTTGATTCAAAATTTGTAATCCGGGTATCAGGCTTCTTCCTGCTTGCGAATAACCCTTCGGCCAATGATTCCTATAGTCCAGTCAATAGGGACTAAATAAGGCATTTTCCCTAAAAAAGGTGGGGTAGTTGTGATTTTTATATGTATATGTTATTTAGTTCCGAGCCCCGATGAAAAATCCAAGTTTTCACGCGGACCCCCCGCGAGTTATAGATTCCCTTCAATGAATTCATAAAAAATAAAATAAAATTAATAAAAAAAAAAAAATATTAATACACTTCGGGTTTGGTTAATAAAACTTTATTTCCGATTTCTTGAAAGTCAAAATGATAACTGACTGAAAAATGCTTTCTAATTTTTGAAACAAGTACTTCTACATTTTTAAGAACTCATTACTTTGCGAAACGTGCCTTCTGTTCTTTTGAATAACAGGAAGGGGTCAGCTTTCATATAATGTCTGAGAATTTACTCGGGTCACTTATTCTATGCGAATATTAAATTATCTTTTATTTTAAATATGATTCATATCCATATGTTGGCTATTTGATGTATTGCAATGCAACATGCCTATGTACGTAACTCGCGCGGTCCGGCATTGTGGATGTAAGGTAGCAAAAATAATTTTTTTTTTTTCAAAATAATTCCTCAACGGTTGATCCTACGAAAAAATGTAACAATATCAATTTGAAGGAGACTAAATTCCCTAAAGTTTTTCTATAAACATTTTTTTGTATTTGTATGTCTGTTGCGTAACGAGTTACAGCGGCGGAAAAGTAAACATTCGGCGATTCAGAAAATTTGGTAGTCTTCCACAAAATATACTGTATTTTAATATCCACGAAGTACTGTGTAAATTTACACTGTTTTTTCAGAGCAGCAATTTTCAATGATAAAAATCATACTTTACAAAAAAATTATATATAAATATAAAATAATCGGAACAGGGTTCGTATGGACAGCTGCTCTGTCAACCTTTAGACTGTGTATGTTATAAGCCTAGATGGTGAAAATTTCTTTGGTTTTAACTCGTACTTTTATTCAACCTACATGTAGCCTTCAAATCATCGAAGATACATGTTACAATATTCCTACCAATATGGCTTTCGAGTGAATATTGTGTTGTTAATAGACTTCCTCTACTATTAGTGTTTACACCAAAACTTATATGGAGAATTTAGTGTTGTCCAAAAGTCAAAGAATTTGTTTTTCAATGCTCATCTGTTTTTCAATAAACAAACTGAAAAAAAAAACAAAAAAAAAATTACCTCTTTGATGAAAGAAAGAAATGAGACGTAGTAATCAATTATATGTCGTGTCCCAGTGCAATCACTCAATAAAAACCAACAATTAACCGGACAAAACTTTCTTTACATAAAACACGTTATAAATCTTTATTTTACTGATTTCTTTTATTTAACTGACCTATCCTAATAATCTTTAAGTAGTCCGAACCGAAACTTGACACTCTAAACCAAAGTCGCGACTGAATACTTCACGGCACTCGCCAGACCAGTCATTGGTCTTTTATGTCCGATACTCGGAAAGTAAACTTTCTTTGCTCACAACGCGGATGTAAACAAACGACAACAACCTTGTCGTTTGTTCTACCGGTTGCAGCACCTGAGTCGCTTAGTAGTAAACAATCGCCTTACATAATAATTACCATGCGAGGTTAATTATTATTGTAATCGTCGATTACTCCACTAAGCGCTCATCGCAGCCAGCTGTTGGGCTAATCAGCAAAACAACCGACAGTTGCAGAACAATAACATGCGAGGTAATTGTTTAGCAATTGCTGATTATTTCGCTGTAATGCCTTTGGCTGCTGGAAGAATCCTCAGTATATCGGGCCATAACATCCTTGAAACCAAATATTATTTTTCATCTTTGAGCAAGCAATCTCTTCAGATGATTGATACTTCGCGGAATTTCTCAAATGAATAAATTATTAATATTTGAACTCTTATACAGTTTTTTTTTCGTTTTTTGTTTTTTATTGCGCCCGATTAAGATTTGAGTACTTAAGTACTTATTATTATTTAATTAGTGGAAATTGTTTATTAAGAAGAAAGGCAAAAGTTTGTTCTTTATAATTTTAATATTCTCACTTCAAGTTACTTTTAAAGAATTGAAGAAAAACTTCTATTTAATAAAGTTAAAGTTGGAATTTCCTGTATAACTTAGGACAACTGGACGAATTTTTAAATAAATTTAAAATCTATTTTTATTAATAAAATGAATGGAGTCTCTTTTTCTGTTTTCATTAATAAATTGATTACTTTCTTCTATCGAAACAATCTTGAAACGATGAATCTGCCGCTATTAACTGTGAGCAATTATTTTTATTTTTCCACATAAATTTCATATTTTTTATAAACTTCTTAAATATAGAAATAAGAACTATAATTATAGCTTGCACTACTAAAACTGGTGGGAGTTTCTAAAGTTCACTGGCGTTTGTAATCCTATCATTAAGCGTCCCCAATTACTTAGTTACAAAATCTTATGATTGACTTTGCAGTATTTTAATCAGTACTAGTAGAAAACAGGCCACCCAACAACCGGGTCCATAATTTTGGTCTGTTGGCAGGACTGCTCTCCAGGAAATTTCACGCACGCAGTGTTGAAGCATGGCACCGAGAAATCTGAAAACTATAGTTGTCACGAAATTATTATTAGTGACTTATATGAACAGCTTATAATTTCAAAAACTAATTTGGAAATATAAGAGCAGATGTATGTGAACCAGTTAAAAAAAAAAAACACAAAAATAAAAAAACAAAAAAGGATGAAAAAGAAACTTGAGGAAAGCCTTTCGAATCCCAGCATGCCTTTATTTTTTAATAAAAAAAAAAATATGTAAAAAAAATCATTTAAAAGAAAATAAAGAAAAAATTACAAACAAATAACAATTAAAATAAATTTAAGAAAAAGAACAATTACAAGAATAATAAAAAAAAAATAAAAGTAATAAAAATTTACATGCTTCAGAGAGAAGTCCGTTCTAACGACGGACAACTTTAGCTAGTAGTTGAATAAATTAAAAACTCTTTTCTAAATATACTAATTCGATACGCGTATTTCGGATTATATATAACAAAGAATTTTTAATAAATCATAAGTATGTTTCAGAAAAATCTCACGGTTCAGTCATAGTGAATATATTAGTTGAATATTGAAATAATATTGCGCGTAATACTGGTTGCATCTTACCTTTCGGGTTGCTTAAGACTAAACCACTGGTTAATATTGAATTGGTTTCATCCTTTTACTCAAGATGCGACTTACTACAACTACTAAACTTCTACTGAGTCTTAACCCTAATCATACCACGATATTTTATAACAAATCTTACCACGATGTGACTTTCAGTTTGAGAAATACATTTACTTATTTTAACACAAAAATAATATTTATAGAAACACATTTAGTTTTAGCACAGAAACACATGTTATCAAAAACAATAACAAAAAAAATATGTTCATAAAACTATCGAAATTAGACTAAAAATGAAACCACTTCGCAAGATATCGAGAAGCAACCATACAGACGCTAAATTGTTTCTACCCAAAAATATCTCAAATATTCATCAAAATGACCAACGGTTTTTGTTGTAGTGCTGCAATGCAATTTTCACAGTTTAGGTATGTAACTCGAATCAAGGATCTGTTAAGGACTAAGCAAAGAAAAAACGGTACATTTGTTACATTTTTCGATTATTCTAGTTCTTTGCAAGATGTGACTGTGATTTACAACGTGGTAGGATTTGTTTGTAATCATTTAAATGTTTATTTTAGGAAGATGTGTTGTGATTAAAATAAAAATACTTTTTTCTTTGTAGGAATAACGAATGATGAATAATACGGCACAAAAATCGATTTAAATAAATCTTTATTTTAGGTTTTATAGAAATGTTAACCTAAACTGTGACACAAAGTCACACCTTGGTAGAATTAGGGTTAAAACTAATCAGTAATATATAATTCAATACATAATGTAGCAACAAATATAAAATATAACATACTTTGTACTAATCTATATAGCTTATAACCTAATCAAACCTAGGTACCTCTATGACTGTTACGACGATCCCACGTGGTTAAGTACAGTATGGCTGTAAAACGTTATGTGCAGTCTGGTAGTGATCCATTATGTTGATTTCTTGCAGCTACTTTGAATGGTGATTCCTGTTCTTTTTTGGTATGTCTAACCTCATCACACGTGTTGTCCTATAAGCCGTTTCCAGGACGATCTGCGGACCTCAGATGCTCCATAACTTGTTTTTTACTTTCTTTTAAGTCTCCAAAATTGATCTTATTTTCTGTTCTTCGCGTACTCTAAGCTCTTTAGTTTCCCTTCTATCTTGTCTTCGCCATCTCTCTCAATAATAATTAGGCTCGTTCCATCTTAATAATAATCAATCTTCACGATAATTATTGCAATTCTGGTGTTCTTCATCTTAATCTCAGCGCTGAACTCTCGTGTTTTTAACTCATGACAGGGACGGAAACTCCTCCATTTCTGCTTGTGCTAGTTCCGCGAGTTATCCCACACCGTTGATTCCGAAAATGCTCACCCCTTTCCTTTTACCCAAGCTGTGCACACATTGGAATCTAGCTAACTAGCTACTTTGACTTAATATTATTACTGCACTAACGCCTTACTTAAGCCAAATTAATAATTCACTCTATATTCTAAAAGATGACAATTAACTTATCTACAACATTTTTTTAATTTCCAATAACAATCTTAACGAGCTTCACCTGAGTTGGGAATTTGTATCACTTTAAAGAATCTCAAATTTCTTTCGTTTTCAACCTGTCATATAATTACTCGCAAAGTAACAATTCGCTGTGACATCGGAGAATAATTACATTTGCACCCAACCGACTGATAATTGTTCGTTGTTAACATTTCGATTACTAGTCTTACTATCAACTTATTTATTTGCTGTCACTCCACGCTTTCCAGCTTAGATTCCTTCGACTATTAATTTATATACATATATGCCCTAAATCAACCGCGTTGACATACTTAAAAACAATTGGTTTGCTTCTTCGTACTACTTCTTTTATCATGTCATGTAATGTTGTTCCTTTATTATTCTTTTCACTTTTGTTAAATATCGTCGCACGTGTCTATGTGGGAATGGATATCTTTTGGAGCATTAGTGTAACCAGCTTTTTAGGTCTCCCTGCCTGTGTGGGCCATGCTGGACCTCTTGTGCAATACTTCTTTTACTATGGACGTGGATTTCTTCCTCGCATTTGTCAAAAGAATCTTTTAATGGCTAGGTAGCTTTATAAGGATAAACGAATTTAAATCATTCATTCCTAAATGATTTATGATTCTATAATTCACAACGGTGGTCGAATCTTATTTTTATCTTGGTCCATACTGTTAAGGCCATCATGATCATAACTGCTCGAAACGGTAATTTGATATAGAAAAACTACTCTCAGGAAATCCTTCAAGCAATGTAGCTCGTAATGTATATGTTTGTTACCTTGCCACCATAAAATAATTCTGATTTGTTTATGAACAACCAAGTTATTTGGCAGATATCTAGGAGCGTATTACAGTTACAAATATCCTTTTCAATGTTTGCCGTAATAGATCTAGAAAATTTTGATTACAATTAACCGGCATAATTCGAGAGATTTATCCCGCGAGACATCTTAGCTCTCAAGAAAATAAAGGGAATATTGTCAAGTGATATTTGGTTAAACAAGCAATTTGGGTATTATAGCGCACTGTAAGCCGCTGATATTCGCTTTAACCGGCAACACCGGTTACAAAGTATATACTCTACTAAAAATCCTTCTTGTAAGAATGACATTTCCTTAAATGAACGCGAATTGATATGTTTACCCTATGTATATTATTTACGAATGAGTTTTGTAAATGTGAGTTCTGGCGGTATAAAAACACCAAAAAAATCGTAAGGTAATTACGGTCGAACATCAAAGTAATGTAGACAGTTTTCAGTTTTCAATACTGAATACGTTATTCATCACGAATGTAATCCATAAAGGCCTATCAAATTTCAATACCTTTGTACATACGCTATATTATATTGTATGCATAATTTTTTCATGACAAAATATCTATCTATCTCCATATCATAAAAATGTTCAGGAGTCATGAAAAAAAATTTCTTTTAAGAGCCCTATTTTAACAAGAATTTGTGAGACCATAAATCCAAGCTTATCTACAACAAAAACTTATGTTAAAGTAATTCTGATTTAATTAAAAAGGGATAGAAATTTGTAGAGATTTTGTTTATATTCGAAAAACAGTAAGCATACAATAAAGCATCCTTCCTCTACATAAATATTTAATTTTGTTTTTCTATATATGATCAATTTTGGTCCTTTTTAATTCTATTTTTAAACTATTGCAGGAATCAAATGATTCTATGAATTCTATTCAATATGTCTAAATTCAACTTTCGTCTAACCTAATGCGAAAATTTGTGTGTCAACAATGTAAAAACGTGCTTGGAATAGGACCTAGGTATATTCTGTATTCCCCCAGCCCCTCGCAAGACTCTTCAGAATTATCCTTTAATTTTGATATCATCCCTTTTCATGATTGTTTTGTTTTAATGACACACTGGCATTCGAGATAAATCTCTTGGAATTTTGTGTTTTTTTTACGTATATGTTAGAATGTCAGTCACGAACATGACTTGCGTTCAAATCATCATAAAGTCTGCGAAAAGGATTTTTCATCAGTTCAACCTTTTTCAGTGATGATATTGTGAGAAGTTTTTTATGCGGTAGTGGAAGAAAGAATGTATATGAACACTAAAGATTTATATATTAGTATGTACTTTTCCAGGGAAAGGTTTGAAATTATTTTCACGATCTCTAAAAAGTGAAGTTAGGTGTAATTTCATGGAATGAAAGATGACCAAAATATCAGTCTCAATAAATGTTTTCACAATGCTAAGCACTACACTGCTGGGGTGTGATAAGTACCTTCTTAGTGTTACTTACTTTCAATCTTTGCTCCAATTATGATTTTGCAAATGAGAAGTTTTGTTTGCTGTCGGATATATGATAGAGTGGCGGCTATCGAAATACCTGCCATCGGTCACTCTTAAATCACTGCCGGTCAATTCTGATGCCACCTAATCGGAACTTTATCCGAACATTTTTTTTTTATTAAGGGCTGCGTTAAAACCAACCATGAGAATTTATAGACCTCAAAAGGTCACCCAACTTCTTATCTCCCAATTTGCGAAAAAGAAGCTAACCAAGTGTATTCCATTCTACGTTTGGTAAGGTTGGGGTGTTCACACAAAAGGTGTTGAATGCTCTCAACATCTTCTTCGTCCAGATAAGCTCTGCAGAAGGCATTGTATGGAGATTGCATGTGTTGCGAATGTTTTCCAAAGAATTTTATGTGCTGTGATAGCTGCCGTCAGCTTCCACGTCATTACGGATCCTCCTTAGTAGAAGCTACAATTGAATAGGACATGTCTTAGGCAATAGTTGTCTTAAAATCACTCATTTTGTTAGTTCTTCATATCTGCGATTAGCAAGCTTACATGCCTGTAAATATAGAATCCTCTTTGCTGATTCTTGAGGCCCACCTATAAATTTTTCGTTAACCATACATTCATAGACCTGCCTGGCCAAAGCATCAGCTGGTACCCAGCAGCGAATATCTCTTTTTTATCCACACTCACTGCGAAAACGTTGGATTAGGTCCAATATAATGGTCTTCCAGTCCAAACTTTTGATTAAAGCTTGTCTGTCAATGCAAATCTATCGATCACTAGATATATTTTAAGTTGTTTCCAACATCCTTACTGCAAGCTAAAACCACCGGTTGGAAGACACTACAGGGATGCTGAGTATACCCTGGATTAAACTCCGGACCTATTCTACAAACATTTGTAAAGACACATATCTGAGAGTGATTTTCGGTGCGATTATCCTCCCACTAAAAAAATTTTAGCTGAGATACCTTTCTCAAAGTATAGACGTGGGCTATTGTATGTAATCCATGGCTCTCCGCATACAGTCTTTGAGATAGATCTTTCATATTAAATAAGTCTCAGTGCACTTTTTGCAGCTATACATATTCCACGGATATTAAGGAGCAGGAATAGGAGCATAATCTCCAATGCTTCTGTCGTTGTTATTCGTAGAGCTCCTGTATTACCTGGACAGGCTGCTCTCTGTATGTTAGTAAGATTTAAGATGAAAACCCTCGCTCTACAGCACTTCATCACACCAAGATTACATATGCAGTTGAAAATAAGTTTTACAATAGCGGTCCACATCTTGCGAAAAGTTGTACAGTTGTACCGCTAGGCACGCTCCTACTAATTTCATTGTCGCCAAGCACTGCATTTATTAGGCATTCCTTATTTTGGATTGACTTTTTAATGATTCGCTATGTAGCGCAGTTTAAACCGATTTGCTTTAAAAGTAATTCATGTTGTGATGTAGCAATTTCACGTTCTTTGAGAAAGTTGTCCATTGACATCTCTTTGGATCTTTTGAATGTCTTCAAACGAAACAATAAGTCTAAAGTCCTTATCAATCATGTGTCTACTTCTGCCTGCCTTGGATATGAATATCACTATGATTTATTTTCAGATGCGTGGGACATGGGAGCGGTATAAGAAACTTTTGTAGATGACCATAAGCTCCGATATTATAATTTCTTGTATAATCTGCAGCAGGATTGGAATTATGACATCAATTCCTGGTTAATTCTGGGGCGCAAAATAATGAATTGCCCACTACGTTTTTTTTTTTTTTCCTATATCCCATATAGACATTAAGTTGAAAGTATTTACATTCCTCTTATTAATGTTTGTCTGGTTGGCTTGGAGTATCTTCCCCAGTATCGATCCAGGTAAATTCACTTCTTTTCAGGAACAAGGCAACATAAGTCTGAAACCTTCCTAAATTTAGCGGATACGCTCGTATTCTCTATGGATTCACAATAGATCCTCCATGAAAAGTTTTCAGCATTTTTCATTCAGAGCTTGCAAACTCTTTTACTTGCTTTTTACTGGACCCAGTCCTGACTTCTAATCGCTTTTTCTTTATTGAATAGTTTTTGTGCGCTCTTCCGGAGTATATTTATTAAGTCCTTAATCTACCAGGGTGAAGATGACTTTCTAGAAGCCGTCGTTATTAGAACTGTAATTAGACAAAAAAATAAATTCATGAAATTTTTTCTTACCTTAACGCTTAAGTAGGCGCAGAAGCAAAATCACACAAGTGCGTGCAAACCGCAAAATTTTCAGAAACAAGAACAATGCAGTTCGATAACTAAATCTTCATGCTATAACAACAAATGAAAAAGAAATCTTTTCTCTTTAAGTTAACCCAAAAATAAAATGACAATTATTTTATATTAAATACTGAGGAATTTCTTGCCAGTCTTTATAGAACAGTAAAAAAATAAGAAACACTATGCGGAGTAGAGTAGAAAAGCTAAACTGTTCACTCAAAACTACAATCTGAAGATACGTTTTATTTATTTTCGCTAGAACTCATCCAAGAATATTATAAAATGTCGAAATTTCAAAAAAAAATATACCTAACAAGACTTACCTACATGTTTTAAAAGTTCCCAGACAATATGCGCCTACTTAAGGGTTAATCCCTGTACGGCGTCTTTTCTGACCCAAGGTTCCTAGATTAATGCAGGTGACAGACATGCTTACAAATTTCATTCGTAAATAGGTTGAGATATTTACGTTACAATTATGGCTATGTTAAAAATGCTGAATCTTAACGACTTGCATGTATAAAATTAGGTGGAAGAACTTATAGGGATTGAAACTACTGTCCTTTAAAAAAATTAATAGGGACCCACCTACGCTGGTTTAGTTATTTCTTAATCTCTATCTTAAACCGTCCTCTAGTCATTGATCCCAATAGATATCTAAAATTAAAGGATCAGTCATAAACATGGAGCATTCGAGAGAAGACTTGCCGAATATTTCCAAATAATTGATTAATATTATTTCCAGGTACGGTATTACTTAGACTACAACTTTTCCAACAGGATTTTAATAGCTTGAAAAAGCTTTGTAATATAGGAAAAACAATTAATTGTAATTCAAGCTCGTACACCTTGTCTTGTAAGTGCATTTTCGTGCCTGCCTTTTCTGAAGACCTTTGAACAATGCTAACTGATAAAATCTGCCATTGCTTAATTCAGAAGGCATATTTTTAATCAGCACCTAAATCTATATACCAGTATACCATGACACATTATGTGGTAATTTTGAATTATCCAGATACTTTTTAATTATTATTATTAGATGCGCTCTTCTCAAAACAAAAATTTCTAACGCACGTTGAGTCAAAATATTGTGTAGACAGACTTAGAGTGAACTAAAATCAAAATTCACCTCTTTGATATCAGCCTATTCAACTACCGCAGATAAAAGTTAAGAAATCTTTAAAAACTTTTTGATACACATAAAATAACATATGTATAAATTGAACACACCGAGGCCCGGTCAAATGAAACAGAATCAACTCGAAAAAAGGCTCTACTTTGATACTATTGAGATTATTCAATTTCCGGTTGCCTACGGTATATCTGTTATCCAAGTGCAAAATACAGTTAAAGCCAGAAGAAAAGCCTATTTCATTCTTACTTATCACACCACCCCCACACGTAAACTGAATAATAAAATTCTCATCATATAATAGGCAACTTGGTGGTAGAATAAATTCGCCCTGGAGCTTTTCAGCTTTTAACGGAAAAAGGTTCTCTGATACTTTTTTGTACTTACTAAACACAATTCCTATTAGGATAATATTTCTAGTTTTTGGCATTAGGGTTTAGTGATGGGAAGAAGGACAACAGAAAGGGGATTGGGCAGAAAGCTTGCGCAAGAAATATTATAAGATTCTGGAATGTTGTTTTGTAAAATATCTGTTCAGCTCAGTTCTCTTGAAATTTATTGTAATATGACTATACTTGTGTTTTGAAGGGATTTAGGTTGTAAAAGATTAGTAGATTTGATTATGTTTTCCTTTTTCATTTATTTAAAAGAAATATCAAAATGAATTTGAGCTAATCTTGATTTTTTATCAGATTTTGAAAAGGATGTATATATCATAAAAAATATCCAAAACTTAGTTCTCCACATAATGGCATACATAATATGTACTACATTGCAGTTGCATTTATGATGCAATATTAAATCGTGAAAGTTATTAACATCAATCATTGTGGCTAGAAGTTATCTTAAAAAAAAGGTCGAGATCGCTTAGTATATGAATTCTTTAGTAGTAGAATATGTTAAAATTATAGTGGGTACAATCATGTTGTTAAGAATTCAAATAGTGATAAAGCATGTGCTACATGTTTGGGTGATCCCGATGTAAAGCAGTGTAATAGTCGGTATGGTATATGTATAAACTGTATAAAAACAAATAAGAATAATACTTCACTTATGATTAAGCACTACAAGAATGCAAATATAGTTTTAGTACGAAAAAGCGCAAAAAGAATAAATCGATACAAGCAAATAATAATACAAAGTTCGAGTTATAAATTAAAAATAAAAATAAATTAGGAATAAAAAATTAAATTCGAAAAATCTTACTACTATACAACGGAAATAAAAGAATCATTTATTACTTAAACATAAGATTATATAGTAATAAAAAAAGAATACAAATATATAAACAAATAATAAACTAAGATCTCGAGAACTTAAATCCAACACCACCTAAAAGATATCCAAAGGTCTATCCCACAATGGTGCTGTAGTCGAACTTATACGCTGAATATGGGATGGTGAATTATTTCAAGCTCGAACGTTATGAACTAAGTAAGACTTTTCCATTACTGAATATTGAAAGATTGGTACCATCAAATCAAACGCATTGTTGAGCCTAAAAACTTTAATTGAAGTAAAAAAGCTAATATTGGTCTAAGACCAATTCTTATGATACTCTAGATAAATGTATGTATGTATGAAAATTCGTATGGGCACCAATTTGAGAAATTTTGATTTTTGCAGTGGTTTTTTGCATGTATTTCTAGAATAGTTCGTCGGAAAGAAAAAATGATTATAACTAATTTTATAGGATTTCG
Source organism: Dioctria rufipes (assembly GCA_963924295.1). NCBI lineage: Eukaryota > Metazoa > Arthropoda > Insecta > Diptera > Asilidae > Dioctria > Dioctria rufipes. The sequence goes on from OZ002743.1 coordinate 162,171,711, forward strand.
TATTCTCAAGTAGTTTTTAGTACAATAGAAATATTTAGGACTGATCGTTTTCACACTATCCGTAAAAAGCCAAATTTTTTATATGGCAACACCAAGAAGGATTTGCCTGATTTAGTCCATTTTTGAAATTTTATTTGCTAGTACAATGAAAACATCATTTTCCAAATTTCAGCTCTCTACGTTGACACGTTCCCATGCAGTGTCCAAATATAAAGTGGAAAACGAAATTTTTTATGGCAACCCCACTTACGAGTTGCCCGATTTGTCTCATTTTCGAGCTTAATTTTACTTTTTTTTTAAAGTCCGTATACAGACTTTCAGCTCTCTCGAGTTATCGTGCTCACAGACGGACAGACGGACGGACGGACAGATGGACGGACGTACGGACGGACGGACATACGGACGGAAATGCAAAAATCAAAATAACTTTTAATATTATGCATGGGTGTCCAATCTAGCCAATGTGCAATATTGTGTAAGTCGGTATTTAACCTATCAATACAATCTTTCACTAATCCTATTTGTCGACTAGATACACCTGTTCATCATCGGCATACAAGTGAATTTTGCAGTCTTCAACAACATTAGGAAGGTCATTTGTATACAGACTGAAGAGCATGGGCAAAGAATAGAGCCTTGAGGGATGACACAATTAAAAATGACTTTCATTATATTCTAATTTTATTAAAAGACATGCGATCTATGTATCTTAGTTTCTAGCTATGGTGTGATAGCATTATCTCTCATAATTTGGATAGTACAATATATGAGCCCGTAATATCGAGGTAAGATTTCATAATTGCATTCGATTCAACCAAGTTTCAAATTTTCGGACTAACTTAGTAAGGTTTTACAAACCAATAAGCATCACTATCCTATAAAACTTTTTACCAACTATAACTACGTTCCAAACAATTATAAATATAATCACACCACAATTCTACAGACTAATAATGAGAGAATTCATTTCCAGCTCTAATTACTAGTTTGTCGAATGCACTTTCTCATATATGTAGTCTTTAAATGGCAAGTTGGATAGTATTCAAAAAGTTATATAATTGATGTATAAGTCTAAAGTGTCATATCATTTCATTAATAAAATCTCAACGTTCTTCATTAATTTATTAATTGATATTATACCTAATAAATTTCTGTACAATTTCATGATTACAAACCCTGCAGCAATAATAGGGAACGATTCCTATATGTATAATAATAATAATCCCTGGGAAATCACATTTGATACAATTTCACTATTCTTCAGCTAATATGAAGATGGAATCATAGCTCCTCCTATAGGTCAAAGATACTTCTGCCGATGAATGATGCCTGAGGGTTTTAGATAAAAAATTGAGGATAGGTATTCAATGATGAAAGTAAGTACATATAGATGGCATATCAAAAGCGTATTGAAACTCAAGCTCTGCCATATACGGTCGGAAACAATTTTGTCTTTAGTGCTCTGCTCTTAAAAGTTCTTTGAGTGTGATTCCTGCACAGTGCCACTAATTAAATTTTTCTGCAAAAATAAATTCGCGTAGATACTTATTCGCTGAAAGAAATTTTCTAATGGTATTAATTAAAGTTTGATGGTAGCAAGGATTTTACTACAAAGGAGCGTTTTTTTTGTTTGTTTTAATTAAAATTATTTTAAATTCCGTCAGAGAAAGACTGTAATACTACGAATACCCGGAAGAAAATTTTTATCCATTCTTGAGATAAAAAACAGTTGAATACTTGAAACTTTGCATTCTCTTATAATTTTTATGCATAATTTATTTAAAGCGGTGATTTTCAATTATGAAGAATGATGATGGTGTGGGAAGGGATAGGTGGAGAGGAAGGACTCCTAATGAATGTGCCATGTGGAAAAATTTCATGTTATTGTAATGATTTGCAAAACGAAGTTAGAAATTGAGAAAAGCTAAATAGAGGATACTGTGGGATAGTATTCTATTAATTTCCCACGATATTGTTGGTATTATGATTAAAAAGCGAGATACGAAGTTGTAAGCTGCCGTACCCACGAATAGTGCCTATTGTGCTCACTCTCTCATCCCTTTAAAACAGGGCTGTCCTTTTGGATATGTTTGAGTATCCACATAGCGGTCTATTCACTAACTCACTAGGGTGCAGCTGTGATTTACCAAAGATTACCATTGTACGTTTAGCTATAGCTGGGCATTTACACACGACATGTAGAACAGTCTCATCATCCTTCAAACATAGTCTGTGTAGATGATGGGATTTAACCCATGCCAATAGTGATGAAGTGCCTCCTCATTAGATAGATCAGTCCTACAGTACTTCAGAAACTTTCTTACCCTTTTCATATAGACATTGTTTAAACCTACACATAAGTTACATCGTAACCCAAGCGGCATAATCGTAGAATTACATTTGTAAATACCTAAACATGCGCGATGAAGTTCTTTAATATTGTAAATCTGTATGTAGGTACTGCATGTGCAAAACAAGTAGATCCCATTTCATGGCAAAGAAATAATTTAGAATATACTGTAATTGTATTTCTGATGTAATTTTTAAGATGTGTAGTAAGTAATTACAATTATAAAATGTCAGCGTTTAGAGTTCGAGTTATAAGAGTCAGAAGTCGAGAGTTTTTATTTGCAATTTTTCATCGACAACGTATTAAGGTTGAGTACCTTTAATACAATTATACCTACTGAGGTGGAACACCCCAATATACGTCGTCAGTGTTAACACCGATTTAAGGTTGAGTACCTTAAGGCATAAGTCCATAATAAGGTTGAGTACCTTAATATACCGCCACAAGGAAATCGCTGGTAAGCAAAAGAGCTTAATCGCAATACAAACAGACGTAATTGCCATGAAACGCTTGAAATCGTTTTATCCTATGATGCTTATCAAATGATGTGCCTGTGACTCGCTGATGTGCATTTTCGAATAGCTTCCTCAGCTGCACAGAGACGAAATGCACATATTGTCTTTCGGTTGACCAGGGGTAGGCCCCAGTATCCAGTTCGCCCTAACCCAGTTCGATCTAAATAGTTTGTCAAGGTCGTTTTGCATTCCCATACATTGGATCTCGGCTAACAAGAGGTCCTGGGATCCAGATTACCCTAACCTGGTTCAATCGAATCAGTTTGTGAAGGTAGCTTTTGCATTCCTTGCGACTGTATAGCATGATAAAGTTTCTGCATATGTTCAGTGATGCCTCAAACCTATGGGAAGTGGTCCGCACCTCGACCTTAATACCCAAATCAAATTTGGAACCCATTCGTATGCCAGATTAATCAATAGCGGAAGACTCGCTCGCTATTGGCTGTCGGAAAGTTCCAGACTTCTCGGTCTTTCACCATTACATTGTATGATTGGAACGATAAGAACCTCGACTACTTATGTTCTGATACCATAGCCACTTCACAAATTTTCTCGAACGGTCTACGAGCTCTTGGACTCTCCCAAAGAGTCACACTCATTGCTCGTAGATCCCATGTTGCACCGTACGCTCTACGTCAGGCCAAGAATGATCTTCCGACGGTCTCTAGGTTAGTGCCTAGATACAGATTCCAATAATAATGGAGCATCCAGGAATGACTCTAGATATTTTTCTGAGTTATACTGAAGACCACGGTCGTCATTAAGAGAATAGGTTCTCCTAATTTTCGGATTTTCTTTTGTGCTTTGTCCAGAGAAACGGCGTGAGACATTGGTCAGATATGAAAAGCTCCAAGTAAAATGCTTTTAACTGGAATGTTAGTGCGAAATTTGTGTGTGGTCTGCAAATTTGTTTGATTTTATTATTTTTATTTAAATCTAATAAATTCCATTCTATCAAACTAACTAGGCTCGAAAAATATTTAAATTAATTTTGTTCTTTCGTAAAAATCCTCATGTATACATTTGTATATTAGGCATTGGGAATATATGTGTTTATGCACCACATGCGTAATGTTTAGTACATTCTGTTCATAACAAATTTTAAGTGATTATTCTCCAATTAAATTAATAGCTACATAAATCAATGTGAATTACCTGTTGCAGACTGACACGTTTATAACCGAATTGTAGATAAGGCAAGCTTTTCCAAACGACTATAGAGACATACATACATACATACATAAACACAATGTTGTTGTTAGTTGTCATATTCCTTATGGAATTAGTTGAACATATGTAGATTTTAGAAATCTGTTGACAGGCGACAGATGTTGCAAATAATTTTGTTGCTGTAATCATTGGTCTAATGTGTACATGTGTCACGATATATGTGCGTAAGCCCCTGTCAATGATTTGATTTTGATTGATTCTTTGTTGCTTTGTTTTGACATAAATTAAAAAAAAAGTATAAATCAATTTCTCAATAATTCTACAGATTAACGCAAAGTTCTGTCAAAGCATTAATAAATTTTTTGAGAATTGAAATGAAATTGAAAGTATCTATATTTTGGGCGCAGCTTTGAAGTGATCGTGAAAGACCGCCAAAGTTGGAAGCACAGTGAACTGTAATTACCACGTGGATCACTATACTGGCACATAGGTGAATTTAATAAAATATACATCGTAGGTAGAAGTTACACAAGACTCTGGGATCCTATTCAACCCTTTTGTATGCAGAAATCCATGGAATGAAATGTACATTAAAATCAAGCTACAACGAGGTTATCGGCACACAAACACATATAATACTTAATTAATTTCCGACAACCAAGCTGTAATTCCCATGCCTTCACCCCAAAGCTGGTTTGGGATTGCAGGGGTGCCCTAGATTTACAATCTAAGGAAAATAAAATAACCCTTAGGTGGGGCAGGAAGGTTATGTGACTCCTGACTAGCTGTCTAAAATATCTTCATTTACTGGACACAAACGCTTTTACGGTCTTACAAAGGGGTACCCAACAGGATAAATAATGTCCAAATCGCAGAAAAGGCTCATCAGCTACAATAGAAGAGCTTCACTGGACTAATTGTAAGACGTGGTGACAATAAGTTAATTAACTGCCGACTCTGCAACGAAGAGATAGGGTTTTTAGAACTCACGTATTCTGCGAGCTTGCTTACCAAAGAATCCCATTTCCATGTAACCCCATCAATCGTTCGGAAAACTGATCATAATGAAGAAATAACCTTCCTAAAAAGGGTACACGAAGATGTGGGTAAATCATTAGTAATTAGATTGAAAAAATACAAAGCGTATCACACGATAGCCTAAAATAAATTTGCAAGATCTTCAAGGTCTTTTTGACATACAAATGTGAGGAATAGGATTAATATAGTTAAGCAAAGCCTATATTCACTGGAAGCCTTATTTGATTTTTTAATTACTGGCCACAAAAAACTTGGATAGTCATCTCAGAAAGAATATTTTTGTAGGTTTCACCTATCAGTTGAGGGACATTAAATTCCTGTCTGCGCATTTTATCCTTTATGAAAAGTAATAGGGTGCCTAGCTATGTTGATTCAACATTCCAATCCAGAAGAGGACAGGGACTCTATAGTTCAAAATTCTATATTAGATGCTATATTGTTGTGATGGAAAAAAAGTCACCTCCTTAATCCGGATAATAAATTATGGTGTACCATTGACCGTACGATGATCTTCTAAAACGGAGGCATGACACGGGCGTCTGAAGAAAAAGGCAACCATTTTCTTGTAAATGTGCTGCTGCGCGCTTAACACTTTGGTTAGTAAATCGTCGCATGGGAATTTTCGCTTGCTTCCTGGCCAATAGCAGTAAATCCAAGTTTTGTCATCTGTTACACTGATTTTACTTGAAAATTTGGTTTTTACTCCAGGCAACTTATCTCTCATTTGGATCTGAGTTGTGCGATATTTACCGAGCATAATTTTCTTATGATGGTGGAATAATATTCACGGAGTGTTTTTGCCCTTCAGTTCATGGCTATGTTCAGAGATAACTCGATATCCCTAAAAGTGTACCAATTGTTCCCAGGTAGCTTGTTTCATACAGTTTCAATTGTTTCTATGGGAAGACGGCAGTAGCAGAATGTCCTTCTGGTGGCTGATTTTTAAGCGAATCACATCAACATTGAAACTCATTCAAACGACTTTCTAAAGTGGGTAAGGATAGTGCATCATCATGATTATGGCTAGTGAAACCGTTTCTAAAATCATAAAAAACATGGATCGAAAATTTAAGTACAGTAATATCATTTTTTAAAGAAATGATTTTTTAAAACGTATGGAACAAGGAAACATTTTTTTTATTGCTCTGTTGAAGCTGTCAAAACAAGAAGGCATCAAAAAATTAGATATATAGACAATAATGACATTTTCAAAAGTCACATCTTCTAGGAAATAGGCTAATCACAAGACTTAAGTAGCAAACCTCGTACATACATATACACAAACATAACGCTCATAGTGATAGAACTCAAAAGCCGCAATTCATGAGACCATTCATATCAAAAGTTCTGAAATATACTCGCCTCAATTGCTGTAATTAAATTTCTGTAAAACATTTTACTATTAATTTTTAATTTTCTACTTTAATATAACAATAAAGCGAGCATGTGCTTGAACTCTCTGAATGGGACTAATTAAAAAATTCGTAGTTCCTGAGCTGCGCTTCTATTACAGATTGTGAAAGATCATTCGCTAAAATTTAAATACTGAGTGCTAACGTATTCCACAATGTATTATGCAATTAAAAAACTGCCCCGTCCAGTTCCAAATATGAGAATCAGTAAAACGGGTGGAAAATGCATTCGCAATGGCAGGAAGTAGAACCTCTGACAATCACACCACTTGCAAGTTATATGTAGTTCCACCCGAGGCCCGGTTTCATCTGTTGATATGATGTCCTTCCGCCCATTCAAACAAAAAGTTATTTCCCAAGAATTTCAATATAAAAAATGAACTACAATGAATTCATAATGTTGTATTCCCTGTAGTATTTCTAACCTCCTGATACCCTGATAGAGGTACTTCACCGCATCCATTTGTGCTGGGGTGACTATATCCGCTAATTATACAGCAAAGAAAGAAATATTTCAAAAGAAATACCTGTGTCGACAGACAACCATTCTCTTGAAAAATACCACCACTTCCATAGGAAAATTCACCCTCTGGACCACACATTTATTTTTTATTTATTTTTTATTTTTATTTAAAAGCTTTCATTGGCATAAAATAGGTGCTTGGATATGCGATATTTTCGGATAGACTTTTTCTGTGTGGAAGAGAAGAAAACCATAAACAATTTAGTAGACACATTCTTTCTTGAGGCGATATCTCTATTCACTGTAAACGTTAGCCTTTCGATTGCCGTCTTTCGATACACAGTTCTAAAGCAGAACCTGTTAATTTGAAAACTAATCCCTGTGGTCTGCTGTCGACAGAAAAACTGCAAGGAAGAAACTGTCGAGTAAATCTTCGAGAGAAAAAAATAGTTACACCATTCTTGATTCTAAGGCTCATGCAATCCTCCGAATTCGACCTAATTTTAAGACTAAAGTCTGAGTTACAAATCCTAGGAATCAACTAGTCTCAATTGAAAATGCAATTGAAGTCGTCTGGGGAGTCAGCCTTAAAATTTAACTTGATTTTCTGGATGTTTCCCAATGATTTAATGGTGGCGGTGACGATGAAGTATTAATTCTTGAATCGTTGAGCAGAAGATTGGACTTTGGTGTAATTTCATAAATTAAATTAACCGAAAAGAGTGGATTATTAGTAATTATCGATATGCTCGTATCTTTTTTTTTTGTCTATAGTTTCCTCCGGAGTTGTTATCGAGGTTGTTATTAAATCGTAGAGGTAAATGATATCTACGGTGCTGGCTGTGTTGGCTGAAGTACTAAAGACGGTATCGGTGATGGTACTTTGTCTTAATTATAAATCACGCTGCTACTATTACGTTGAAAATTTTTCGAAGCGACATTAATTGCTGTTGGTGATGAAGGAGACGCCGGCGGCGGCTGTTCATTTATCGAAGGCGTTACTTTTTTTCTTGGTTCATCGGAACGTTATTGTCGGCTTCGTCTATTGTTGTTTCCATTGATGGCGCCACTTTGATTTTACTCGATGTATATTCAATAACTGATTTTCTTGCAATCATCGCCCTCATCATTGGTATCGACGACGACGCCGGTACCACCGATTCTGGTATATTTGATATATTATTTGGTATGGTTTGTGCATACAAGTGGTCCCAATGTTTTTTCAATTTTCGTCTATAGTCCATGCTGAAAAAAAATATTTTTTTTGTTTTAATGAATGTATTTAAAAGTTTAATCTACTAACCCTTAATTTTACCGAGAAATAATTATTTTTTTTTTAATTATCAGAACCAGCTTAATACGAGATTGCTGTAGTCACACGTTTAATAAATATACGGTCACCAATACATGCTTTTCCTAACTTAGTCGGAGTTAATATTAGTATGTTAATATAAACACAAATCAAACACCAGATGAAAATACATGCAATGCAACATACCCTGATAGAACAAATTCAGGGGTTACCACTACAATCATTATTCTTTTATTCTATCGGTGAACTTGCATGTACTTCAGCCCGTAAAAATACACTGAATCACAACGGGAAGCTCTGTGCATGAAATGAAACAAAACGATAATCGAGATATATTCCCTCTCGCTGATTATTTTAGTATCTTTTCAGGGTTGATTCAATACTCATAGCAGCGGTTTAGAGAGATAAAAAATATATTGATAGATTTGTCTCATTCTGATTGGTTTACATCTGTTCCGGGCTTGTAAAGTAGTTTTGAAGTACATTGCGTGAAGAAATTCAGAATTCGTTGCCAGTTAAATCCATTGGAAGTGCGTCTGAGTGACACAAATTTCACATATGTGGGTGGCATTTGTCAATTGCATATATTTTAACTGGGTTAGGTTCAACTAACAAGCTACTCGCGTCAGTAAAAAAAAACCTGGTCTAACTGCCAACCCATTTCATTATTAACATTACTAATTTGACTGAGACCAAGAGATAAAATATTGTCGAGGTAATGTGATTCCCTTGTTGTCAAGCTATTATGAGGAAGATAGTCATCATCATCTTCACTTAGTAGGTACCCATTGTAGCTATATTGGATAAGTTAAAGTCATCAGTAAGTAGTAATTCGTCAATAGGTTCCATCTTACTATGGATAAAATTAGATGTTGAAATGAGTAGTTCGTAAATATTCTGACCTTTGTCATCAATAACATTTATGGAGTCTGGAGGAATATAGCAACAAAGAATGTAAAGGTCATTAAGAGAGACAGCTTAAGAGATAGAAGTTTAATGTCGAGACAAGAGTGTTGGAAAAACTAGGAAGCTAAAGATTTGGCTGCAATTAAACTAGTTTTAAGGGCGAGGAGTACGCCACCGCAAGCGCTTCAGAAGATTTCAGCATCGCGAAAATCATGATGCAGCCATTTTTAGCGAAACTAACTATATCGAAATAAGTCACGGCGGAGGATATGATGATTTGTGCATAAATACTTCTTACATGTTGATAATAAAGGGAAAGCTATTTGAGTTTTTTGGAATTAAATTACAGATTGTGTCTTGATAGCGATGAAAAATGAAATGAGATTTTGTCTTTCCGTCCATCCATGAAAAAATTCTTTTTTGTCGTATAATTAATGTTTGTTTATTTCCTCTCTGAGTATAAATATATCTTTACAGGTGATTTTCTAGGTTATGTCATCCGTAAAAGTTTTTTCAACTTATCCGTTTCGATTTATATTTATTTATTTATATTTATTCTAAAAGTTAATGCGATAGTAAACATATAAATCCAATTACTAACTACCATTAAACAAATGCAAACTAACAATGAAAGATGAAAAGAAGAGAAGAAAAGAAAAGAAAAGAAAAGAAAAGAAAAGAAAAGAAGAACTACAAAATAATAGTAAAAAGTAGCTCAAAATAAAATATAAAAGAATACAAAACCACAAATTCAAAGGTAACACACAATATAAATGCAAGCAAGATAAAACTATATAATACGAAGAATGTGTAAGGAGGGAAACCAAAAACTCAATAAGGACCACGTCTATTAGTCATTAAAAATAAAAAAAAATCTAATATTAAGCGAAATAATGATAATAGGAATAAAAAGTAAGGAATAAAATAACAAATGAAGATAAGAATAACTTAAAAAGTATAAGATAAAAGTAGAAAAGATCATGAAAGCATAGCGATTAAATTATGCGAAAAATGGAGAAGGAAGGAAGTAAACAAAAAAGTAAATATAGTGAAAGGTAGTGACGCAATACGATGAATATAAAAAGCCAATTTTTTTTTTCTAATTTAATGTCACTTGCCCCATTACCTACCACATATGTTCACTAAACTATTGCCACCCGCTAGGGATTCCATGTATCGGTAGAGTTCCGAGGGTTTGTAATTCCCTAACTCGGCTTTATGCAAAAGTGCATCCAGTCTACGTTCCTCCGAATCTCGACTTCTGTTAAGAAGGAGGGTTTTTAAATTATCATACCTGTTTTGACTTGGTGGATTTAAGAGGGCATCCGCCACTATTTCCATGGTTTCGGAAGGTAAAGAAGCCACTAAGTGGTCATACTTTGTATTAGAGGCTGTTATACCTTAATCTAAATTGTGTTTCTACTTGTAGAAACCACAAATCGGGTCGGCTACTCCAGAAGGGAGGAATTTTTAAAGTAGCAACCAAATTTGGAAAAATTGCATCGCCGCTTGATGATGTATTTGACTGTGAAGTGTTATCAATTTCCGATTGCTCACCCGTATTTTGTTTGTCTTTATTAGTTTCCGTCATTTTGAATTCATTAGAAGAATTTTAGAAATTTGAATTTGTGAGAAGAAAAATTTTTTAGAATTTAAATCAAGTTGTGAGCGAAATTGACCGCAGAAGTTATAGCTTGGATTTTGTAATTATTTTATTCGTTTCTATGTTAAAATATTGTTTCATAATATATATATATAAATTCGAATGATTGTCTCGTAATGTGTATGTATGTATGTATATAAATTCGAATGAATGGTCTTAATTAATACGATTTGGTATTTATAGATACATAGATATTTAATCTATTACTTACATACAACCAACGTGTAATTTCATTGTATCTCTTTGTGACTGACACCTCTTTGTATTAAGTCCCAATTGCTTTGACATATATGTATGTCATATATAAATAGATCTTTCTTCTTAATTTTAATTTAGTTGCACTGAAAGATAAAACAAAATATAATTCTAGATCTGAATATATATACATTACAAAGATAGCTCTTAATCCATGAAAAAAAAACTTTTGTAAAGTTTCGGGGAAGTATTACTGTTTGCGCTCTGCGGTGATGCTGATAACAAAATCAGGCCCTTTTGTGAGGCTGACGGTAATGATGATGAAAATGATCACGCTGTGCAAGTTCAGCTGCATGAATATAATCCAATATTATCATCAGGAACTGTGTATCATCCAAAGAAAATATTATCGATGATTCGTTTCGTGTGGTTTTATGTGCTTACAGCTGTGCAATTTTTGCGATATATATGTATGTAATATATATTTTTTGTGAGCACGATAATTTGTTGGACGCACTAATTTGATGGGACTTCGAAATTTTCTTTGAATATATGTATACGTCAATTTTTGATGTGATTTTAACAATTAACCAATGAAACTCTTTTTCTTGTGTAATCCTTGTGGAGATTAGGTTAATTGATTTCGCACTGAACACACGAGCACGTGGATGATATTTGATTCCCGATCACGTCGGGGTCACCATTTATGTAGCATGTAGCCAGTAAAAACGCAATCACCTTTTACGTGTTTATTATTATTTTACTACTCTACAAACTACAAATAATATGTTTAATTATAAAACGCGTGAACGGCGCAGTAAGGAAAAAACCAGCTGTCCTCCGTCTCGTTAACTCCAAGCCACTCTCTCATCTCCAGTAACCTAGATGCTCAACGAGTGTTTGTTATTTAGTGGTTGGTAGTATTTTTTAGGGTTACGTTCGTGTCATCCATTGCGTGTGCATATTTAGTGCCGCCAGACTTGGTAACATAGCCCTTTGTTTAGTAGGGGGAGGCCTTGGCTTTGTAGCCTTACGGATCACAGGGTGATTCGGAGTCCGTTCAGGCCCAAATTTCAACATTTTGTTGGGCATAGGCAGCCGTCGTAATGCGTTTACCAAAGAGGATGCTTCTTGTACCTCGAATGGTCTGGCCTTTCGCTTGATAGGCGATGAGTGCACAGGTGGTGGTCGAGTGATGACAAACTTCAACCTTCGTTCCTTTTTTGGAGTCGGAGGTAGAGGGCTGATAGGCCTTATTGGCTTGAATGGAGCCAATAATTCTGGTGGAGTCGGGTATAGACCAGCATCCACGGAATCCAAGGATTCTGAGTTGAAAATCTCAAATAACTCATCCATTGTCGAAGAAAATAATAAAGAAAATATAAACGAACTCGAAAAGAATAAAAAACACTGCGTGCACTTGTCAACTTTCAAACTTGAAATGACTTTTGGCGGATTTGGAATCGTTTATATTTGAATATAACGGGTGCTTTGGAATTTGGTAATGCCAGAGAGTAGAAGATTTTGGTGGGGATATTTGATTGTCAGGAGTTTTTTATGAACGGGAGAGGACACATTTTAGAGATTGGATGGGTGAACATATTTTTTGCAGTTTTAATAGTTGCTGCTCTGACTAAATTATTATGGCCAGTATGAATTTCAATTATTCGACCTAATGGCCATTTTCCAATTGGAATTTGGTCTTCTTTTATTAAAACGAGAGTTCCGATTTTTAAATTTTCCATTTCTGTCGTTGGTGTAATGTTTGCAAGTAGTCTCGTGACCATTGTTTCCAAAAGTTATGTGAGAGGGCTTGGATGTACTGCCATCTCTTGAGAGGATGTTGTTGAGGGTTAAGTGGGGAAAGTTCTACTATGGTGAGATTATGACGAAGAAATGTCCGGGAGTGAGGATATTGTAATCGGTGGGATCATTGGACAAAGGAGAAAGGGGTCTTGCGTTTAAACATGCCTCTATTTGAACTAAAATTGTATAGAGTTCTTCGTATGTGAGTTTTGCATCCTTGATTGTTTTGTAGGATTTTTGGTGGATTTTACACCAGATTCCAATAAGCCTCCAAAGTTACTGGTTTATTGTAAAGAATGTAGAATTGGCAGATTTGTCGTGTAGATTAAGAGCGGCGGAAGAAAACATCAAAAGAAACAGACAAGCATTCAACCGACTGAAGAGAATTTTTTCCGCCGTTGTCGGTTATGTGTCGAAAAGGAAGGTAGAGATTTTGAAAACGTTTTGTAATTTTTCACAATAAAATAATTATTTTAATTTAATATTCAGTTTTACTTGTTTTTACTTACCAATTAAAATTGTTAAATTTTACACTTAGTACAATCTGAATCGAAATGTAAGTATGATGCAGTTGAGATAACTTGATAAAATCTGCGCCATGTAAAGTGGATGAACTAAGGAAGTTTTTGAACTAGTTTCTAAAAAAAAAATATGGAACTTTTTTCTTAAAATTGCCATAGAACATTCAAGTCAGATTTTGTTTTGGTAAAAGAAAAAAATCAACATTACTTTTTGATACAATGTACTGAAATAAATGTTATTAAATACAACAGATGCCCTGTTAAACAATTTCGGAAAAAAATAAGTGCCTATCTCACTTTTTTCGACTGCCATGACCAAAATTACCATACAACATGTAATTAGCGAAAAATCTCGAAAAGTTGTAATAAGTCGAAAACTACAAAAAACCGTAGAACATACATGGTGGTGATTTGGGTTTCCCGAGGGACGCTCTACCTCCAGGCTTCCGATTATCACTATTACTATTTTTTGGGACACCCTGTATATAAATATATATATATATATGTATTTTTAAACGGAAATATCACGCTTTGTGGAAAGAAGCTCAATCAGGTTTAAAGCGAGCTCCTGAGCTTGTTTTGTGTTTGTACTTGCCTTCGCCAATATTAATTATAGCGTTTACTTCCCGTACCGCGATTTCTTTTTTATTTAGAGACCATCACAAGTGTTCTCCTTTTGCTTCTAGAGCTCTTCCAAGATTTTTGATCAATGTGTGAATGGTAGTCACGGTTTACTAGCCAATTTGATAAGCAAATGACTTAAAGCGAATGGGTAATCTATTATTTTCTTCATAGAATTAAGTAGGAAACATAACAAGCTAACAGATCGGAATTATTTGAACAGGGAGGTAAAAATTATTTACACTTTGGAGATAAATCCATTCTGGTCTCTCCAGTATTCTAGAATGTAAGTAAAGAGCATAACTCACTCGAACGATTGTTACTAGTAGTCGATGGTGCATTTCTCCAATGTTTTGCTGTAGGAAAGCTGGAAGGTACCATCACCTCCAACAGATTTAAAAATTTTTAATACACCAATGGTCCATATTATCTTATTAGCTTTTTCTGCTGTTCCCAGCAAACATTGCGATTTGAGTTCGATGCGAAATCGATTCAGCTAAGTGAAGTTATATTTCGATATCGAAGTCGAATGCGGATTGGTTTCGATCCGATAACGAAAAATAAGGAAATAAGGTACTCGATTTTTCTTCTACAAAACGAGTCGTACTCAAATCGGAAAATAGGACTGATTTTAACTATGTACATTTGTAACGTATTCACAGGTTCTTTAAGATCTATATTACTGTTCATGGTAAGTTTCCATGAGACATCCTGTATAATGAAAAATGCTTATTTAATATTTTATTTAAAGTTTACATAAATTCACACTTTTATCACAACCTGCATACATAAAAAACAAAATATAAAAAATATAAAACAAAAAGCCAAACAAAATGAAAAATCTTCTTCAACTAACATCGAAATTAAACAAAAACTTATTTTAGTAGGTGAAATTTCGTCGTCTGTTCGCAGTTCATTGTTTGTACTTAATAACGAAATAATATACCTATTCATAAGGTTTTAGAAATAATATTAGTTAATAATATTTATGGTAACAAAAATTCAGAATTTCGAGTTTCACATTACAATTTTAGTATCGAAATGTGCTGCTCTTCTAGTTTTGTTGATATTTCTCCCTCTTTTTTAATCGATCATTCGAATAATGAAAATGACGCATCGCAGCAATATCAAATACTTCCTCAGGACTATTGGAAAAATTTGCATGAAATGCATCTGAAATAATATTGCAAACCATAATACTAATTCATTTTGATAATTAAATAATTGAATTTCTTTTAAAAGAAATTATCTACTAAAAAGGCTGATTGTCTATATAAATTTTTCAATTAAATTTTTCAATTAAATTAGCTATGATATTGGATATATACGCTTAAGCAGATAATTAATGGAACATATAAATACAGGATGTGCAAATAAGAAAACAATTCATATGCTCACCTATTTCCGTAATATTTTATTTTAAAATTCACAAAACTCACTCAAGTTTACTTCTCGACTGATAAACTGAAATTGAACAATGGAGCACGCGTGCAGTCTTCGCACTAGCTAAACAAATTGCTAACGGGAAAAACTACGAATATTTTTCATTTAAGTGAAAAATAATCGAAAAACTTATTACGTAGAAATTAAATCGAAAAAGTTCTCCGATACGAAATATTTTCGAAATAGCGCGGGAAGAGAATGGTTCGTCTAAACGTAAAATTAGCTCCCTCCCAACCTATATTTTACCATGTCGAGAATTTTTCGCTTCCGTGAAAATACGAGAAAATGTTTGCTGGGTTAAATATCATATCAATTAGGTCCGTGGATTATATCCCTTGATAGAAATAGTAGAGAAATCCGGGAAATGAAATTCTATCAAGAGCCTGACTGTTTTATAACACTTCGTCATATGAGTTCCGCGTTTTTTTTTTTTTTTTTAGTAAACCTATATCGTTTGAGTATGTTTAACTGTGTGCTTGTCCGGATTTCCCGGAGACGGCTGGATACGCTTGGGTCTGCCCTCTTATCTGTGGATGCGCTGAAAAACTTACCTTCTCTAGACCTGATGCGCTTCATTAAGAGGACAGGAAGGTTTCGATGAGTGGGTTTTTAGCAGGTTAGCAGGCCGTATAAGGAGCACATATTGGAAACTTGTAGATGTGGATAGGACTTCCAGTGCACTTTTCTAGATCTTTTTAATTCCTCCTTGTATTCTGTTCGAGAACTGCTGTATTCTACCCAGCTGCCAGAGAATTTGATCCATTTAAATAGTACCCTAACCACGGTTTTTCCTTGTTTAGTTTTCCGTTCCACTATGTCACCTGTCGAATGCAAGTTTTTTGTGTTATAGGAATATTGTATTCTAACTGCAAAGTGGCTGAGTCTAACTCATTAGCTGCTTCAAGGATATTCTTAAGGGAATTAACAGTGAGAAATTTTCTGAAAACTTGCCAGTTAAATAGTTAGTTGAGAGATTCTGTACTCCTGGAACATGTTAGATGTAGGATCTATTGGATTTTGTGTATTTTTATACCCTAGATGAAATCATAGGATATACTGAGTTTGTTATTCCGTTTGTAACGCCTAGAAATAATGACGGTAGAGCAAAATGCATTGGATACCCACGAATAATATGAAAAGTTATTTTAATTTTTTCATATCCGTCCTCACAATATAAATGGGACAGACCGGGTGAATCGTTCGTAGGGTTCCCATACAAATATTTCGTTTTTCAATATATATTTGGACACTACCTGAGAACACGTCAACGTAGAGAGCTGAAATTTTGTAGAGAGTGGTTTTATAAAAATAGTAAATATTATTTATAAAATTGGCTAAATCGGGGAACTCCTTCTTGGTTTTGCCATATATAAAAATAGGAAGTTTACATGTATTGTGAAAACGATTTGTCCTAGAAGTTTTTTTTATCAATAAAATAAATGAATGTTCCACTATGCATCATTATATATCATTATATATACTCAAACTGCATCAATAATTATAATACTTCTATGCTGGCAAAGTTCGCTTAATAGGTTAGTACAATATTTGCCGTGACTTTCGTATTTGGGATCTTTCATCCCCCTTCTGGGAAATTAAGATTCAATTAAATATAGTGCGAGTTTTATTATTTTCTAATTCCTATTTAGTCTAGTGGAAGTCCTACATAATATTGATCCTATAGAACAATAATTACCATAGATTTTATCCCATTTTTCTATTGTTTTTTTTTCCATTATTCTAATATAATTCCAATATGAAATAAGGCCATGGCTATGGATACGACATTACTTTTCGACTTGATTATTTTATTGATTTTTTGTTTCACTATAACTACTAATGCAACAACCATGCAATGGTCAGTTTTGTTTAGTATCGCACAATATGTCGACTCGTAGTGTCAATTGGATATTCTTCTCAATCCTGTGGATTATTTATTTTAGCTGTCGAGTCCTTGGACTTTTACAATTTAACATCGATAGACAGCGTAAGATGGCTTCAAGTTCATTGTTTGCTTCGATATATGGCACCATTTGGGCTATTATTTCTACAGTTACTATTGTTATTCTTATTACCGATTACATATATATATATATTCAAATGTCGGTCGATGAAACATTTTTAAGATTTTTATTGTGTTCGACAAAAATTGCCTCATTAACTCTTGTTCCTATTTTGTTCGGAACACAATTGTTGAAACGGAAAGAAATTATCGTCATGTTGAATGAAAGTTTTAATATTTTCGAAAATATTCGGAAATGTTCGAAAAATTTTAATGTTATACAAAATAAACATCTTTTTTTTATAATGTTAAGGCTGAGTTCCATTTTTTTTAAAGTGTTATGGTATTTTCGCTCAGAAACAAGTTATGGGATGAAGTTTATAGTTGCATTATACATAAAATTTACTGCATCTTTTGCAATAACCCTAGTTTTTTTTGGACTCATAATCGGAATGGCTGGATTTGAGCAACTTTCTAGATGTTTAGAAGGACTAAAAACAAGTGATTTTTTTAATGATGAACTCCAAAATCAATTTTATCTTCAAGCATATGATAAAAAAATTGTTGAAATTTCAATAATTCACGAAAGTGTTTGTCAAACAGTGCTTAAATTTATAAACATTTTCAAAATACTATTACTTACCTTACCTATCGGTTCTATTTCCGTGGCAATATTATCGTTTTTCTTTACCTATTTGCATACCATCACATTTCGAGGAATCGGTTTTGCTGTGGTAGAAATTATTGAAATGACTTTTTTAATTTTAATGACAGAATTGATCACCAGAGATGCTTTGTACTGCGCTAAAATGCAAGGTGATTTTATTGCTCATCGTACTGACCAAATGAATGTAAGTTAAAAGAAGAATTAATTTTTTTAGATAATTCATCAGTTAAATGATATATTCATATAAATAAATTGTAGATGGACAAAATCAATTTACGTTTCGCTTTATGGAGATTCAACATAAATATTTTTGGACTTTTCGAAATGGATAACAACTTAAATATGACAATTCTGAGTGCTGCATTAACTTACATCGTTTTACTATTTCAATTCGCTGCAGAGAAACGCGGCATTAAAACCAATCAACAATTTTTTGAACTTTTTTATGGTAATAAGGAATGATATTGAACAGGAGAAAATATATAAAGTTTTGATTCTAAATAAAATACAAAGAAAATCATCTCTAAAAATCTGTTAATTTTATGCTTATAAGTATTTTTAATATGTAATAATTTCGAAAGAAAAATATCTCGTTTTATTTTGGGGTTAAATCAACTCTTGTATCCATAATTGCTGTGTCTTATATTAAATGAAACAAACCTGAATGGCTAGCAGGGCTGATTGGAACAGGAACTTTGGCTGCTGTGATGTCTGCTTGACGCAGGAAGTGTACGGCTTGAATATTGCTTGACGCAAAAAACTGATGGCTTGACGGCTTGATAAACTCGATAAGCACCAAGGTGAAATTTGACCAGCTTTCGGACCTAGAAAGATTTGGAAAGCCTCCAGTCTTCTTAATGGTGGGTTGATACTGCCACGTCGATCTATGAACGAGTTCACCTCTTCAGTCCAGACTGTTGCTATGATAACCTGAACGAGTGCTATTTGTAAAGAAGACGGGATGCCTGTACAAAGTCGACCCTATGTGGCCTTCACAAAACTGTAAGAAAAGCATCTTCTACACTGATACTGCCTGCGTGATCCGCTTTAGTATAGATTTAGGCTCTCTGAATGATAGCCCGTCTGCACAACTCCGATAGTATCAGCTGAATTGACCAAAGGCGGCTGTTTTCTATTATCACCATGGCAACGAATGACCTCAACTTTGAACTGATTTCATCCATCCCAACGACAGCCCGACTGAATAGCTAATTCGAGCTATGTCCTCCATGCAATGACTCTGTCCAATCTTGAAACCTTACCGTGTATAGGTCAATGCAACGTCCACCGATCTTGTCGATCGGTACTGCTGAAAATGGTTGATATAGCAATGGGTTTCTGAGAAGGAATGCAATATAATAATTAATTTCTTAAGTAATTTGATTGATTGTTTGTTGTTGTTGTCTTGGCAAATAATATTTGTTATGGGCAATATTTAGGTTCATGAATTGATACCAGACTATTTACAACTTTTGTTTTTCAGATTTTTATACCTTTAGCAAGTACATTTAGACACGAATTTCGACATAAATTTTACTAGTTTTGCCAGTGATTGGCCACGAAATGTTCGACCTGGAACCGACGCGTCGGCACAGGTGTATAATCTTCTAGCGCAGGAAGAGCGGATACAGTGATTTCTACAAATTAAAATTTGGTGACACGTAGATTTTCGCAAGACGCAGGCCAGACCAAATGTTGTGACTCAAAATATTTCTAGCGTGGCTTTTTGATATAGCCGGAGTATTCTATACGTATCCCCAAAGTGGTTTAGATAGCCTCACCTGAAAAAAATTATAGAAATCTTAAAAGCTTACATTAATATAACCCTATAGAGTAACTACCAGACTTAAATTTGTCGTCAAAAAATTATGTATATGTATAAAATTAGTTTAGAAACTTTTGAGTGAAGGGTCGAAATTTGTACAGTTAAATTTTTTTTCTTCTTTGATATATTCTATAGTAATATAAAATTAGTAATCACATCTTCAGACTCTCGAATGCCTTTATTATGTGGAATTCCTCAAGGATCAGTCTTAGAACCTCTCCAGTCTGCCTTCGATGTACGTATATCCAGCATGCACACTAGCATACACGTGTGCATCATGGCCAGATATATCCCTGAGTAATCATCCTAAGGTTAATTATTGTTTTTGCTTTAGGTATTTCGGAATGGATACGAGTCTTTGTAAGCAGCGTTCATTAGCTTTTAAAAGTGACCCATCTGATCTTAGAGCGCTCTCTCGAATGGATTTTTTTTTTTTCTAATTATAATAAAGATATCTGTTCTGCGAGAGAGAGAACACTCCAGAAAAATATAAGTAAGGATGGGAACTGTAAATAATAACGCCAATGAATACTTAAAGTTAGTGGTTTATTTCACACACTAGCTTAATCACAAATTTCCAACCTTGACTAGGACTAAATTTAGTAGATTTCAACTTTACTTATACTACGTAAAATATATACTTCTTTAATGTCACTTAACAACTAGATTTCACTTATGTCTGTAATTTTATGTAAGTCACTTACTAACTAAATTTCACTTGTGTATACATAAGTTCAAGTTTTACTAGTTTTAATAGATCGTGATAACTTTCAGGAATGGCACCAAATATAAATATGTAAATGTAATAATAAATGGAATACGTGATATAATAAATGATCAATTCAAAAATATACTCACCAGTTTAAAATGGGGAATTGACTTTATGGCGTTGGTAGACGAATAACGATCTTTACCTCAATCGAGACCCAAGATAAAGTGATGTTGGTAGTAGTGTTTATTCCAGTCGAGACCCGAAATAAGTATCTTTAGCTCGGTCGATATTCAAGATAAAGATTTGCGTTAGTAAAATATATTCCAGTCGAGACCCGGAATAAATATCTCTATCTCAGTCGGTACCCAAGATAAAGTTATTGAGTTAGTAGAGTTTATTCCAGTCGAGACCCAGAATAATTATTTTTATCTCAGTCGTTACCCAAGATAGAGTTATTGAGTTAGTAAAATTTATTCCAGTCGATAAAGTTATTAGGTTAGTATTATTTATTCTAGTCGTTACGCAGAATAAAGTAAATTTGTTAATAATTCCAAGTCGATTCCAATGAATTCTCACTACTTGCTGGATGCAAAAGAGAAAGATACAAATTGGCCTGTGACTTATTATTTTACAACAAATTATTTTACATTGAGCATAGCAATCAAAGTACGTTGACCTTAGCAGCTGTGCGTAGGTAGGAAATGAAAAGTCCGTTGACCTTAGGATCTGTGCGTATGTCAGAAGAGTACATTGACCCTAGCAACTGTGCATAGCAACTGGAATTCTGAGTAATTGTGTTGCAGTTCCTGATTTTGCCTAGCTATTATTATGATTAGGTATTATTATGATTAGGTATTATTATGATTAGGTATTATTATGATTACAAATTATACAATAGGATACCTATTGCATTATTGGTAATTTACTACTTTAAAAGATACATTTAACTGCACAGATAACTTGACCTAATTCCATTTGATTTGCGTAATGTATATAATATAATATATATATAATATTTCTTTATTAGCATACACAATTGAGATACAAATCTCTTTATAATGTGCAATTCTCTATGGTAAACAAAAAATAATTAAGTATGTATATGTCAATGAGAAAGATTAATTTCGAAAGCGACTATAATTAGCAAATTATTATCAAACGAACAAAAAGTATGAAGTATAAAATTAATTCAAAGCTAGGAAAAAGAAAAAAAAAAAAAAAGAGAAAATCTAAGTACAATAATAATTACGATTTGAAATTATTTATGATATTATAAAGAAAATGGAAGAGGTTATGCATGCAGTTGAGCATAGAATCTATAAACGTTTAAAATACTCTAAAGTTTCTACCTTATAACCCTTATGACTCTGTATTATTCTAAGATTTACAGGAAGACTATTCCAGACTCTGACACCATGAACGAAGAACGAGCGAGAACTTAGCAGGAGATTAAAACGTGGAAGTAATAGTAGCCGAGTTCGCTGCGAAGAAAGGAATTCTATATGGGCATCAAGATATGGAGCACTATGCCTATTTATAATTTTATGCATCATCACACACAGTCTGTAGCGAAGATAGTCATCAAATTGACATCTAAAGATTCTTCTAGAAACGACTGAGACATGATCGTATCTCCTGAGACCAAAAATGTATCTAGCGCAGGCATAAAAAGCAACGTTCAGCTTTCGACTTGAACTATCTATATTACAATAGACACAGTCACCATATGTCATAATGGGTACAAGTAATGCCTTGACCAGACGTTCTCGTAGTAGCCGTCGTGTATACTCAGCATGTCGCCATAAACTCTTTAAGCCACGATAGATTTTCGAGACCGTAAAGTCAGTATGAGCTCTCCATGACAAGACACCGTCAATGATCATCCCCAAATTTTTTAATTCAGGCTTGTAATCGATACTAATGTTATTTATACACAAAGGAGGAAACAAGGAGACATCAATTTCATGGTTAAAAAGAATTATGCTCTGCGTTTTGCTTGGGTTCAACTACAGTCTGTTACTTTCTGACCAGTCAACTTTGCAAGCCAAGTCGCTATTAAATTTACTAATGTTGTTGAATGTCATCAGCATATAGTAAAATTGAGCAATATTTAGGAATTTTGACAATATTATTAACAAACATCGTGAATAGGAGCGGGCCCAATATTGATCCTCGTGGAACGCCCGAACAAAGTGGGAGAAGCTTTGAAGAGCAATTATTTACTACAGGGGCCTGTTTACGGTCAGTTAAATATGACAATATGAGATTAGCCGCAGACCGACCAAAATAGAACTGTGTTAATAGTTTCTCATAAAGGATAGAAAAGTCAACCGAATCAAATGCCTTAGAAAAATCTAACGAGCACAAAATCGTAGTCTGCCTTAGCTCAGTATTACGTCAAACAGATTCAGTAAGGTGTAATAGTGAGGAAACAGTACTATATTTGGATCTAAAGCCTGATTGCTCTTTAGCGATTAAGTTGCGGGCATCGGTAAAGATCTGAATTTGCTCATAGAGTAATCGTTCTGTAACCTTGGATAGTACCGGAAGAATACTTATTGGCCTAAAATCCTGTGGCCCGGAAGGATGTGATGTTTTCATAATCGGATATACTTTGGTGACTTTAAACTGTAGTGGAAAGGAAGAAGTCGTAATAGCAGTATTGATAATATGTACAATAGGTCTAATAATATGTGGTAATATTAATTTAAGAAATCGTATGTCAATACCATCATATCCAATTGTATTGGATTTAATAGACTTAAGCGCAAATATGACCTCATTAGTAGTAACATTTCTAAATGCAAACTGTATATCATAATCATTAGTATGAGATGATACTGGATTATTATAATGTTTACCCTGAGAATTTGTTACAAAGAATGCATTTAATTCATCGGGATCAAAGGAATTAGAGCCATTTGTATTGTTAGTAATTCCTGCATCTTTTATGTTTTTCCAAATGATCTTTGATGGCAGTGATGGTTTAAATTTACCACGATAACAGTTTATTTTTACCTTTCGAATTTCAGCTATGGTTAAGTTTCGCACCCTTTGATAATTACTTTTAAGCTCAGCGCTGCCATATCTTCTCCACGACTTATAGGCATAGTTTCGCTCGATAATCAATGATTTAATATGATTGTTGGTCCAATGAGAGGAATAATTCGTGGTTATAGTACGTATTGGAATAATTTCATCATATAAATTATTAAAAACGTTGTTGAAATATTCAACCTGCTTTGTGGTGTTATTGCTGTAATGTGAATCGAAGTGAAGTTACTTTCCTCTCATTGGATTGTGTTCCGGATTTGTTTATGTGGAATGTACCCATAGTGTGTCGATTGTTGTCAACACTAAAAACTACCTTATCGACGTACTTAGGTACATACAAATACATAGTTTCGTTCCCAACCTAGTTTCAATAATTAGAAATACTTGGAATTAGAATATTTTGAACGATTTTACTTTTAGGTGACTTTTTAATGTTGGTTTCAACAATGTCTTTTCTGATAATTCAACGTAAGGTCTACGAATCGGTTTTTTTTCACGGCTCTCATATGGTTTGGAATTTTCTATTTCAAGTCGCAAGTTGAAGAGTAATGGTCCTAGAACGATTTCAAATTGCACCTTAATCCATTTTCAGCGGTAGTTTCTCACGATGATTTACGTCTTATTAAGTGGGGAGATAGGTCGAATAGTAAGGAGTGCTAAGGCGACTTTGAAAAAGATACCTGACTAAGCGACTGCGACAAATTTCTGTCGATAAAAGTGAAAGCGTACGATACTGAAAAATCTTCATTGTAGCAGATTGTGGCATATAGGACAAGAGCGAAGTTGCTACTCATATTTGTTCCTAGCTACAAACATTAACCCCATTTTACCTTAACTTCTCTGTTAAAAAACGGGTTTTGCTTGTCATCTGACCTTAATTTACACCATCTTGTGCATATAAAATTATTTCCGCAAGGTGCTTCTTTCGCCTCTCCTCCAACCAAATCTTATACAATTTATATAATGCAACCGCGCAAAAAAAATCTGCTTCAAGCTTTTAAATTTGCATTGCTTAACTCCGCAGTGATGACTTTGAATTTTTTTATCTTGATCGAAGTATGTAAATTACATCTCTTAGCTTTAGGAGATTCTATCCAACGCTGAAATTTAAAATACTTTATTTTGCTGTATAAACATAAGTTATGGACCATCTTTGATATAGTGGAACTTGAAGTATGCACCAACTCTGAGAAAGTTGTCAGAATAAAATAATTAATTACGCTTTTTATCAACTAATAAATTACAAGCACTTATTCAAAGGTGTAGAAAAAGTATTCATATCCGACACTTTCTACAGGATAAAACTGGTAGCTGAAGATATTCCTTAGAAGTATTTGCAAGGAAGTCAAGAAGGAAGGAAGGAAGAAAGAAAGAAGAAATCAAATTCTCTCGCAATTTAATAATGGTTAAAAGGATTTAATGGTCTCTGTTTACATTTTATGATTTGGAAATAAATTTTCATAATATATTAAAATGAATTTCATTTTTAAAGCATAGTTTAGATGGTTGTTACTTATTTGCAACCTTTTTGTTACATCTCTTTCTGTGTATACTTGCTATGCTGAAAAAGTAGTGAAAAGTTTTGCGAAGATAAAGTTTTATTTTAAAATTATAAGCATCCCTTCTATAGTTTGAGGTTGGGTATACCGCAATGAATAATTTGTGTATCTAGCACTTAAAGAGCATTTAATTATCACCACAGTTTGTAAGAAATCTTAAGAAATTTAATTAATGCATTTTCATGATATTAAAACAATCATTAGAGTATACAAAATGTTAATTTATTAGATCATTTTGGTTCTTAATCTGAATAGCTTTTATTGAAATTTTTCTAGAATATCTGTTTCATTGAGAACATGAAATCACATTGGTTACACCCCATATCGGGTAAAACTAACCCGAGGAGATGTCAGGTTCCTTTAAGGCGGATATGCGGTTGTTAGAAGGGCGGCTTAAAGGGGAGAGCTACGATGGCTTGCACTACCGCTTGACGTAAGGAACTGCTCTCTAGGAAGGCCTACTTTAAGCATGGAACTGCGGTCTTGAGCATCTGCTTCACGCAGGAACTGATGTCTTAAGGTTTGCTTAGATTTGCTTGAGTTCAGAAGTTGCAACGGTCTGTATACCTGCTCTCTCGTGGGAACTCGTACAACGATTTGACCTGATTACCGGTTGTTTGGTAATCAATTCAGAAATGTAAATCAGCATGCTATATGCTTACAGTCTAGTTACCTGTACAAATCAGCAACTGTCAAGACGCCTTCTTAAAATTTTGTTTTTATATTAGAAATTGTGTGTGATAAGTTATACCACGAAAGTATTTAATAAAAGCTTTCTGGTTCATTAAAGAATTTGTTCAATTTTATACGAAGTTCATTCATCCCAATCAATGCTTTTTAATCAGTTGTCCTACAAACAGTTGGCCCTTCGAGCCGGATAAAAGATACAAGTGATGCAATAGTTAAAAGAATTTAACTAAACGTCCGTCGGAGCAACCACATCGTCCGGACTTTCGAAAAAGTTCACGGTTGTGAAGTAGTTGGCTAAACAACAGCACATTCTAGCGCCTGTATATCCATAAGAAAACAGCAATAACGGACTTAGTCGAGCAACTTGAGTTTCAAGCGAGGCGTATCGCAAGGTTTATCGAAAACACGGACAAATCCGGAAAGGATAAACAAAGCGATTGTTTTCTATCAGCACGTAAGAGCTATTAAATAAATACTGGACCGCATTCGAAAATTTACACAATGATTTACTATTATCAAAAGATGTCAAAGTATTGGAGCACGCATTCTTGGACAGCAAAACGAGACAATTGAGTGTGCATACAAAGAAGCATTGGTCTGTATTAAGGAACGTTGACAGAAATTTAAAAATAAATGCAGTGAAATTGCTCTTAGTCCTCCAATGCAACAAGTGACAGTTTCTGAATCAATGCAACCTCCATGAATTCGTGCTCCCGAATTCAATGGCAACTTCGCTGAATGGCCTTCGTTTAGAGACATGTTTAAGACACTTATTCATGACGACAGTAGCTTGATGGATGTACAACGTTTATATTACTTAAAAAGTAATCTTACTAGGGAAGTTGAACAATTATTACGCAATGTCATGGTAACTACTGAAACCAGTTATAGGAAAAGTATGTCCATTACCAGAAGATGTCGCAAAGCTTCCCCCCCCCCCCCAACGCGTCATAAGCTTTATAAGAGATCTTAAGTTTGAATGGGCGCCCTAGGCATTTGGAGGTTGTGTTACAAAAGATCTTATAAGTCACAGTGACTAGATGAAATGGGAGGAAATCTGTCTGCATGCCCCCAAAACTAATAATAATAAATACAACAGGAAAGGAGACTACACAGTAAAAAAATTGCAAAATTGTTGCACAAACTTAGGTATTTGCCTTAAAATGTAGGAAATATTCCCTAAATTTAGGGGAATATTCCCTACATTATAGGGAAAAACACATAATCTTTGTGGCCACAATTTGTGCATCTTTTACAGTGTATGTATTTCGACTTCCTTCAAATGTCTATCAATGGCAATTATTCGATTTTTTATAGCATCGAATTACATAATAAGAAACAACAAGTATACGGCAAAACAAGCCTAATAACATATCCTCGTATTTATTCTAGGTAATATATGTACAGCAAATCAAAAGTTTAGTTCTTAAGTTCTTTAGTCTCAGGCATACGTACCTGACATAAGGCAAACCAATTAGTGTAAAAGAAAAGCTGATATTTTCATTGCCATATACGATAAAATGTGAAATATACTTCAAAACAATGGAGTCGATAGAGATACTCCCTCTCAATAATAAGATTAGATATTTCAGCAGAAGACCATGGACATCCCAGTGGCGAAATTACGCAATCTTTCAGCGGAACATGTCTCTCATACAAATATTTTATTCGACTGTTTAGAATATTTGCTTGTTCGTCTGTTGAGGAAATATTATATAGGGCAGACCAATCTAAAGAAACATACTCGATAGCAACATCTCACAGATTAATATTGTTATAATCCATAAATTGGATCACCTCGGCCTCTGGAGGTGTTAAGGGAATCATGTAGCTTATAAAAAGTATGTCGTGATCGAAAATAGTGGGCGGGCTAAGGTGGCTATGAAAACAGACTGGCTCTGGATTTGCTGTCAAAAGTAAATCAAGAAGACGGGGACTAGAAGTATTAAAAAACGTAGGAAGGCAGGTGTTTATAACGGTTCGGTGAAGATTAGTAATCAGGGTTAAAAGGGAGGGGCTAAGCTGGCTATGAAAACAGACTGGCTCTGGATTTGCTGTCAAAAGTAAGTCAAGAAGATGGGGACTAGAAGTATTAAACAACGTAGGAAGGCAAGTGTTTACAACGGTTCGGTGAAGATTAGTAGTCAGGGTTAAAAATTCCCCAGACGAAGCACAATGAGGAAGAATATCGACATTAATATCACCACCCAAAAAACATGCTGATACCGACGAATTATTTGAACTATGATTCCTTGAAACTCTTCAAAATTGCTAGCATTAAAATTTCCCGGTGGACAATATACATCGCCGATTATAATTTTAATAGCACCCAAGTTAACCTCCAACAAAAGAAATTCTATACCGGGCATCTCTGAAGCTCCTCCAATCTTGGCCGTATAGCAATCTCTTATGAATATTGCTTCGCCAACACCAACTCTATGTTTTCGATCATTGCGGTATGGCTTATACCGTTGTAATCCAACTGAATAGGAGAGAATATGTTCCCGTAACCACATCTCGTTGACCAAAATAGCATGCACATTTGACCCCAAAAATATTTGCTGAATTTCATCGATTTTATTCTAATGCTTCTAGCATTAAAGCCAGATGCCCGACTACAAAGAACCTTCAGCATTGTTCCCCTCATGTTCAGTGAATACCTGTTACTCATATCGAAAATACGAGTAACTAACACACCGGGTGCAAGTAACACATTCAAGGGTCAGAGTAATTACACCTATATAGCGACAGAAAGCATACCAAAAGAACGCTGACAACATTTTGAATTTGGCAAGAAATAAAGAAATAATTAACTTGTAAATTTAGTAATAGTAATAGAGAGAAAGCGTAAGCAAAAAAGAAAATGTAGAAAAAATGAAAATAGGACATTATTAAAAGCTACCATTAGACCATATTAAAACACTCCAACCTCAGTAAGTAGTACGCATTAAATTATCGGCATTGCCGGAATCCAACTGCAATTCATCGTTACTGCTCAAATTAAGTTCACCGTACGTTATCATTCTGGTGGGTCGATCGTTTTCTCCATGCTGGATGTAAACGAAGCCGCCACGAGTGAAAACTGAATGCGACAGTTCCTGCTTCCGCTGACTTAGAGCTTCCAGTAAAATTTCCTGGTTTTTGGGTATGAGGCTTTCATTAATATATATAGAGTTTTGGGAAGCAGGCTTAAACATCCGTCAGCTTTAGTCCCTTATTTTGTTTAAATGTGGAGATAAGCGCACGTTGCTCACTTACACAGGAAAACTTTACAATAATTGGAGCATGAGATGGCTTTATAGAAGTTCTGCTGTTAGCCTCACGCGAGTTATTTATTTACTATTCTTAAGTAAAATAAAATTACGCACTAGAACTTCGGTTCGAACACAATTTTATTAAATACTGAATTTTAGGTTACACTTAGAACTTTGATTCTAAATCAAATACAATAGAAAGCAATAAAAATACTTGTCCGACATTCACTCTTTAGAGGGATCTCTACTTCTCGATTCTGGTCTTAAGACTGACTTTCTCGTAACTCTGATATTTTCTTCTAGCTTTTTAAGAATTACATGTTTTAAAATAAGAATGCTTATTCGACTCTTCTCACAGTTAATTTCTGATACTTTTTGTCTTTTCAGGTAAGTTCCGTTAATTTCTGCTGCTCTGTGTCTTTTCAGGTAAGTTGCATATCATATTACTTTTTTTCATTTGTGAGAACGGAACTCTGTCTAGACGAATCATGTTCGTATATTTATTTTATTCATGAATTTTGTACTTTGCTTTATGCATTCTAAATTACAATTGTTTAGATCAGCATTTTCATTTTCTAAGTTACTTAGGTTCACTAACGTAACTCGCGCAGGTCTATTCGAATGAAAAGCACATGTATAAGGGGAGAGATTGCGGCTTTTTAAAATGCTTTTCAAGATCTATTTGTATTATAGTTATTTGTTATCGGGATACCTCCAATGATTGCATCAGATAACCTCTGTTTATGGATTGGCTCCTCATATACGTCCTCAAGTGTTGAAACGCGAAGTGCAACATCGTCATATTTTTGTTGGATGGTAAGTAATTTGAATTTCACGCCATCGATAGCAGCATCAACAATTTCTGAGATTTTCTCCTTCAAGAGACGCAGACGATCAACCAATTTTGTCATCAACTGTTTCTCAAGTTTTCCAACTGAGTTTCCCAAGCTGAGAGTTCAAATTTTGAGGGAGCAAGTGGCTATAGTCGATTTAATGATTGCCGGACTTGAACTGACTGAATTCGTTCTCTTAAAGTCTCTTAAATTTCTCTTAAAGCCATTGTATAGAAATTCAACAGAGAAATTTCAAACAGAAAATTTGAAATAGATTAGCATCACTTCACGTACAAATAATTTACAGACTCGAGCACGGAAATGAAAAACAGAAAACACTGAACTAAAGGACCAGAGCAAACAAAAATATTAATTTCTTATTAAAGAAAATTCCATCGATTTAATCTACATACAATTTCTCAACGTTGAATTTAATTTTATCATTGAAAACATTTCGGCACATTTGTGTTCATGTAAATAGCACACAGAATAAATAATTCTTTGGCTGAAATATGTATAAAAGCGTGTTACATGTTCGTTGTATAATTCAAACACCTTGCACCATGCAAAAGCCTCATATTATAATAATTTGCTATTTACGTTCATAATAATACGCTTAATGATATGTAAAACAAGAGCGGTTTCATACTAACCAAGCCTTCTCCTCCTGGTTTTCCATCATCATGGAGCTATGTATAATTGAAAAAGGCACACACACGTCATGCTCCTAACTATAATCAGGGGATATTACAGTGCCCAACATGCGTGGTGCCATGTTAGTCGCTTGAGATAAGGACTAAATTCCGGGCCATTATCGGGAGTAGAACATTCAACTGCCGAGCAAATTGTTTAGAAGTAGCGTGAACATTGAATTAAATTGTACGCTGTAGTCCTCGTTGTTGTTAAGTTGAAACACGATATACACGAAAGCAGTTACTAGACTACTGCTGCCGCAGCTACTGCTACTGCTGATAAGTATAGGATTTAAAGTGTTCTGACACGCCGTGCTGTCCTGGTTAAATAAATTTTAAGTAATTATTTATTAATATAAGTTGACAAGGTACTATAGGTACCCTTATCGTTTGAGTTGTCACCATATATAATTTCAACATTTCATCATGCTTAGAGTCCTTTTATGAAATAATAGAAAAGGCACAGACTTTGAATTAGAAGTTGTTAGATTTGCAACAAATTGCTATACAATGAGCTCCATTGTACTATGTAGGTATGTATATACGCATACAACTTACATGAAAGACTTGAATAAGAGGTGAAATACTAAACTTGAATATAAATTATATAATTTACCCTGTCAAAATAGCACCCATTTTCTCAGCCTAACGCGGGTATATATAATGCAAAATGCTGCGAAATAATTGCAAAATTACCGGAAGTACATGAATATAAATTCCGCTATCTTGAAATTGTTAAAGTATGTTTGTACATAGGTAGTGTAAAGATTTCAATTATGTTATTAAAGTCTTAGCATTGTAGAAGAGAACTCTCTCACGATACAGAATTTGAGGTATAGTTGGAATTATTGTGTTACAAAAAGAATTTTAGACAATTAGCAAAGAGAGAGGTTGCTTTAAATGTGTATGTGTGTAGTCAATTGCACAGTAATTGAATCTTTTTCTTTTCTACTTAATAATAATAATAATTCATTTCCTGACTACTATTCCTTACGTTGTGGATTCAATGCACCCTTCGACCCGCTCCTGAAGAAGAATGGCCATAGAGAAAAGTCATAAGTTCTCCATTTTAGTTTTTCAAAAAATCTTTTTAAAAAAATAGAAACACTAAAAAAGTTAAAAATAATTCTGTCACGAGTCAATTATTCACAATAACATAAAAATAACTCTGCTATACGTGCAATCGATTTCACTTTTCAACTTTTGACTTGATCAAGCACACAAAATCCTGCGCAAGCAATATTGCTATTGCACTGCTCTGTTTAGCATAAGTTTGTGATCTAATTCTTAAGTCTCTTTGGTGCAAATAATCGTATGGTATGGCAACCACTTTCAGTCAAAATAACGTAATGATTTGTCGAAAGGGATGGTAATTCTGTAATAATGAGTCGGTGCCAAGCCGAATGATACGCGTTATTGTTCAAGAGACGAACATTGTGAAGTGAACAACCGCAACGCGGGCAGACGTCGCTTACATTCGTTTTTCCACTACTGCGCAGGCGCAAATGGGTAAGCCTACAATATGCGCAGCTCGTTTTAGACAACAAAGGTTAGCTGAAACAAGTAAAGAAAGGAAACATCGCTTAAGAAGAAATAGGTGAAGAAATGGAGAGTATATACCAAGAGAGATAAATGAGCAAACCGGAATATATCTATATGTTTTCATAAATGAGAATTTACACAACTAGAATCCTGCACAATGAAAACTCACGAGGATCGGGCCCATTGCCTTAGTGTGATACACGAGCATTTGTCAAGCGAGACACAGCACAGAAGCAGAGCACTCGTCGCTTGATTTTTGTACACGAACGTTTGTCAAGCGAGACACAGGACCCTAGCGTGCTCGTTCACTGTTTCAGTGTAAAAAACTTATCTATCGTGGACAAGATTTTCAAACAGACATTAATTCGCGGATGTACCTTGACTTTGTGAAGCAAAAGAGATATATTTGTATAATTACATTAATCGCGATTGACTTGCTGTTCTCCCTTGAGGAGTTTTATACTCTATGTACGCAGGTCTTCATCAGATATCCACCAAATTATTATGGGACCATCCTGAAGGAATAACTTTCTAAATAAGAGATGTGAGGTGTTCGTGGTATCCTTGGTCTTGAATACACGGATTACACCAGATGTATTGCTGTATGAGTCGTTAGACGACTGAAGCTTGGAAAACAGCTTGAAGTGCCGCTGATTGCCTCGATCTTAGGTTAGAAGTTAATACCAGCTGTATTGCTGGTAAACCGGTGAGTCAAGGAGATCTTGTGATGATGTATTCCTACATGAGTCACTAGACGACTGAAGCTTGGAGTATAGTTTAAAGTGTGCTGATTGTCTAGATCTCGGTGTTAAAGTGAGTACTAGCTGTATTCTCGAGCAACTGGTCGGACTATGAGATCCTGGGTTTCAATTTGAGAAAAACCTAGATACTCCGCTCAAGGAATATCTATGACATGTCACCGGTAACTTCCCAGATAATTTATGAGTAGACGAAACTTGCACCTAAAATTTTATGCAAATTTAAGTAAATGTGATTGATGAAATCTCGTGCAATGATGGCTCCTGAGAGAAACCTGTAACTGCCCCGCACAGAGGAGGACCCATACTCCCTTGGGCGACTGACATTTAGTACGATACAGCCTCACTCTGTAATTATTCAGAAGGTCCCTATGTCGACTTGCCTAGCGCGTGCTGAACAGCCCTACCACCTAACGCCTGGTTGATCCGGCAATCGGATCTCTTGGGACCACTGACATATATAATATGGACTGCTTAACTTTCTATTTCACGTGGGCACAATTTTTTGTGTCAAAAAGAGTTCTTACGTCGGTGCCAACATTGAAAAAATCATTGGCGGGAAATTGAAAAAGTGAACACGTAGCTCCAAAAATGACTTTAATAAATCCTTTGGAATTTCTTCTGCGTATCTAATGAATATATTGTCTTTATTAAAACAGTTTTTATCTGTAATAAGCCTAAATAATTAATTTAAAAACATTTATTTCTACGAACCCACTTATTTATTTGTTGTTCACAGTTCTCTCTCAGTTGGTACATGGTGCTTAGACCGAAAGAGTCAGCAATATAGAAGTGAGCCCACTTTCTGTAGTGTATTTCAATGAACGTAGTCAGTCCATATTATATATGTCAGTGCTTGGGACTGATGAGCGATATGCTGATCTGCAATAATGTTCGCAGTATTTGGTGCTGGCATGTTGAACGTGGAGTCCAGCAGCCAGCAGTGATATTGTTTGGAGTTGTTGTTGAACCAATGGCTGCCCAAAGCAAAATATCTGAAACGGGAGATGACTAGCGGTAACAAGCGTGTACTTAGGTCACCAAAAAAACATTGTTATTTTCTGTCCTTTTACATGATGTGAGACTGATATTCCTTTGACTACATTTGTTTTTATCATAATCCACGCCTTCTTATCTACGGCTCTCTATGCTCAGAAAGCTATTACTAACTTTGAAACAAATGTTGCCCGATTTACATGGTGGTTGGTCATACGTTCGGGAAAGTGCGACCAGACGCAGATGTGTCTTCACTACGTAACATTCAAAAAACAGAATCCGTCAAATTGAGACCCTCCTCCTATTGAAGCCAATTATAAATTAGTTTTTGAGTTTTAATTCTAGTGATTATAATATGCCTTCACCCTTAGATGTGTTACCTTGACTAAATTAATTAATTAAATTAATTTACGCTATTAAGTCTGATGCTATTGGACCTGATGATATCTTGTCCAATTTTAACAATATCCATATGCCTTGGATTACCGAGATATAGTTTACAGGCTTTCATTCTTGCCAGCCTTCATCCTCCTTCTATGAGGAAGACTGCAGTATTTAGTTGTATGCGGATGAGGTTATATTTGGCACGAACCATTAGGCTTCATGAAAAACTGTGCGAACCGCATCAACTCTGATTTAGTGAGTGACCTTCGTTGTGGAGAGTCATGTGGTTCTAAGTCTTATCAAACCGCTATCGAGAGTTGATATTTTGCAAGTACAATTTCAAAAATGGATCTAAGCGGGCAATCCATTCTTCCTGTTGTTATAGTGAACTTTCAGTTTTCTATATATATTTGGACACTGATAGGAAAGTTTGTATGAAAATTTGGGCAGCTCATTAATAGTGTTGTCATATAATAATTGAGATTTTCCATATACTGTGAAAACGATCAGTCGTTTCCTCGACGTTTTTATTGCACTCAAAGGATCTTCAGAATATAACATCTCATGAAATTGGTTATAACCATTTATACCATTCTATAAATAGATCTGAAAAACCACTTCAACAATTAAATTTGCACATATTGTTGACCATGCGAAATTACATCTTGGCATTCATTTAAGTTATCGTAAGAGTTGGTGTTACATCAATTCTAATTCCTGTATTACTATAGTCAGTGTTACCCAAAAGCTGTGAAATTTCCAAAATAAGTCCTATCCCCAAGAAAGCGATAGCAGACACTCCGATTTCATGCCTATCAGTTTACAACGTTCGCTATTTAAAGTGCTCGAGAAGTATTAGCAGGTCCAACAGTGCATACTCGAGAATGATCTCCTTAGTTGATGGCAGTCTGGTGGATTTCGACCTAAATATATAGTAGCTGTGAAAGTAGAAGTGATAGAAGGGGAGCTGCTGTACTTCTCAAAGAAATTTAATATTGTCTGACATAGTAACTTGTTGAGAAAGTTGTCCTGCAATTATGATTTTTCGAACAGAGCCATCCACTTATTAGAAGAATTCCTTCACGTTTGGTCGCAGAGTGTTACTTTGGAGCAAAATAATTCTTCTGCTTTGTTCCATCTACTTTGTGGAGTCTCACAGAGTTCCGTTCTGGGTTCCTTATATCAAGTATCGCAACATACAATTTTCACATATATACCGATTTCTTAGTAGGTACGACCATGTTTCTCATTTTAATGTCACCGTGTTTGGTTTCTCTCTTGATATATATTTTAAACTGAAAGATAAGCTTTTCCTATTTAACTTGTGTGGCTGTGTGGGCCAATGTAGGCTACAAGTCAACGACAGAACATTTTTCAATTAAAAACTACTTTATTATTTCAATAATTGTTCTGCAGATTTATCCGCACTGGATGACGGCAAGAATCGGACTCGTTACAGGTCTCTGTTCTCTTGTACAATATATTACTTGATATATGTGGATACAGTCAGTATATGTACAGTCAGCACCTGCAGTTCTTGTTATTATCATTTTCGAATAGATGGCAGAGTTGATAGCTGCACTGGGCTGCCGCTATAGCATGCTTCGCTTGACCTCTATGTTTCAATCCATAAACTCCACTAAGGTGTACAAACTGCTACTTTCATGGTTTCAAACTTCCATATTCGCTGGATCCTTAATTATTTTAATTCATAGTAAATTTTGTAATATCGCGTCCCAGGAAATAAATGAATTGAATTTAATGTGAGAGTGGTGCCTTAAGTTGTATGGATTGTTCAGTTGACCTCTCTATTCAAGCAATCTTGTGCACTAGCAATGTAGGCACCAGGTTCAATCCATTGCCGCAATGTGTACCAATTAGAAATTTTCAAATAACCACTTACAAGGCTGTATATAATTAAACCCAATTGAAATTTCAACAATAATCTAAACGAAAGCAGTTCCAAATTATACCTCGGCGAGGCAGCCATAGTAGAAACAGTAATCAAATATATATTCTACATAATAACAGCTAATAATATGTTATGAGTTCCTTTAGTCTACATAATAACAGCTAATAATATATTATGAGCTCCTTTAGTCCTGACAGGTTAATTTAATTAAGTCTTTCTACCTTTCTCTCTCACTTTCTCTACAGAACTTTGTCACATGCACAAGATATCATGCTGACTCACCGATTAGTTTAAGGTAAAACGAGAAAAAATTAATTTTCTCCACTTAGAGCTAAATAGATTTTTCGCGTGCCCACTGGCAATAGACTGAGATTATTAATCATTAGTCGCCAGGAGTTCCCATAAACACTGTTATAAAAAATATATAACAACCTAGAAAAATGGTGGAGACGGGTCATGGGTGTACATATAAAATTGAAATTGAATTGAAAAGGTAATCCTTAACTTTAGCAATCTACAAAAGGGCTAAAGTAGATTTTGCTGCGGCACACATTAACTTAAAATGAACTTTCCCAATAAAAGGACATTTATCAATGATTTATAAGCAAAAACATCAAGAGGTTGAGACAAGAGTGGATGATTTTTTTATCCTTTTTCTTTCTCGTTTGCTTTAAGAAATACTCAAAATATAAGTAAGAAGACAAATAATATACGAAAGTAAATTTGCTTTAAAGGAATTTAATGGCAGATAAAGAAGAGTTTGATCTGTTTCTTGATAGGAGACAGTTAGGCTAGGCTAGTTAATTTTCTTAGCTTTTTTTAATGAGGAGTATTTTTAAGAATTTTGGGTGAACTTAGCTAAACGGACATTTTTCTTTTCTTTTTTAATAATTTTATTTTATTGATTTACTATGGATATGTCTCCTAGCTACAAACAATTTTGTTGGCCATCTGAAAATCCTCCGAGAATTCCTAGATAACGCGATGGCCATCCCAATTTCAGATGTTATGCCGGATGGCTCATAAATGGAGGGCAGAGCAGGCGTGGGTATATATGGGCCCAGTTGCCATCTTGGAAAGGCACTGGGAGGCTC
This sequence comes from Dioctria rufipes, assembly GCA_963924295.1. Classification (NCBI taxonomy): domain Eukaryota; kingdom Metazoa; phylum Arthropoda; class Insecta; order Diptera; family Asilidae; genus Dioctria; species Dioctria rufipes. The sequence goes on from OZ002743.1 coordinate 162,209,100, forward strand.
ATCAACGATTTTCAAACAGAAATACATGCCATAGAACTCTGCACCGCTTGCGAAATAATTCATAAGAATATGCATAGATCTAAAATATACTTACATAATATCAGACCGCCAAGCAGCACTCAAAGCATTTATCTCGTCTACTTTCGAGTCTAAGCTAGCCTGGCATATCTTACTGTCTTGAAGTCACTAGCCGAGGCAAACAAATTGACGCGGATTTAGGTGCCAGACCATGAAGGTATTAAGGGCAACGAGATTGCGGACAAGCTTGCAAAAGAAGGAGACAGATAACCGTTTGTTAGTCGTGAGCTTGTTTTTGAACACCCCAAAAGCCACCTTTCAGCACAAGTCAGGTATTGGGTGGACACAATCAAATAGCACATTTTCCGATGTAGCTTAAGTAAGTTACGTAAATACATAAGTAAATTACGTAACTTCTTACGTAAGTGAATACTTACGACTCTACTCACGGAAGTGACTACATACGTGAGTAATTACTTACGTAAGAAAAAATGGAAAATTTTACATATTTCCGACCTGCGCGCACTCTCCTGCGAATTAGCCTCTGCATATATATAGCCGGACAAATCTCTATCTGTTTGCATTACCTCTTCATTACTTCTGTATTCGCTATGTATTCCCTGAAAAGTACATAACATGGCAAAAAATACTACGTATCAATACATTATGCCTGCTTTGCTAAATCAGTTCGACACAAGGTGTATACTTGTATTCATTACTAATGAATTTTAGATAATGTACCTTATAAACCTTATCTAAGTCAGGCTTTCCCATTTTTGCCGCAGGATAAGAGTTCACACTTGTGGTGACTTTTTTCACCTTAACTGAACCGTAACTCGTTCGGTTCTTTAACCTAAACTATTTCATTGGCCACACTGACCCAGAGCTGATTTTGCTCCGTTTCGGTCAGAGCTAGGTTCGACGTAGATCTGAAAGCTTCTGTTTTAGTTCAGAGCCTGTTCACTTTTGTTGAAAAGAATTCAGTATGCAGTTTTTATACTCTCATGCAGGTGGAACTACGATTTTATCTGAAGCAGGTCCTAGAGCCTAAATTATCGCCTCCAAAGAAAAACTAAGTTATACCAAGTTAAGAAAAACGTACTCCTTTCCAAATCCACCTCGTAGGTAAAATGCAAGGTGGTGTCCTAAATATACCTAATTCACGCCAGCCCAATAAGTTTGTTTCTAATGGTGTTAAAAATATCAGGTAGATCAAATTTATGGAAATTAGGATATTTGAATGAAATACAAGTTACTTTTATATGAAAAACTACTGCAGTAAGGTAAGGCAAGAAGTGTGTACTGTTGCCCCGTAGTTGGTCCATACATATTTCATGGCTTGTATATTCCGAGTGTTCCGCATTTACTTTTGAAAAATTCTGTTAAAATTAAAATCTGATTATTAAATTTCATCTGGGATTATATTTAATAACGTCGCGATGCAACTATATATTTAGATATGAAACCCGACTACCTTGGCATAAGCCTTAGGACTTAGTCTCTCAAGTTATTTGTTATAAGTTATTGCAAACCGCAATAGGTGTAACTAGCACTTCCGATTTACACACAACCCTTGAGTGGCGCCACGTAGTTTTATAGGAGTCCACGAACTCAAAAAAAAAAAAAAAAACAAACACTCAACTACTGTCAACGTTATAAACGAAAATATGTTATTATAATTAGGGAGTAAGCATAATGTACTATATGAACATAAATATACTTAGTCGACGAAAAAAAAAATATAAATTTATTTAATGTGTAGAAAATGAAAAAGGGAAAGAATAAATATCTATGGAATAAAAAAAAGAAAGATTCTATATTATATTAATTTTAAGATCAAAATGGCTACCATATGGACATCGAGGATTTAATGTGGAAAACTAAAATCAATGAAATATAATTAAAGATTCTATATTATATTAATTTTAAGATTATGCTTTAATCTTTCTGGGTTTCCTCACCTTTTTTCAATTGTTTTTTAAATCCTGAATGTCCACACTTAACAACTGAATTTTAAAATATTTGACACTTTGCGAAACTTAAAAACAGAAAACAGACTGCCTCACACGCGTACCAAGGTCGTTAATTTATTTGTATTTCGCACCTATTGGAAAAATGATTTCTGCAATTTCCAATCGAGACATTTCCTTCCAACGACTTTCGAATGGGCCGAATTTTTAAGATATTTATTTTTTATTTTAACGTAAAATGTTCTTTTCGAACCTTTTGTTTAGTGACATCATATTAGAAAAATTATCTTTTGCATAATTTTTGCAAATTTCGCCAACAAAAAGAAGTTTTTACTTAAGGTCTTGCAAACGTAAATTTTCATTTTCCGGGCCTTTTCATTTAATAATTTTTTAACTAATTTGGACTTTGGATTGCTTGCTTCGTTTTTAATTGGTGTTCAGTCTCTTCACCATTTATAATCCTGCTGGTACATATTATCCTGGAAATAAATGCAAAAGAAAACCACACAAAGAATCCTACTAAATACACTTATCTAAAGACATCCCATTGATCTAGTGATATCCAAGTCTCCTTCCAATTATATTTATCAACTGAAATAGATAATATTTATTACCATTTTAATGAAAACATATAAATATAAACAACCTCACGGAAAAACACACGTACCTCCGTGCATTTACATTTCTGACAGGTTAACATGTCATGACACAGTCAGAGGTTTTCGAAGAGCCGCAGCAGGAAATATTTTATTTTACAGGGATGATCTGGATCAAAGCTAATCTGAGTTTTAAGAATATTTCTTACGTTTTTACAGAAGTTTAATTCGGTTCAGAGATAATCTGAGTTTTCCTGTGATATCCTACCAGAAGTTAGTTCTGTTCAGAGTTTAATCTGAAAATATTTCTATTCTCATACAGAAGTTAATTCTGTTCAGAGACTAATCTAAAATATTATTTCCAACCGCCATATAGACGGTAATTCTCCTCCAGAGATAAATCTGCTACCCTCCTGCCTATACCTAAGCAGAAGATTCATTCTGCCGCAAAGATTAATGTGCAGCACTACCTACCATACCTAGGCAGAAGTCCGATTCTCTTTCACAATTTATTTGAATAAACTGTTCGGCCTTAAACACTGCCGCGCGTACTACAATTCGCCCTTACACGCTGCACACTATACGTACTGAATAAATTTTATATTTGAATTCTACAAAAGCTGAGTTATATATTTTACAGTCGACACCCCCTCTCACGTGCGCGACTATATCTGACAATTGGTTTGTTTGGTCGTAAACATAACATTTCGCGTGGGAATTGTAGAGTTTTCGGAGTACAAGGTAGGTTTACCTATACTTCCTTTTGAGATTTCTTTAATTTTGAAAACGGGTTCCGATAGCACAAAAGCTTAGTAAATTACCATATTATTACTTTTATTATAAGTGTTGGTTTCAATAAGTGATATGCGTTATGTTTCTTTTAGAATCCATGCGCAACCAATCGTTACAATTTTATGTGATTTCATTCTTAAACTAACAATATGTGGTGTCATGATTAATACGTGATGTTGGAGGGTTGCTAGTGATAGCGCGGATGATCCAAGATACATGTGACTATGCCAATGATATCAGTGCTAGCCAGGCCTGCTGATTCACGATAAAGGTGGAGGTATCTTTCTGCTTCATTCTCCTATCCGCTCCATTTTCAGGGTCAGAAGGTGGTCCATGACCACGTGCCTCTTTTTCGTTTTAGGTGAGTCCGCGAGCAGGATCCAAGCCTTAGAGAGTACCTATAGTATCTAAGCTGTAGACAGCACATCAATAAATTAAGGTGACATATCCGTAATGAAATTCTTGTTTTGGGGTTGCTTCTGGTGTTGTGGTCGATTCCCCCCTAAAGATAATAAATGAATACAGGATCTAAGGCTTAACACGGAATGGGCACCATAAGAGGTAACCCTTCGTATATTGCGAAAATCTAATTTGTATCTATTTTCACGTTTTGGAGATTCGAACAAACCATAATATGCTTTTGATTTCACAATTGCATACACAAAATAGTTTAAAAATCACACGAAATGATTTCCCGGAAAATACTTGTACTTTTTGTAACAAAATGCTTCTAAAATTCAAAATAATAATTGCAGATATTTGTCAAAACTTATTTTGAATATAAAGATATTTTGGGAATGGAATTTTTTGAGAGAGATTTATAAAAAAAAAGATTTTTGTCATAACAGAACTGTAACGCAATACTCCAACAATATTGCGTAAGTCGAAATAAAAAATTGTGAATCTTCTTCACCAGAAATTGGCGGCTATAATATATACATATTTTTTAAACATAGCAATTTGTAAAATATATTTCAGAAAAATGTATTTTGTGTCAGAGGAGTTGAAAATGGGACCCAAACAAAATTTCATACTCCGGTTCAGATCAAGTTTCATATATCCTCTTACATTAGTTTACTTATTTCCAAAACTGACTTCAGAAATTTCCCAATCCCCAATATTCCTATATTTTCCTTTTGTTTCTTGTAAAAAATCGCATTTGAAGTTCTGCAAATTTTTGACAATAGCGCATGATACGTTTTTTTTTTCAAAATTCTATACTTTCAAAATGACAGTAAATTTTAGCTATACAAATTTATTCTTAAAATTTTGGAATTTTGAAAATTGGAATTTTTCAAAACGAAAATCGTAATTAGTTGTGGTTTTTTTCTTGAGATAATCGTGAGATTTTATTGAACACGATGATTTATAGGTTTTTTTTATATATACATAAATCCCAAGCTACACCATGATTTCATTAATTTGTGTTCATTGTCTTTGTTAATTACCGCAAAAATGCTTTTGCTTAACCAAAATAGAATCTATAGAAAAACGATGTTGCTTGACTATATGAGATTGCTTCAACTTGTTTTTTTTTTTTTTTAAATCAATTATATAAATATTTTGGATAGTATTGAACATTTTGAAAGAAATCAATTCTATTACAGTATAGAAAGACATTGACTTTGGTTAGCGTGAATTTATTACACGAAAGTCCCGCCCTCCAATTCATTAGTTTTATTGAACATTAAAATTGTACCGTTTGCTAGATATATGAAAGCTTTCATAAATTTTCTGCACGCAATTTTCCTATAAGCAAATAATGCTATTGAGAACAAGGATCTCAAACCTATACAGGATACACAGTTCTTTCACAAAATGTTGAATGGAATTAATCGCGGTTTCGTCGTGGGACTTTGGTTCCTAATTTACTTTTATCAATTTTGTGGACTTATAAGTTTCCGTTTCGACAAAAATTACAAAGTATTTCGACATTCCAATAATCTTTTGGTATATTCCATTGTAATGCGTATCTGTTTAGCTATAATAATGATTGCCGCAGGAAAATCACTAATAATGTCTACGAAGTTCATTTATTACGAATATTCTGTTATGAGTTTTGTGCGTTTTGTGACTGTTTGCATGTACATTAATATTTACATAACTTTCTTTACGCTATTTCTATTGAAACGTAACTCGATTGTAATCACTTTAAATCGTGCTCTGAAAATTCGGAAGTACATTTCAGATATTACAGAAAATCAGAATTTACTTGACACCAAACATTTTGCTTTAGTGCTATATAAAATTTTTTCCACATCTCTTATATATATTATTGTGCTAAAAATTGATAATTCAAATAGAATGATGTGCTACATTCGCACTTTTAATGTGATATTTGATATTTCAATTTTTATTGCTTTCCTCATAATGGCAGCCGAACTGAAAGCACTTGAAAGTTACTTGAATAAAACTTGTAACGAAATATACCTGTTAAGTGTGAAGTACGAAAAAAGATATATTCTAATGCAATTGCACTGTGACTACAGCGATAGAATTGATAGAATTTCAAAAATATACACAGATATTTTTCAAACATTTCGTGAGCTGATAGAAAACTTTCAACTTATAATGGCTTTCATGTATTGTGGAGGATCTTCTTACATCTTAGGACATGCACCTAATATTGGTGAAATAGTTATTGTACTATTATACCTAACAATCCTATTAGAGTTTCTCACAATGATATTGATTCTAGATCTTATTTCAAATAAATTACGAATGCGGAACAATTTTCTAGCTGTTATGAATATTAAATGTGACGAACGTCTTGAAGAAACGGTAATAATGTGAATTTATGTTATCAGAAAATTTTTTATGTACTAAATGCAATTTACTTTTTTCATCTTTTAGTTGGAAAAATTTCAACTTCAACTCATTTTGAATACGATCAACGTTGATATTTGGAATATGTTTCGAGTCAATAATGAGAGCTTTTTGGTGCGTCTAAACTTAAAACTTAAGACTACTTATTCACGTAATATTACTTGCACAGAATTAATACAAATAGGTGGAGTTTAATAATAATAAAAAGGTGGAAAATACATTTACAAAGTAAAAAAAATATATATATATACTTTGCCTATGTAATTTTTTTATCATCTTTGACTTTCCAATTAAATTAGATTGTAATAAAATTAATTTCCCTCTAAATGTGCTAAGAAGTAAAAATGTTAGTACTAAGTAGATATATATGTATTGACAAATATAAAGGTGATCAATTAAATATCTGTTTGCATCTTTTTTTGTTATGGTCTTGGTAGCTCCGTTGGTCAGAGCGCTAACTACGATCACAGATTTTCACCGGAGATTAGAAAACTCTGACGGCGGACAGAGAGCATTTTTTTAGCAAGCTTGTACGTAGAAAACTGAAGAGTATCGAGTTGCTTACATGAAACTGAGAAACCGAATAGTTGCTATAAACTGCGCAGTGATGTAATATTTTGAAAAAGTCTTAGCTGCACCGGTTTTTGTAGACAGGAAGAAATAGACGTTAAATTTTGATATAGTTCCCGATATTCTCAGCACATGTACATAGATTTAACTCTGCTTACATTAACCATATATATCTTTAAGATCAAATTCTTAGCTCTGAACATTTGTTCAACGCATAAAATATTGGATAGGTAGATGCGAGCATGACTAACGGAATTGAACTCTATTTCGGAATGCCGATCCAGTGAGGGATTTAGAGTGCAGAGAGTGCAGTTGAAATCACCTCCAAAGAAAGTTTCACAGCTAAAATTCTTCAGATATGATTGAACACTATAAATGTTTTATTTTGTAATGTCCTCGTCATGAGGAAGGCTTACTACCTTGATATTTTTGTCTTGTAAGAGAAAGTTCAAAGAAGAAAGGAAATCTGGGAAGATGTTTGTATAAACTGGAGACGATAGTGTATATTTGTTAGATAAAATGATTGACACCCCAGATTTCTCAGCTCCCTTACTATAGATTTAGAGATATAGTCTCCATCTCGTTTGAACTGGTCGCCTCGAGGTCCGACATGCAGGCTCCACTTTCACCCTTCTCTGAGTGGGATCGTTTTGGATCGACTGGCTTTACTGAGGTTGTATCGGCCAATCGAACATGTTCTTACTCCTCGTCCTCTTTTGCTTAACTGACTTTTACTGGACTCGTCGTCTGAAGTAGCTATACTTTCGCATCCTGACGTGGCAACGTGTACAGCCGTAATCATTTTCGTTTCCCTCAAAATCCCAGGCATCCTAACCACTGCTGCTCCACGATAGCAAGTTCAGCACTACCGGAACGTTCCCTTTCCAGAACCACTACTGTAGTAGGGGTATATTTTGAGGGATCCTTCTGAACAGCCTTTTTCGTACTTTTCTTGGGACAGTCATCAGTAAAATGGCCTATCAAGTGGCAGGCATGGCGTTTTGATTCGGTGCCTACGTCAATCCAGTATCTCGATCTGGATATGCTCAAAATATGCATTGCAACTTATCTGGATTTAAGACTGATTTATTATATTGGACCCACGAATTTACGAATGTACGTCGTCAATCTATAAATGGATCCTCCCTTCATTTAGTGAATTAAGTAGATTATTTATATATGCACTGAAGAGCAGTGGGCTGAGGATTGATCCTTGGGGTATTCCAAATGTTGATGGTAGAGAGGATGAAAGAGAGTCATTTATTTTTACACGCTGGCTGCGTATCAATCACACTATCAAATACCTTGGAGAAATCGAAGAAAACGAGGGCAGTAAAGTCATTCAATTCCATAGCACGTCTAATATTGGCGGTAACTTTTAAGACTGAGGGCGAAAGCCAGATTGCTAATATGATAACAGATTATTGTTTTGGTTGTGTTCAAGCTACTGACCATAGATAAGCTTCTCCAATACTTTTTATAAAAAGCACAACAGACTAATTGGATGAAAGTCCGAAGGTTGTGTTGGAAAATGCTCATTTTGGAATGACAATACATTGGCCATTTTTCCGCTACTGGGGAAACACGACGATGTTATGGAAGAATCAATGACATGTAGGATATATTTTCTGAATATTGGGAACAATGTGTTAATGAAAGGGCGTGATTCGTTTTTCGGTCTTGTGGCTTCAGATTATATGGAATATATCGATTGAATAAGCTTATCGAAGCAAACGCCTCGGAAAAAGGGATCAGATATATTTGGATGTAAAGGACTATTGCTAGGTCTTAAGTATAATGATTCCTCGCTATGGACATAATAGGTGCTACAGTTTATGGAAGTAAAGTATGCATTGATTTCATCTGGATTACAGCTGCAGTTAATTTTGTGCTTGTCATATATCGCTGCCTCATTACGATTTTACCAAAGAACTTTTGGTCGAAGGTTAATGCTTAGTTTCGTCTTATAGTATCGGCAGTTTGCATTCCTTATAGCCACATTGGCGCGATTTCGAGCAATCTTATAAACTGAGCGAGCATGTTGATTTCTTAGAGCTCCATAACGCTTGTATAAAAATATTCCTTTTCTACAATAAGATATCGGACTGTGGGAGAGTGCCATGGCCAATTGTGGGTATTGTATTTGTCTTAACCAAAACATATTTCCCGAACAGGTATGAGTTCAATAAGGCAAAAATAGCAATTTGATCATTCACCTCAATCCACCTCGGCATTGATTGGTTCTTTCTTACTAGCAAAAATTTACTGTGAACCATAGGCATCCAGCATTCATTCTAACGATTTAAATATGGACAAAAGCACATGAATCATGAGAAGATAGTTCTCTGATTTATATACAATCTTGATCTAAAGTAAGGCAAATTTTAACCAAAACCCAGAAATCCGATTATCTAATCTTTTTATGTATGTATGTATGTGCTACGATAGCGGAGAACTAAATCAATTCTAGAAATAATAATTTCAGTTTTATAATGGATTCGGTACTGTATACGGAATTTTTCAATTATCATTTTATTTCAATCCATTTACGAAAGCATCTCTGGAATATTTCATAAAATATTTCCTTAAGGATATTTTTCAGATTCAGGAATAGTATTTCAAACCGATATCGAATAGTTGAATAAAATATGAGATTCTAGCTGAACTGAAGTTTTAATCAATTCAGTTGTGATATAATAAAAAGGTAACTTTGCGGTGTAATTGTGTGCAAGAAAATGGAAAAATATCCTCATTTTATATTGATGCAATTTACCTTAATCCAAAGTTTTATGTCAATAATTTCAATAATGCAGTCAAATGGAATAGATTTTTAGCATTCGGGTGCTGTGGATTTTTGCGTAATGTATAGTTATATTTTCAACACTTTTAACGTTCTTTTAAACTTCTTTAAATTATACATCTTCGATCATCTCGGTTTGGTATAAGTTTTTATACTTTGTTCAAATTTGTAATATTGTTGATCTTGATGGTCTTTCTTCCCAATGTCCACAAAATTATTTTACCATTTGAAATTCTGCTAGTTCTGATGTGCCCTCTTTCAAATTTAAATAATCTTACAATTTGAAATGCTGCTGGTTCTAATGGTCTTTCTTTCTAATTTCCACAAAATTATCTTATCAGTTATTACTCCTCCTATTACTGATTTCATTAATATGTGATTAATGTAATCCTTATGTCCCGTTTTCATTTATAGTTATTTCCAGTTGTACCCTAGTTGGAGGCCTCAAAAGAAATTATAAATTTTCACCCAATTAGCCTTTTATACTTCCTAGAGAAAATTTTTGAGAAAATTGTTTATACCCAAACATCTGCTAGATATAACTATCTTCAGATAACATCGCTAATGACAGCGTGGGAATCTAGTTTCTGTAGGAGTCTCAGTTATGGCATTGCTCTACTTCCACAAGGTAATATTTGATATTCGTTTATCAATTTAAAGTGGTATGAGGACATTCTTTGTACTTCCAAATTTATCTGAAGAATTCGATTGAGAATACTTACTAATTATAGCGCTTTTTGTGTACCTCATCCGCTACAAGGTTAATGAAAAATAAACTTTATGGTAAATTCCAAATTAAAATATATTCAAATGCAAAAGAATATTTCTAATAAAGTTCTGCTCACAAGAGGTGCTCCACAGGGATCAAAGGCCCATTATTATGAATAAATTTATATGTAAATGACCTACCAAGAGAACGTCATGCTACATAATATTCATTTATATACTTTATGACGTACAACTTTTTCTCAGACACCATTAAGATTGACTTGAGGAAGGAATGCCATGAATAAAAGAAGATATTCAATTGGGCTTCCACAAATTAACTCTCTATAAATTCTAAGCGGCCTTGTATAATTTTTAGCAGATTTCTCAATGATATTGCCAATATGGATTTTCCAGGATTTAATGATGTCCATATGTATTATGCCATTCGTTGAAATAACAAAAGGACTTGGTGTAACCTTGAACCAGTGTTGTCCTAACATATGGTCATGACGGGCACTTGGTAGCGCTCCCTCAATTTAGGAGCCATTTGCTGGAAATTATAAATTTATATTACAATGAAACGTACCATATAATTATTGAGAATAATACATTGCCCAGTGCCCCACGGTGTTGTTAAGGCGGCCCTACCTTAAACTCAGTTATGACTGGTTGTGATCAAGACAATATGACAATTAGTAAAATTTATGGTACCTTACGATGGCTTTAATTACATGTTCAAGTTCATATACTATCGGTGAGAGCTCGATTATGGCACCTAAGTTCGTTAGTCTTTGCATTCATTTGCTGTGACGTCATGTGCTCGGTCGGAGGGTTTACTCGACCGCCAATAGTATCGGACCGTAGAAAAAGGATGGGGTCTATTGGAGTAAAACATCCAAAGTACTACAGCTAGTTTGAGTTTAATTAGTTGCTTTATTGATTACGTCCGTCATATAATACAAAATGTTAAATTATGGTTTAGAATGACCAAATCTAACAGAGAGATATAATGGAATAGGTTTCCGTTGCATACGTACTGACCAGTGGTTTCCGCTGAATACATAATGACTGGTGATTTCCGTGGCTCACATTAGTTGTACGTTTTCACGTACTGACGAGAGTAGGATAGTTTTCCGTTACCCACTTACTATCTAGTGGATTCCGTTGTTCACTAAATACTACTTGTCCTCCGTGTGCCACGCACTTGCGATAAGGGTATAGCTTTTCGAAGCTCATGTACCAACTAAACGCTTCCGTTTGAATACACGTACAAACAAGATCTTTCCATTCTTCACGTACAGGTGGATTTATTTATTTCCCGGACAAGCCAGATCAGCTTCTGAATGTTTGGATTGGATGGTCAGGTGAGAGGTTGAAGGTGATCTGGTGAATCTATATTGCCGTACTTATAATATCGGTCCAAAAAGTAACAAGAAATCATAAGCGAAGGAAAAGTTCCTACGGAAAACTTCACAAAAGGTTTGACAATGTTTTGTTATATACAGGTTCGTTACACTGGTATGGCAGTACCGTTTTTCCGAATCTTGATTAGATATGCTTGTCATAGAATATAATTGAAATCACCTTCATGACTTTTTTTTTATTATGTCATGGTTATAATGATTATGATCATTATTACATCTACAAGTGTAGTCTGGTTGCTTGTCAGATATTAACCTTACCTTCAGACACTACATACTTATGCGGAAATATATAAGCATTTAAAATTTCTTCTATCACCCCGTAAAATATTGTTGAAAATGTATCTTATGGAAACCTGTACTATTTTTGCATTCGAATGGAGAACGAATTTACTTTCAATTTACAGACAAAAACTCAAATAATGTTTTTTTCGTAAATTAGTAAATCTTTACATGTTGGTATCCAGTTGTATTGAATTAAATTATTTTATACTTACTACTGCCATTTAATTTTGCCTTTTATTTACTAACGTTTCGTTGACTATACATGCATGAAAGGAATTGAATATGTGATTATATAAAGTTTCGTACTTTACGTAAAATTGTATAATTAATCATCCATCGTTGCAATTCTATACAAAAACTGCTTTCATACGGCATACAAATCTCAACAACATTTTCAGTACATACTGAAAATTTCCCTATATTGTGAGCATTGATTTTGTACTTATAAATAGCTCCATGGTGTTGGAAGAATTTTCCCGAACTTTCTATTGTAAAGGGTTTTCCAATAAGAGATGTTATTTTGATATTCAAAGAGAAATGCCATTTTTTCAGATAAATGATCGGATCTTTATTTCATTATAAAGAGGAAGGTATGCCGTTAATAATGGAAAATAACATTAGCCAAATGACCACCACGACCACGCCTACAGGACCATAACCTTTTCATGAAATTTTCCATAACCAAATCGCAAAGTGGCTGCCCTATGTCCTCGATAGCTTCACGAATTCCATCTTTGAGGTCTTGAATCGAAGCTGGGCTGTTGGCGTAGACCTTCTCTTTCACGTGGCCCTAAAGGAAGAAGTCGCAAGGTGTTAAGTCACAAGATCTCGGTGGCCAATTGTGATCACCTCTTCGAGAGATAACACGGTCCGGAAACTTTTCCCGTAAAAGATCAATGGTTTCGTTGCTTGTATGGCACGTAGCGCCGTCTTGTTGAAAGTGAACGTTGTCCAGATCAATACCATCCAATTCCGGCCATAAAAAATCATTAATCATCTGTCGATAGCGCAATCGATTCACCGTAACTGTTGCTCCAGCCTCATTTTCGAAAAAGTAAGGTCCAATGACCCCGCGGGACCATAAACCGCACCAAACAGTTACACGTTGAGGATAGAGAGGCTTTCCAACAATAACTCTTGGGTTTTCCGAGCCCCAGATACGACAATTTTGCTTGTTGACAAAGCCATCGAGGTGGAAATGGGCCTCATCACTCAAGATGAGTTTTCGATGGAATTCCGGATCATTTTCATGCATTTCAAGGACCCAATCAGCAAAGACTCGACGTTGTTGATGATCGGCCGGCTTGAGTTCTTGTGTTAACTGAACTTTATAAGCCTTAAGACCCAAATCTTTATGCAAAATACGGTGTAATGACGTTTGTGGAATACCTAATTCCAAAGAACGAAGAGGAATGGACAAACCTGGGTTTTCTTCAACACTTTCGGCTACAGCAGCAATATTCTCGGCTGTTCTTGAGCGACGTGCACGGGTTTTATTCTTCACATCACTAACTTGTCCCGACAGCTCGAATTTTTCTACCAATTTCTGTATTGCGGTCCGACAAGGTGCTCACGACGACCCAAAAATGTTCGAGTTTTACGAACCGTCTCTGCCACATTTTCACCATTTTTATAGTGAATTTTAATAATTTCAATGCGTTATTGAATCGTGTATCGTTCCATTTTTATTAATGGCGTAATTTCTACTTGTCAAATATTAATGACAGCTCCAAAAGTGACATCTACCGAAATAGCGAGCTAATTGCAATAACACCTCTTATTGGAAAACCCTTTAGATGAAAATGTTGTTATGAATCAGACAAAATACTAGACTCAATTTGGTTTATTGTTATTTAGAAATTTGAGCTGTCACTTTGTTTCTATTTAAATGTAGATGATTTTCGGTATATTTTGGTCGAAAACTAGACACAATCTATAGATTGAATAATCTATGTCCTATATTAAACTGTTTTTTCTCTCGAAAATTTAAAATATTAAAAGAAAAAAAATATAAATTTAATTACAAGAAATATTTTTGTAAATATGGTTGCAAGTGAAAAGTTCAAAATATTTGGGTTACGAAATATAAATAAAAGTGCGTTGTCAAAGATTTTAAATAATAGAATGCTCTAAATTCAGAATTATGGGCTCAAAGATAATTTGTTTTTCTGACTTCTGGTATAAATACCTCAAAATTTGTAAATATTTTTTAATTACTTTTTGGGAGTGAATTAAATTTTACTTGGTGTTTTTCTTTACAAGTAAGTTTTCGTTCGTTTGTAATATTTAATCTAGTGGTCTTTCGGGAGTTCCAATTTTAAAAATGATGGACCTTCGAGACGGATATTAAAATTGTATATGCCTTTAATTACATTAGAATACCCCTCCTTTCTGGATCTAAATATAAATTATGACAAAACTAATTACTAATATAATTGGGATATAAAGGTGACCGCCAATTATTATAAAATTCATATAAATTCTTAAGACTGGGCTTAAGGAATAAAACCACATCAAAACATTTCGATTTATAAATTCAAAAACTCGCGAAATCTTCGGCAGTCTTATGAACTTAAATATATTGGGTGTGATGCTCTGCTTAATGAAGCTTCTATTTCAAAGTGGGAATCACTCACACATTCACGTAAACCATAAAATTGACTATTTTGAAAGCTTAAAAATATATCGAGCTTAAAAGGAAACATTTTACTAACTCTTTATGTTCATGATTCACGCTGGAGTCCTTATGCACTTTTGTTGTACTGGGGGGAGGGGGGGGGGAATTCTGGTACAATGAAATTCGTTTGACTCAAATCTGCAATCCTGTACTGATTTTTAACGGTATCCTTAGTGTCATATATTGTTTTAGTTACCAAAAAATAATTGCTTTGTTACATGTCTAATATACAGTGTCAATAACTCAGTTGAATACAATCTCAAAAATACCAATGGCCCTTTGAAAAGCTGTCCTGTAAATTTGTTATTTTAATTAATAATGTACTGCCATACTGCATTTTGTATAAGATTTCAATATAATTTTGTAAACCGAGTGGATATATTCATTACCTGCTCACAATCACAAAATTCCGCGTACCTACATGCAGAATTACGGCAAAAGTTGAAAGAAATTGTTGTAAGTAAATCTAAGTGTTCTGAAATATCTTCCAATGCAAGAAATTTACTCATTAGTTCATGTGTCACATAAAATGTATAAAAAGAGGAAGACTGTTGTCCTATACTCCTATATCAATTCATTACTATCTTTCTAAAGTTTTTTTCTGAAGTATATGGTAAAGTTAAACGTCTGTTCTTAATTAATAAACATTTAACTTGTTTTAACTTGTTTGCCTGGATGAATCTTTCAATTTTCTTGCGCCGTTCCTGGTGGTGCTCCCCAAGGATCAATACTACAGGCTTTATAATTTATTAGTTTTATATAGAAATTCGATTTTAGAAAATAAACTTCCCTTCCCTACATCGAAGTGGAATATTATAGTTCTATTTAAAAATCATATTGATTATATTAATTACCCAATTCTGCACATAAATAAAAAAGCCTTGGACTGGTTTAGAATGAACTTGATCTAATTACATTAATGACATTATAGGTGAAGTGTATGCCAGTTTTCATAAATTATCTATATCTGTCGCTTATATCCCAATTGAGTATCGAAAATGCTTAGGAAAGTATCTTAATTTCCGAGTGATCATTTTCATTAGGAGCATAAGTCAATTCATAATGTAATTCAAAATCATTTGTATAAAATATTTAATTATTCGTTAAATTATCGAAACCTTATTGTAAGAGCACAGCTATGGAATGCGAGTTTTTTATTAGGTCTGTTATGCTTTGATACAATTTTACCTAAATGTGTTGCAGAGAAATAATAATGATCAAGACTTCTATTCTAATTTGTTACATTTGTTGAAGAATATGTAGTTAAGAATTTGATAGGTTCCGTGTTACATTTATTTCCTCAATATTTAAAGATAAGAATATTTAATTTTCATTTTTTTTTTGCAAATAATTATATGCTTAACTTAATTGAAATTGAATTAAATTAAAATTTCCTAAGCCGTTACAGCTCTGTCAGATTTGTAAAATAATATTTACAACTTTACTAATATATATATATTTCTTATCAATACCATTGAGTAATTGCAATTTTTATAATAACCATTGCCATTACTGTATTGATAATTGTAATGCTTGGTGAGTTACCTAATTATAATTACATGATAATGAAGCTTTCGTTACCATTAACTATTATAATTGCAAAGGTAATGAAGTCATTGTAGTTGCAATGAGATTTGAACTCTCACCATTCTCTATTGCTTTTCCACTTCTCATTTTCTTTTGTGTAGAACTATGAAATGTAAAGCATGAACATCGTAGATCTGTTACTTGGCTAAGTCTCAGCTTTAGGTTCTTCATGTGCTATTAGAGGTCCGTTCAGTATACTGTTCATTGTAAATCTCGATGAAAAGTTTCTTATGACATGAAGATTTTCTGACCATTCTGCAATCATTGAAAGACACAATTCTTCAGCTATAGTTGTCTGAGAAAATTCTGCATTGATTAGCTTTCTGTTTCATCGAATGACATACATACGCTCCAGATGCTTGGCATTCCTAATTATAATGTCCATCATTTCATTGGTAAAATATACCATATTATATTTAAAGCTCAAGAGATAAGCAAATAATATAAACTATCAAACTTTACTAATAATAAATTTAATAAATCAGCCCTATTTTGCAAACCCGTATAAAATATACATATATAGAATACAACCCCCGATAGTCCGGGTATTGACTATTTTTCAATATCAATTTCAATTTATTCGATTAAGGTATTGTACAACGAAGTTGCGGGATCTTATAATTTGCACTAGTTCAAAAGTATATACAAAATCAAAAGAAAAACAAAACTTAACATATCGAAACTCCAGAATATTGAATGTAATGGATACATGGACAAAAAAAATATTATTGATTTGAAAAGTTACTATATCATGGGTATGTATGACCTAATAATAAATGGTTACAAGGAGTATGGAAACCTATAATTAAATATCAATATAAAGCAATAATTGCAATTAAAAGAAATATTCAAAGCTAAATGTAAACCCACAATACACGAAGCTAGAAATTAAATAAAGTAGAGTTAGATGTCATATGCTTATTCAAAGCGTAAGTTTTTGAAGCTGTTGAATGTGAGGATCTTCAAAGAATTTATGAAAGAAATTGGTAAAATATTCCAAATTCTGACAGCGTAGATGAAAAAACTGGCGCTTATATAGAACACAATTAGACCAAGATATAATCAATGCTACAGTTCTGGTATATCTAGCAAATTGTAAGCAGTCGTATACATAATTAGACGATTGGAACTTATTGACCTAAGGTAAAGTGAAAAACTGCATCCGTGAATAGACGAGACGTATCGCGAAGCACGATCTAACCGCCGAAGACTGTAAACATATCGCCATATTGAACTAAAACCGATATTAGTGTTATAAAAGGACTCCGAATCAAGTTTACAAAAATCTCGCATCCATAGGTTACTACAGGAGAAAGTAAAAAGTGAGCTAGTAATAAGCGCGTCGAGAGTGGAGTATATGAGGCAGATGACCACAGTGTGCGAATACAACCATATACTTTCTGAATTGCAATAATTGTATGGTTATTCCATGTCAGGCTTCTATTAAATATTACCCCCAAGTTTCGAGCGGACTGTGCAAGAGCAATAATGGAACCATTGAGTACAACAACGGGAAAGATGTTTAAATCAAGAAGTGTCTTATAAATAACTAAGAATTTAGATTTCTCCGGATTTAATTTAAGTTTGTTCGAAACTGACCACTTATCTATTGATTTCAAATCCTGACTAATACAAAACAGCCCAGCCATAGCCATACTAATAGGACGAGAAATGTATAATTGTACATCATCGGCATAGAGATGTAAACGGGAATTCTAATGAACAGGATCAGTCCCAATACAGAGCCTTGTGGAACACCCGCATTCACAGCCTTTTAATGTGGGAAATACTGCCTGATAACATCTACAAAATTGTCCGAAGTCAATCGTACGGCACTTATGCCAAAAATTTAAGTTGCTTATCAATTTTAAGGAAAGTGTTTCATAATCGACTGAATGGAATGCTTTGAAAAAATAACCGCCGAAAACATATCATTATCCAAACCTCTCTATTATCATTTGTAATTTTCAGCTTTGCGGTAGTACAATCATGCTTTGCTCTCAAACCAGACTGACAGCTATGTAAAAAAGAGCTACTTAACAGAAAATTAGTAATTTATATAGGCACGATGTTCTCAATGATTTTGGATAAAAATTGAAGAATAGGAATTGAATGAAATTCAGACGAACTTTTAGGGATAGGAAATTTCTTTAGGTAATTTGAAATAGTTAGAGAAATGTGACATCATGAAGCAAGTGCTGACAATGTGAGCTAAAGGACAAAGCAGGTTAGGCAATAATGGACAAACAAATCTGGGACTAATCAATTCCAAGCCAATGGAGCCTGACTTTCAATTTTTAAAAAGCTTCCAATACGTCTATTTCAAAAAGTCTTTGTAATGAATTGTTCGCATGCGATTGAGATGTAGGCGGGACTAGTATGGTGAAATTTGAGTATTAACATATACATAAACTTTTTTACAGAAAAAAAAAATGCCGTCTGACTCTTCGAATTAAAAACACCTAATGTTAAGTTCAATATAAACATTTCTATGTTTTACTTATATTCGAAATTCCCTAGATGTCCCCCAGTGGGTGAAGGTTTCTATTGCATAATTATCATGGGTACCTAATTAAGATAGATTTGATTTGGTTGCAATCTGACGCATTTATGGATAATCACCTCTGTTGATTTACATACGAATATATACACATACATACATAGGTACTTAATATCATCTGCTGGGAATCACAGATTTTTGAAAAACACTGAAAACAATGGGAATATCTTCATTGTTTGGCTTATGTTTACCGAACAAAACTAATTTATGTGGATTTTGATAAATGATCTGACATTTCACAACTCACCATTAAAATATATAAACACATACATATATAGAATATACCACCGTATACATATAATCATAAACTCATCCATCATTTCGTTTTCATACCGGATACTGTGGTACATAGCCGCACCAAGCACCCAATCCTGGTGGTGGTAATCTACATATTTCAATTTTAAGAAATATTCTTTGACAATATTTTAGCATTAATATCTCATAAATTGTACGCAACACCGGTCATTTATGTGGGATCATTATGTGATCTTCTACCATAGAACCGAAATGTAACCTCAAAGCTTCATAGACTTCCACCCACTCTTCCCCTATTTTATTGTAATATGAACGTGTGGTGAATGAAAAATAATAAAAACGAATTTTTTTTGTTCGACAAAGTCGCAAGAGTCATGGCATTGGTAAGAATGCAAGGTGTGGAAATGCATTTTGTTGCAATTTTTATTTGAATGAGAAAAGAATAAATAAAAAAATATGAAATCTGTCCTTGATATAAAACTGTGTCTGTTATTGAATGGACATATGTGAAAGGAGAAATATTTCTATATTCAGAAAATAAATCGAAATTTTTCTAGGTTTTAAGGAAAAACAAACTTCATCCTGTAGAAGTTATTCACAGTATCAGTACAGCTGTTGTTTCTGTCATCCTATGTACCATTTGTCAAGGCATTAACTCAGTCGATTCTGGTTAAATCTAGTCAAAGCTTAATTTGTGCATAGACTAGCAATCTATCGTAACATTCTGTTCAATTTTTAGTAAGAAATTTAATCAGAAAAAAAAAAAAAATGTAGGGAAAATTTAACTGCAATAATACCTCCACCATATATAGCGTAGCACGTACGTATCAGGTAAAAGAATTGCATCAGTTGGCTCCGGCTCTATGAATAAAGAGAATTTATTGTGCATTCTGATTTGCAACTACCTTGTATAGGGTAGATTATGGGTAGGGGTGGCTTAGACAGTAGGGCTACCCACCAGATTTGATATATCGTTTACAAGCCTAAAGTATTTAGGCTAGACACTTTACGAGCTGAATTATTGCCTTCAAAGTTAGATTCCAAACCTTATTTGGAGAGTAATATGCATTCTTAAAGGTGCGTTTACAATGACAGAGTAGAGTGGAGTGAGCTTTTACCAGAGTAGCACAATAGAGAGTGAGCTTCATTCGGATTTTCGAAATCATATGAAAATTGTGTGAGAGATTATCATGTGTTTGCATTTGAAATAGCTTTAAAAACAGAACACGGTTTGTCGATTAGTATAACATAGTTAACTAAATGGTGTTAAATTACAGAAAATATTTCTATAATTACACCAGAATGAGCTGTGAACGATTTGAATTATCAAAAAATACAAATTAACATTTATTATGGGCACTTTCGAAATGAACGACCTGCCATCTATATTCCATTGATAAACCAATTCGAACATAAGAAAAGTTTAATTCTTAATTGACTTTATTTTGTTAAAATTGTATTATAGAAATAATAAATATATTTTTAATTTCTTTGTAAAACTATTTATATTTTGTTTTTCTGTTATAATTTATTATATTTTCGTTAGTTAAAGTTTGTAATTATCACTACGACATCTGATAGAAACTAGCATTTCGAGACAAATGTTAAAAGCTTTCGAAACTATCAACGTGACATTAGGAATTGTTCCAATCTGACACTACTCGGTGTAATCCACTCTGGTGAGTAGCGCAAAGAGCTTATATTTGAGTGTAAATGCTCCTTAAAGGTGCAAGCGCGGGATACTCACATATTATTATTATTCATCATCCTCTTCGCATAGTCGACACAGTACGTTATTTGATTTTAGGACATGATTTGAAGGCGCCAGTGGCTTATTTATTTGTATTATAAAGGGTTTTCCAATAAGAGGTGTTATTTTAATTAGCCCGCTATTTCGGTAGATGTCACTTTTGGAGCTGTCATTAATATTTGACAAGTAGAAATTACGCCATTAATAAAAATAGAACGATACACGATTCAACAACGCACTGAAATTATTAAAATTCACTATAAAAATGGTGAAAATGTGGCAGATACGGTTCGTAAAACTCGAACATTTTTGGGTCGTCGTGAAGCACATTGTCGGACAGCAATACAGAAATTGGTAGACAAATTCGAGCTGTCGGGACAAGTTAGTGATGTGAAGAATAAAACCCGTGCACGTCGCTCAAGAACAGCCGAGAATATTGCTGCTGTAGCCGAAAGTGTTGAAGAAAACCCAGGTTTGTCCATTCCCTCGTCGTTCTTTGGAATTAGGCATTCCACAAACGTCATCACACCGTATTTTGCATAAAGATTTGGGTCTTAAGGCTTATAAAGTTCAGTTAACACAAGAACTCAAGCCGGCCGATCATCAACAACGTCGAGTCTTTGCTGATTGGGTCCTTGAAATGCATGAAAATGATCCGGAATTCCATCGAAAACTCATCTTGAGTGATGAGGCCCATTTCCACCTCGATGGCTTCGTCAACAAGCAAAATTGTCGCATCTGAGGCTCGGAAAACCCAAGAGTTATTGTTGAAAAGCCTCTCTATCCTCAATGTGTGACTGGTTGGTGCGGTTTATGGTCCCGCGGGGTCATTGGACCTTACTTTTTCGAAAATGAGGCTGGAGCAACAGTTACGGTGAATGGATTGCGCTATCGACAGATGATTAATGATTTTTTATGGCCGGAATTGGATGGTATTGATCTGGACAACGTTCACTTTCAACAAGACGGCGCTACGTGCCATACAAGCAACGAAACCATTGATCTTTTACGGGAAAAGTTTTCGGACCGTGTTATCTCTCGACGAGGTGATCACAATTGGCCACCGAGATCTTGTGACGTAACACCTTGCGACTTCTTCCTTTGGGGCCACGTGAAAGAGAAGGTCTACGCTAACAGCCCAGCGTCGATTCAAGACCTCAAAAATGGAATTCGTGAGGCTATCGAGGAAATAGGGCAGCCACTTTGCGATTTGGTTATGGAAAATTTCATGAAAAGGTTATGGTCCTATAGGCGTGGTCGTGGTGGTCATTTGGCTGATGTTATTTTCCATTATTAACAGCATACCTTCCTCTTTATAATGAAATAAAGATCCGATCATTTATCTCAAAAAATGGCATTTTGATTTGAATATCAAAATAACACCTCTTATTGGAAAATCCTTTATTACATTAATAATTTCCTCTACAGTATCTTAGTCTTTTGCTTTCTGACTACCTCACATTGTCGCGCGCTAATTTTTGTTTCAAAAAAATAACATTGCAGATATTAGCATGCTCCACAAGTTTGGTATTGGATATTTTTTCGATATGTATCACGAGAAAGACGAAAACAGCAAACACAAGTGTCAGTTTCCTAATTTTTTAATTTCCCGTCCGATATCTCAACAAGGATCAACGCTAGGTGAATAACTCATATGACCTAAATTGTAAAACGTAAAAAAGACAACAGAAAAGTATATAACCGCAGTTTTCGTATCATGGCGAAGAGCCGAGTGATCTCTAAAAAAACAAATTTACCGATTTTTTCAAGATGGCGGAGAAATTTCAAGTTAAGCTTTTCTAAGCCCTCCCACCCTACAAAATATCTAAAAATCAGCCGGTTTATTTGCATTTTCCAAAGCTTATAATGACTGGACTGAAGTGGTTGTCTGCATCATTTTAGACTACCGAGCGTTTTCCCTATAAGAAAATCCTAAAATCTACCTCAGGTTTTTTGCCAGGATGTAAAGTTTTGATGGTAGATTGATTATATTAATATCACAGTATGCTACCGAGAAAGAAAGCAGCTACTAAACATGCTGAAGAACATTCTGGATAATTTCTCAGAAAATTTTGTGTACCTATGTAGATTACTATACATTGCGAGTTATTCGGATTTAGAACCAGCTCATCATTATTCATGAATCCATGATTTTAAGAATATAATCATAAAATACGGTCTTACCTATATGAACATCATCTAAATGTTAATATCGCACAACTCTAGAAGATCGATGATAAATAGGTTTAAAATAAAGGGTCCAAGAACTGAGTGCTGTGATACTCCAAAAAATATCGAAGTCTTATGGAGAATCCACCATATACTTTTACTTATTGGAGTCTATAAATTAGAAAAACAAAAACATTTCAACATAAAAAGTAAAAAATTAAAATTGTGTACATAATTTAAAATTATCAGCAGAGCTAGGCCGGTCATTAGTCTGATGTAATTTTAAGTATTGGGATAAAGGAGCTTTGCAAATTCATAAACAGCTTTAATTGATTTTTCAATGCTTCACGCACCTCAGCAGTGTCGTGATTAACAAAAGCTATTTTGATGATGTCGTCCATGTGATATTAGCACAAAGTATCCGAAGGTTTATGACAGGTAATTAGACTTGTTCCCGTCATTCTAACAATCTACACAATATTCTTTGCATTTATTGGTATTGAATAACCTAACTTAATATTTTTAATAAATATGACAATACTAAGTTCACTGACATGTTTTCTTGGATTAAAGTTCACCGTCTGAGAGTCTCTTAATCTATTCAACATCTCATCAATAAATTTATAGCACAATACTTACAAGAATACTGACGAATTAATTAGGATTGTTACTGGAAAAACTGTCATCTGCACGCAACACTTTTATACAATTACAATTAGTAAACAAGGAAAATGATTAATCGCGTGAGTAGAAATCATGCAATATTCTCAAGTCATGTCCGCATCTGCTGAAACCGAAACCACAAAGTGTGTAACAAAAGTATCGGATGTAGTGCGAACGGTATTGCACTTAACATAGAAAACATACTTTCTACTTCCCCTTTAAGATGGTTTCAACAGATTTTCTGCTTTTTTGTTTGTTTAGTTTTTAATTACATTTCCTCTACTTTTAGTATGCCTCACCGCAGTGAAAATTAATTTTCCTTCCATTTCCTTATTAAGTGCTACATCCGAAATGTAAATTATATGTGGAAAAGAATGTTGATGAAAGACTGGAGCACTTCGTTAATTTTATTTGCGAGATATTTTGTTTTGTATTTTTTTGTAAAGTACAGGATTTTTCGTATATGATATACTCGTAAGTAGGTGACTAGGCACTATCTCCTTGGGAGAAACACACATTGGCTTAGCGATTTTTTGAAAATTTATATTAAAATGTGATGCGTCTTCAAATTGGAAATGGAATCTAAACTATTATTTTGTTTTTGTTTTTCGAAAAACTCTATCAGTTCTCAAAGCCCCTTTAATTTCAACTATGCTACAGACATTTTCTTCTCACAAAGCTTTAACGGCGATCGTAAGTCCGTTAGTTATCTTACGAAAGAAAACCGACAAACTAATTTTATCGATATTTAAAAACAAAGAAATCTATGAGATCATCTTCAATTTAACATGCTCTAGTTTCGTATGTGGAGTACTTACATATATTAAAGTTATCAGCATACATCACAGCTAAGTAAGAAGCATTATATACAATAACAAAGAGAGTCCCAAGTGTTTCTCCTGTGGTACACCAGAAATAAGTAGGGAAGAAAGATAATCACTGCAGCAACTAATAGTTATACCCACTCGGTCATCCCATATGAAACCAATTGTATTTCAACTCGACCATCGACAATTTGCTTCTTGTTCTTCTAAAAGTTAAGTAATTATGAGACAAGAATACACAATAATACAATAAATTCTTTTTTTCCTGCGATGCATGTTGGTTGAATTAAAGGACAGGACTTTGAAATCCTTTAACTTCGCCGATTTTTGGTCTGGTGAGCTATATTCCAAAAATTGTAAATTTGGGTATAATTATTATAGAGGCATGGCTTTTAGATTAATTCAAATGGTAAAGTACAATCGTTCAGGGAAAATTATCAACCACAAAAAATTACTTATATCCTGAGTTTCTCAAAATGCATCCTATCCTTTTTTTTAATTAATGTTCATGATCTGGACTGTTAAATTTCCAAGCTGCGATCTCAATATGTTTAGTGAGGAGAATTATTTACTTAAAAAAATAAAAAATAATAGTGCGTTGGAAAGCTTATGAAAAGTTTTCCTGAAATCTTTTTAAATGCGGTTCACCCACGAGATCAAGTAATTAATTGTAAGATGAAATTAACTGAATGCAATTTATTTGATGCTGTTAATCGTCTTTTTCTGAAGTCGTATTGGGTAGCAATAATGTTTTTTGAACATAGAAATTCATAATTATTGGCTTACTACCAAAAAACTAAGGATGTGTTCATAGTCCCTAAATATTAAGAATATTGTTTTACACCACTGGATGGATATATCCATAATAATGTCCATTCTCACTTTTATGGTATTACAGTATGGTACGGGTACATATATTTAAAGATGCACCTTCTTTGGACTCTATATAAACACCAAATGGTGTCAAAGAAACTATCTCTATCCTATCTCTTTGAAATCTAGCTTATTTTCACGAAGAGAAGTATTGGAAAGAAATCGCCTGATCTCCAGGTTAATATTTTCAGAATCCTCTTTATCTTAACATAAACTAAAGTCGAGTAATAAAAACTCTTAAAAAAGGAAAAGTCGTTAAAAAAAATTTCTTCAAAATGAGGGCGTTTCGTATCAGCAGGAATCCTATACTCTTCAGTACGTGTTGGTTTCTGCCTGCCGTCTACTGACCGCGTGCAGGGTGTTCCAAAAATTGCCCCTTTCCTCTATATCCAGGACTACTCACTCAATGTGGAGCAAATATTATACGGAAGGAGAAGCGGGAAATGTAGGGCGTGGGTAATAGAGGGTAATGTGGTGGTTTTGGGTACTATTCTCCTAGCACCCCGTAACTTAATGTATATACCCTTCAGAGATGACTGACACCACAAGGTGACAGGAAACGGTCTAGACTTTCCTAAAAATGGGCAATCACTTCTACATCCGCCCCCCTCCCTTCCAGAGTAATGTGACGTCAAATTAAAAAAAACAATGGAAAAGAATTCCAAATTTTTAAAATTTCTTCGATATTAACGCCAAAACGGATAATAACTATGGAATTTTATTGTAAGATTAAGAAACTTCAGAATATCACCAATATGCAACCTGTTTTTATAGATGCATAGCTTCATTTTTCCTCATACTATCAAGTCAACCTGATTTTGTACGTGAAATATACAAGTATTTCCTCCACATTGAGCTTGCGATATCTTTGGTATAAAGGCAAGACTTGAGTTCTGTGACATCCTGTATATACACTTAGAAATCATTTAATGTGTGAATCATAATACGTTGCGAAAAACTATACTAAGTATTTACCTGAATAATTATTCAGATTATTCCTTGCATTTTTATTGGCCGCAACTTTGACTCAAATAAAGCCGATGTGATGCTACTAATGGTCTCACAACCAATGCGTCTACTACCATCCCAGGTATTTCATCTACTTAGGAAAAAAAACGCTCGACTAGTAATTACTATTACAATTTCATAATAAAAATACTGGGAGACGAGATTTCTTGGGATCTGAGAGGTACTTATAACTAGATTTGATGTGATTATAGAGTATGGGATGGAAATTTCATTTGAAATTTCATCCTAAAGAATGATTAACCATATCCAAGGTTATAAAACAAAAAAAAAAAAAAAAGAAAGGAACTATCAGTTAACCCATAACGATTTGTTCCAATTATATCATTGGACCTTTGTGCAAAGCTGTAATTACCTCGAGAGCATGGTTGAATATTTTTGAAGCATTGATAAAATTTCTCCCACCTCTTAACTATTTTTTTAGAAGTCTCACACTATTAAATAATTAAGAAAAATGTCTGTCATTTTTATTACATTAATTTTTTTATAGCTTTAGTTTTATTTTCAAGCATAGTTAGGAAGCATAGCTACATACGTTTATGTATTTACTATATTTAAACTAAACTCTTGCAATGGAAAAGGCTAAAACTTTTAAAAGTCTTGAACTAAAGTTTTTTTTTTGTACTTTTTCTTTAATGGAGAGCATCCTGTTAAATTTTCCCAGTTCCACTCTTTATTTTTAGGTATATCTACGCCCCAGTTTTCGTTTGCTATCGTATTAAAGTGCTCAACCACCACTATACAGAATGAAATTTCCGAGCAATAAATCATTTCTAGTTGAGGTTTCCGAAAATCCTTCTTCACCTTTCGACTTAACTTTCAGCTAGTTAATTACAAAATAACAACTGAACACATTTAGCACGTCGTGAAATCAGGGCGTTAAAAGTCAACACATTTTTCACGTGTAGCTACCTACTGTAGAGATATGTGTGGGAAATATTTATGTGGACCAACCAGAAAAAGAAGGGTATTGAAAATAGACCCACCTCATGTCATATGTTCATTGATGTTGATTAAAGAAAACCCCCACAAAATGTGGAGAGCTTGTAGGGTGAAGAAACAAAAGTAAGGTTTTACTTAACCTAGTTTGTATTGTAATAAGTAGTAAAATCCCCTTATGGGTGCTAAGATTATTCGAAAATCTGATCTTATACCCTGCAAGAAACTATCTATTCAAAGATGTAATAAAAATGGAAGTTTAACAGCGCTAGCACAAAAGTATCCATTTATTCTATTTGTTTTTTTTTTTAAGAATTGAATGTTGGAGCTGATAAGATTACAAAAATCCTCTGATGGTCCGGTCCGTAATTCAAAAGATGGGCAAAACCAGGTGCGGTTCATCTCCTCACCCACGGATGACAGTATTGTTGATGTAGCCCATACCGTTCTTGTCAAGAGTTTGAATCTTTTCATTCTTAAATGCTGAAGACAGAACGCCGGGAAATGGGGTATTATTCCAGCAATGACCCACAGGGTGCCCATAATCCCCCTCATCACCTTTTCTAAAGTAGAGAATTAATGTAGGTACAGATGTTTGTATTTTCCAACTTAGATAGTGATTCTATGTTTCCATCCGTGTCGTCATCATAAGAATTATATTTTGAAAAGCAACCTCAGAAGTCCTGTTAAGTGCAGTTGAACTTAATGAGAATTTTCTGGGTATAACCACCATCTTCTATCGAAAGATACGTTGGAATTGGTACAAAAATGGAAGTACTGCTGCGCTCTGAATCCTTTTCAAAGAAAACAAAACTTATGGAATTGGAACTTTGATCTAGGACAAGAAAAACTTGAACAGTCATCATTTTGTTGTCGTTCATTAAAGTAAATAATATAGCTGGGTACCTCTAAATTTGCGTGAACAGTTCATCCAGTTGTGGTTAAGCGAATGTTCGTAAAAGAGATTTTATTCTATTTATGCATAGCAAAAGTAAAGTATTTCTCAAATCTCCACGGAATTATTATTTCTGTGAAGGCGCACTAAGTCTAATTGTTTAGGAAACACCTACCAAGAGAGATGGCTAGATGACTTTTACTGATTAGCAATTATGTGCTAAAATGAATATCGTGGGAGAAATTGCTTAGTGGAATGAGATGCGGTGAATTTACTTAAATACCCATAGAGGAACCTTGCCTAACTAGTCTCTATAGATATAAAAATAAGGATGATGATGATAATGACAATGATGATAATAATGGTAATGAAAATGATGATGGCATTAAAATGAAATGGTTGATAGTATTCAATTAAATCGTTAAGCAGACATCATTGATTCATGTCAAATTAAGCTGCTGAAATAGCAAAATCCATAATTAAAAATTTTAAACTAAAATTGTGGATGGGTCTATTTAAATAAAAGCAAAGTAAAATTAAATATTCCTAGCTTCTTTTTTATTGATAGTTATCCGTCCTTATATGTCCTTAATTTTAAATATCCTAGTTTCAGATAAATAATAAAATTGACTGCGGAGTATTAAAGACATAGTTCTGATGTGGGAGAATTTTATAACCAAATTTTTTAAGAGTAGACCTACACAGATAAGCTTAGACAGATGAGGACAACAAAGCTAAATCAACAAGTTCTGAATAAATCGACTTCCCATTGTTTTCTTTTTTCAACTCCCTCAATTTCTTCGTAGGGTAAGTGGAGAATGTCATTTTGTTGTTACATAAGGGCTTGAAATTTGATGTGAGCTGGTGGCGTCGGGTTGATTTTTTTCTTTTGGAAATTTAAATAAAAAATATTTTGTTAATATTATTAAACTTAAGAAAAGACAGAGTCTGGGCTGTCTGTGACATATTCGTATCCTAGCATGATCCTCATATTTAGGAGAAGGAATAGCACAATTTCGGAAGTAACTTTGGAAAAAATTAACATGTAGTCTAAGGACTGTAGTGTGAATGTGACGAAAATATCACCCAAAATACTCTTAGAATTGAGCCGACAAAAAACATACCTTCCCTTCAGTATAATATATATTGAAGAACGGGTTAAAAAAAGCCAAAGGTATACCAGTTTATGCGATCAAGGGAAATTTTGGAATGAGATTAGTGCTCCCATCCAAGATTAAATCTGTGTGTTTAATAGGAGTAGTATAGGTGATTATAGGGGTACCGCTTAGCCTGTTTCACTTAGGCCACTAGCGGATTCCTAGATCCACCCTTATTCCCTAAGGAATTTCAGATTATATCTAAGCACTGTACCTTGGAGCTCTCATAGCTCTGAGAAGATTTAGCTACTAGGCTGCCTTCCTCTTTTGATCGCTGGAACAGGACGCTCACAGATTGCATGCCGATATTGCGTTATAATCTGTGTGTCAGTTAAAAATTAATAAAATAACCAAGTTGAATAAACCACCGGGAAAGCAGAAGCAACTTCCATAGGAAACAAAATAGCAGAGCTTCGTAATAATTACGTTTGGAAGGTTTTATTAAGCTTTTTATGTATTAGACGAATAGAAATCGCAGATGTTTCTATGCAACTACCTTCGAAAGACATGGAAGTAACAAATCTGCCAGTAATATTCCAAAGAAGCACGAGAGAAAAAAACAAAAAAAAGTTGCTTCTTTCTAATGGCATTCAATGTTTAAAAAGATACGGATAGGGATACGGAGATGAAGTACTCCTAACCTTCAAAGAATTGTTGCTTCATTCCTTTTTGTATACTTCCATTTCTCGCTATATATATATATATATCCTACATCTGGCATAGTTTAAGACAATAAGCTCCCCTGAGTCGACACTATGGGCATAGTAAAATTCTCAACTTGCTACTGAGGTGGTAGCTTTAACTTCCACAGACAATAATTGAGTGGGGTTGAGAGAGGTTGAATATTTTCTGAAATCTTTGGGACATGAAAGTGCTATCGACTAACATCTTTAACGAATTCCAAACGGAGATACTTGTATTTATAGACTGGCTCGTCTGACGCCTTCGACAAAATCTGACGAAGGAACCATCCTCTTCAGAAGTCACATTACGATTGGAGCGCTTGATTCGACGACCAAACTATATCCTCTAATTCGGTGGATGTGGCTCTAAATCCTTCGTCTAGTGATATGATTTTCGAATCACTCCTTGTGGTGTAGAAGGACGTTTCCAAACATTTTCGGTTCAAAGAAGATTTTATGTGGAGTAGCTTAAAAATCTTTTCTAATTCTAGCCGTCCCATAACAAAAGCAGAGCACTACTGTACAAAGCTGAAAAACGATATGGTCAGAACTTTTTACGATCAATATGAATGATTGGTTTGGTTAATCGGGAGGCATACAGTTAAGTTGAGTGCTCCCTTTAATTTACACAGCTGAAACTACAAAATAAGATAATGAAATGAAGACCACTATCCATTTTCTACATAAGTCCACAGCACTCGTTACATCATCGATGAGTTTAAACTAATCTCGGGAAAAAACACAATTGTGGTAGTCCACTTCTCTACAGACTAAATTCAAGTTCACTACGAGTTTTTTTTTTTTTTTACACCTGTTAGGAATCCCAAATGTTTATAGTCTGAAATCTCTTTGACACTCACAATCATATGCAGGTAACATGAATAGTAGCAATAAAAAGGTGCCACACGTAATAGTACTAATTGGTGCGGTACAATGTTAGTCTGAGCTCATTTTTTAAAACCATTTGCATACATATGCTATCGTTGATATAACTTTGTTCCAGACGAATGTTGGCACTGATAAATGTGGATGGAACGGAGGGGTATAGTTAAGGAAGGGAAAAGGATGAAGGGCACTCTAAATACATAGACCATCTATATTTTTCTACGCGAAATTTCCCTCTTTCTCACAGAAGCACCCGTTTATTGTTCCATTGCTATTTTGTAGCATGCCCTTGGATTCTGTAGAGCCCTAATACATGCTTAATTAAAAATTGTAACTAGTATCCTACAAGTGGTGATTTTAGTTCTTCTGACGTTTCAGGGGATAAAATTTAAAGTAGGGCACGTAGTTAGGATATGAAGCATTGTTTATGTTCATTCTGAGTCCGCTGCTACAACTAAGATGCTTACAAGGATTTCACTTTGTCTCAATTCAGTTGTTTGAAATTTTATTATGGGAAAATTTGTTAAGGACTAAGTAAATGGAGCATTTTAGTAGAGTTGAGAAAATAAAATTTTTGTGTTAGTTCAAGCTGTCGCTTTAATCTAATTATCGTAACTCAAGGTTTTGGATTTTAAATTTTCTACTTCAATTTAAGTTTATTCATTCCAATATGACATTGTACAAATAAGATATAATATTTTTAGTTGTACTAGTAATACATATGTATGTAAAAAAAAGAAAGAAGGAAACATGAAAAAAATAAGATGCCAGAAATAACGACATGAACTTACTGCTAAAAACTAAATCAAAAAGAATAAAAAATAAAAAATTAATCACTTAACTAATGCAACTTAATGCCACCTCAATATAATTGGCCCTAGATATTTATGTTACTGCTGCTTGAAGACTTTGTTGTAACTAAATACTGGGAGGTAAGGTATTGTTTGATTGGCATTAGAAAAGAGGCGTTTAGTAATCAAGTATTCAGATCTAGGCAGAACGTAATTGACTGCCCTAGTAGATCTCGTGAATTGAAGTATGCTGTGTAGGTAGTTTTCGCTGCGGTATTTGATAATTTTAACTAAAAGGATTACCGTGCGGAAATTCAAGAATTTTAAAAGGTCACAGATGAGAAAAGAAGTAGCATAAACTGACACATGATCATAACTTCTGGAATGATATATAGGTATATCAAATAATGAAGTTAAATAGGTCAGCAAATTTATTAAAATTGAGACAATCAAGCTTGTCAAATACTTTCAATGATTTCATACAAGAGCTGATCAACTGTTCTTATGATAATTAGGAATATACAAACGAATTGGTTATAAGACTCAGGCGCAAACATGATCGGGTAATCTCTGATCTAATGCAGACACCCTTAATATAGTCCCCAAATGGTGCCAGACAATGGAACTCCAAGTCAATCCCTGAAAAATTCTAATCGCTCCATTCGCGAGAAAAGGCGTAGCAATAGTGGAATTCTCAAAGGAGGTAAAATTTCTAGGCATCACCCTAGATAATATATAGCAGAATAACTTGGCACTGTCTCTCTTAAAAAGAGTCCTGAGAAGGCAACAGCAGTAACATGGACATACCGCAGCCTTTTAGTTATTACCATCCTTAAACAAAAATGACCCTGTGTTATAATGCATGTCTAGAAGTCACTGGTGCCATACGAGTCTAACCACCTTTAGCATTAGAGCCTATACTGGATCTGCTCCCTTTGAATCTGGATGTAAAGAAGGAAGTCACCTTCACTGCAATTATCTTCTGAGCACTCAGTATAGGTAATCTTTTCGGCCACCTCAAAGTCATCCAAGAACTTCTAGAAGACTCGAGAATCAGCTTCATCTCAGACGTTATGCCGAACCGCCATAATTTTGAAACATCATTCAAAAGGTGATCTTAAGGGACCATCAACAGTGGCATTCTCGTAACTTACCCTATGAAAATGAATCTTTTATATGGTACATGGATGGAGCTAATATGGAAAGTAGAACAGGCATTGTCCGAATTACCAACTCGCTAAGGAACTGAGTGCATCACCTACCATTTTGGATGTAAGTAATGCGCAGTCGCTGAGTAAGTATGTGCTTAGTCAATAGTGAATAGTCCGGTCTGGCGCTAACCGCAGTTTTTGTAATACCGCAGGGTGGCTCCGGTCTGATAAATGGCGATTTTGTTGCTTTGCTAGCTAAGAGGTCAACAGTCTATATATTCATTCCACTCGTATCCCCCGATACCCATCTATGGTTTACGTTTTTATCCTTTGATAGTAAATATAGGACCTCCATATAGCCCCAACTTAGTTTGAAATCAATGAATTTTAAACATTTATCACGACTTAGGTGTTGGAATATATATATATGTTTGTGTTTTAATTCTCGTTCTCGTTTCTATACAAAATAGTTTTGTAGGATCCCAGGTGCTTGTGTAAGTTATATATGGACCTAGAGTCTCCCACACCTACCACACATTGTCATTATATCAATTTTCGATTTACCCAAGACTTTTGATATTCGTTTGCTATAGAAAACTGCTGCATAATGAAATAAAGCCCTTCGATTTCGGCTACGCAGTAATTCTTTTGATCACCAGTGTAAAAAAAAATTTACATATCTACAACAGGTCATTCTAAACATAGTCAATAGGTCCACCTTCATTCAAATTATTGTGGTGTGGAATTATTGCTTAATTTTTTACGATGATATAGGGTAAGCTGTGGCACATGATCTGAAGGAGAACTGATATCATTTAGGAAGGCTGCAAAAACTTTTATTTTGACTTTTCTTATTCCATAAAAGCCAAGTTTGCTGTTCTTGTGAAATGCTCTAGTATTGTCTTTAAGAAATATATTGGAAAACAACTGGTCATTACAAAGAAGATATATTTTCAACAACTCACGTTGTTATACACGGTTTTCCAATAAGAGGTGTTATGAAAAATGCCATTTTTGGAGATAAATGATCGGATCTTCATTTCATTATAAAGAGGAAGGTATGCCGTTAATAATGGAAAATAACATCAGCCAAATGACCACCACGACCACCCCTACAGGACCATATCCTTTTCATAAAATTTTCCATGACCAAATCGCAAAGTGGCTGCCCTATGCCCTCGATAGCCTCACGAATTCCATCTTTGAGGTCTTGAATCGACGCTGGGCTGTTGGCGTAGACCTTCTTTTTCACGTAGCCCCAAAGGAAGAAGTCGCAAGGTGTTAAGTCACAAGATCTCGGTGGCCAATTGTGATCACCTCTTCGAGAGATAACACGGTCCGGAAACTTTTCCCGTAAAAGATCAATGGTCTCGTTGCTTGTATGGCACGTAGCGCCGTCTTGTTGAAAGTAAACGTTGTCTAAATCAATACCATCCAATTCCGGCCATAAAAAATCATTAATCATCTGTCGATAGCGCAATCCATTCACCGTAGCTGTTGCTCCGGCCTCATTTTCGAAAAAGTAAGGTCCAATGACCCCGCGGGACCATAAACCGCACCAAACAGTCACACGTTGAGGATAGAGAAGCTTTTCAACAATAACTCTTGGGTTTTCCGAGTCCCAGATGCGACAATTTTGCTTGTTGACGAAGCCATCGAGGTGGAAATGGGCCTCATCACTCAAGATGAGTTTTCGATGGAATTCCGGATCATTTTCATGCATTTCAAGGACCCAATCAGCAAAGACCCGACATTTTTGAAGATCGGCCGGCTTGAGTTCTTGTGTTAACTGAACTTTATAAGCCTTAAGACCCAAATCTTTATGCAAAATACGGTGTAATGACGTTTGTGGAATGCCTAATTCCAAAGAACGACGAGGAATGGACAAACCTGGGTTTTCTTCAACACTTTCGGCTACAGCAGCAATATTCTCGGCTGTTCTTGAGCGATGTGCACAGGTTTTATTCTTCACATCACTAACTTGTCCCGACAGCTCGAATTTTTCTACCAATTTCTGTATTGCGGTCCGACAAGGTGCTTCACGACGACCCAAAAATGTTCGAGTTTTACGAACCGTCTCTGCCACATTTTCACCATTTTTATAGTGAATTTTAATAATTTCAATGCGTTGTTGAATCGTGTATCGTTATTAATGGCGTAGTTTCTACTTGCCAAATGTCAAAAAATGACAGCTCCAAAAGTGACATCTACCGAAATAGCGGTCTAGTTAAAATAACACCTCTTATTGGAAAACCCTTTAGTATATCTTACCCATTGTTCTATTAGATATAGATCTAGATGATTTATTAATCACTTATCACTTACATCTATCTACAAAGCATGCAATATGCCAGTATTAAGAATGCTTGTACGAAACCCAAATACACTTGCTGACAGCAAGGCCTAGGATGCCGAAATCTCGCATGATGATTCTTCTTATACTGCAGAGATGCAAGAAAGGTTTTTAAAAATTTCGTCTCCTACAAGTGATGAAATTGGCCTAAGGCCTTATGCCATTTATCAGTTTATATTTAACTGTCTTATATGTTCAATGCTGACTAAGATTCTGCGAGACGCAGAAGTCGCCTATACCATTGCTAAGTATCAGACCCGCATATCTCTCCGCATCACATATGCCAAAAACCTATAGGTAAGACTTTAATAGATGATGTGAAGATAGCACATTCAGAGTTCAAATTGTCTATCAACTGAAACTCCTGTGGTAAGTATTTCAAAACAGAGCAATACTGCCCAAGTTAAAGGATTGTAAGTCGATCACTTGGGATGGGTGTAATATGGCTCATATAAAGGGAGTTATAGAAATGTTGTACAAGAATCTCCAGGACATTCTTCGTAAACATATAATGAGTGAAATAACTGTACTAAATAGGTACAGGCCGGCAGACACAACTTCGAGGCACACATACTGACGAGGTTAAAATCTTCTTCAAGTCACCCTACCTATGGCATAAAGTCGAAGTCCTATCCTTGTGAGTCAACACGAAGGTCCGTCTCAAAAATAATTAGAAGGGAGGAGAGTTTTCGAACCGCGACATCAAGAAACTGTTGATAATACGCTAAAGAAAGAAGATGACTAACCCCGTATTCCGAAGAATATCATCGAAGTTGTTAGATATTTTAATATTTAAGGTGTCATAAATCCTGATTTCAGTTATTTACACAAGATTTAAAGTACATAGCTTCACAAGAGAACTATCTCCTCACGCTTATAGACGAAACAGCAGGAAACATTTACAACTCATTATTGGACCTTCTTCCTACTGAGTCGATGAGATATCAGTAGACTCGGTATTAAATATAGTGGAGGTAGTCCACACTACTATGTGATGTGAAATTCGTGCACACTTTAAATCAACCAGGGATTCCACCTTAAAGTCTTTGTCTGAAAGTTGCAACACCAATACTGTGATGGACAGTGTTGAACATTTGTTATTCACTTGCCCTACAGCCTAATGAGTCTGCAATAAGAGAATGAAAAATGCAGTTTACAAGAAGGTTTTATAAAAAATCTTTAACCAAATTTACAATGTTTTCAATTTTCGTCATTCTCGTCAAAATCGAACAAGTTCATTATTATTTCTTATTATACAATACAGAAATTTTCTGGAATGTTCTTAAAGACTTCCTCGTAGTGAACCAGCTATTTAGCTAGTTGTTCGAATGAATATTTTCCTTTCCGCTTATTATCGCTTGATCGACTCCACGAACTTTTCAGAACATTTAACGTACGTAAATTTTGCGAAAAATCTAAATATATAGTGCATCAATGTACATACATAACCTATGCAGGTCCTTCTATATGTACATATATAAATCTAATATAAAGAGTTCACGAAAATAGTTATCGTTTTTAAAACTTAAAGATTAACACTATAGGAGCAAACCTATTACATAAGATAACTATCTACATGCATATATATTTTCACGTTGAAAATGTTTTCGCGCCGCATATTTATTTCTCATTGCGCGGAAAATCTAGTTAACAGCTGACGTTCTTGAATGTTTGCTTCCCGATTTATTCGCGTTGATTGTCTGAAAAGCTTATTTCGGTGAAAAGTGGAAATTTACGGCGATGTATGCAGCTTACAAGCAAGCAAGCAAGGCAAATGTAGGAATGAATTTGGAGCGAAAATGTTGCTACATTATTTCAGTTCCCTGCAGTAAAGAATAGAAATTTATGTTACACGACTACATGCACAACTTCTTCCTTGAAGGAATGTGTTTCATCTAAGAAGATGCGAAAACTGCAAGAAGAATATGAGAACTCTTCTACATATCTTCACCGGTATAAGATAAGACGATTGCAGATTTTGTTAAGAAGGCAAAAATTATGTATATATAGCAGAAGAGAATAAACGTAGGTACATATGTAAGTAAAACGATATGATTATGCACCCTCTAATGTAGCAGAAGAATGAGCATTGGGTAAAAGTAGCAGGGTGGTGGTGGATATGAGCAAGTGCAGGCCTGGAAGTTGTGTCGATTAATATCTACTGCTCCATCGTATCATATTGTTCATACCCCTGGCTACTAATGTCGGATCCTTCTATTCCCAGCCAAACTATGTTAGTGCATAGGCTAGTGCATGTTTATCTTTAAGGACAATACTTCTGCAGTCAGAAACAATTCTAGCTTATCTCTAAAGTTTTCGGAATCCTTTATTTTTATTACGTTCCATGCTCCTATATCTCCGAGATACACAACAACCTGTGACATCCTCTTAAAAATTTTCACACGATATCCTTCCTCTGGTGGGATATAAGTAGTTAAATATATATATATATTTCGGTAGTTTCTAGAGTGCGTGTTAATGGATACATGTTAAAGTTCTTGGAAAAAAACAAAAATACTATATAGTTCGAAGTGGCCTTATTGTTGCTTCTATGTGTTCCTGTTAGCTCTTCTCGAGTGCATTTATAGTGTTTGGATTCAGGAAACGACAGCGCTTCAATGAATATTTGCCTCAAGGAGATACCTGAAGCTTTCAGACTTTAATCTTTGAATTTAAGTTTGTTTTTTAATTGAAAGTATTAGAAATTGTACTAAGAACATTATAGAAGATTACGGGACTAGCTTCCAGTTAAAAAATGACTTTAAAGAAATTTTAGGTTTCAATCGATTTTTAAGGAAATCTGATTATCATGAAAACATGCGCGTTTGTATCAACCCAAGACATGTGAAATTGATAAGGACAGTCTACATGGAAATGAAAAGTTTACCGCACTGTTTGCAGAAATTATGGTGATGGCCACAGTCGAGAGTTCATTAAAAATGCTTATTAGATTATTTTTAAATCGCTAATGTCTTCAACAAATTGTAGACCTACAGAAATAAGTGTTTTGATTGAATATCATCTGCATAAATATTAAAATTACAGTTGCATAGAACAAGGGAATTATATAAAAAAATAAAAAAAAACTAATGGTCCAGAAATAGAACTTTTCGGAGTCCATTCAAAATTTCGAATTCAAACCGTAATTCAATTTATTGAAATTATATCAGAAAAAAAAATCTATCAATATTTCTAGATGGAATAAAACGAAAGCCTTCATAAACATGACATTCACGCTGTTTGTCAATATTGACATGTCGACGAGCTATGCAAATTATTTCAATGTTCAATTATGACAAATATAAGTTCTAGGATTCCCTATTCCCCTATCAACCAGTGGCGATAAACTGTTCCAAAACATTTATTATCTACATTCTCTACAATAGCAAATCGCTGCCATGCTCTTTTTGTGAAACTTGGGCATTTGGAATTGAAAATACATCGCCTTTTCATCGTTATCATATAGGGTTGGGTAAGAAATCGTGGTTTTAAAAATACTGAAAATCACAATCCCGGAAAAAATATCTAGGATATATCACTTCAAATATTTGGAAATGGGAAATCAGATACTGTAAACTCTGTACCTCGAAATCCAAGAATAAGAAATACCTGTCCTAGAAATTTCACACCGCAAAATGTCAATGTCCCATACCCCGGAATGCCATAAAAATTAAAAACGAAAATAGCGGTCGCAATATTGAATATTCATTTTCTTCATGATTAGGGGACTTGGGCTTTTCCGATTCTGACTTTTGAATAATAAAATGAAAAGTCGCCATATTTATGCCCGGATAACGACTACCTCATGTAAGTCAGAGCCTTAGAAGGCATGCGTACAACGGATTCTATCCTGTATCGGGTGAATATTATTCATATATGCGCAAAATTAGAATCGCTGAAGATAAGTCGTTTTTATATACAATATCATTTGATGTTAGTACATAGTAGTTGCAAAATTTAAATCTAGTCCTTTTGCTCTCATTACCGTGATCCCGGTATTAAGCTTTCTAGTATAATTGTATTTTGTTACCATTTCTAAATTTTGAGTTACGGGACTATGAGGCAATATTTTTGCAAAAAACGGTAGAAATGGTTCGAATACAAAATCCCTGAATTGAGAAACGCGAATGAAAAATCCCGGAATACTTAATAATACTACTTTGCTTTAAAAAGAGAATTTTTATTCGGTGTTGCTGTATTTTTTA
The DNA here is from genome assembly GCA_963924295.1 of Dioctria rufipes. Classification (NCBI taxonomy): domain Eukaryota; kingdom Metazoa; phylum Arthropoda; class Insecta; order Diptera; family Asilidae; genus Dioctria; species Dioctria rufipes. The sequence goes on from OZ002743.1 coordinate 162,248,529, forward strand.
TTAAAAATATAAAGTATTTGCATTCATTTGATATTTAGATCAGAAAAATCGGTTGCTTCATTCTATAGATATGACTTTTTGAAAATGGTGTCTAAATGTAAAATCACGTAATTTTTAATCCTCAGTTGAACCCGGGGTATGGGTGAGTTATTTTCGTATTCCATACAAACTCTATGAAATTCATTAAATCATCCAAATCGGAGACTACTTCGGAATAGAGGTAATCGGTTTCATGTAAATTGAAATGGATATTAGGATAACGAACGAATAACAACCGGTAAGCCATTAATGTAAAGGCTAAATAATAGCAGTCCTAGATGAGAACCTTGCGGGAGTCCACACGCCAAATTAATAAGATTAGAAAGGCAGTTAATAATTTAATCTAAATAAAAAGATCTAAATAACTTTAATGATGTCGTGTCCCCAGTAAAACACTCGCGTAATTTCAAAGATAAAACTTTATTTACTTACTTAAATTAGTTTTATTACAAGCGCCGAACTCCCGAATTCAACTAATTTATTGGACACCGAAGCGCTATCTTCAATAAAAATCAACTTCTAACTGAGCAACCTGATCTACCGAATCGACCGTGCTCACCTCCATTCAACTAGGTGGAAGCGACTTTGACCCAGTGACCAACGCAATATCGTGCAATCATAATTACAAAGTATTACGTCAATCACTGCCGACAGCTGGAGACCCCAATACTGCATATAAACAAACAGTGAGCCCAGCTGAGTATTTCACTATGCAAAGTTAATTACTTAACCATGACTCAATGCCCAGATATATACAGCAGTGGATGCTTAGTTATTGCAAATCATTTAATTACTTGCACACTTGCTGCTAGCTCGAGTCGTAATGTCACAATTCTATCAACTGAATATTGGGTCACGACAATGAGGTAAAGTTAAAATCTAAACTTAAGTTCTGCAATGATTTTTTATAATTGGCGCTGTCGAAATTGTTGGAAAAGTTCAATTTTCTGTACTCTCAAGAACTTGTTCCGACTTTTCTATACGAAGAAACTATGGGCTCAAGACTTCGACTGGGACGAAACTCTCCCACCTACGTTAGCTGATCAATGGTGCCAATTTCAAGAAGACTTAAATAAAATCAGCTCATTGAAAAATACAAAGATGCACGGTTTTCCTGATGCTTCAGATGCTGCTGCAATCTATTTGAGAGCAGATATTGAATGTCATGGTTGGACAGACTTCACGCTTGTTCTGGCTTGGTTATGAGATACACAAAGATGTTGGAAAACGTTGTAAGAAGTTGAACAGCTGAAATCCTGGAGGTATTGTCAGCCAAATGTTGGCAACACATCAACTCTACAGATAATCCTAGTGATACGCGGTATGATGCCATCAGAATTGATGAATAATAAACAGTTATGGTGGAATGATGCATAAAGATACAATTAACGCAGAAAGTAGAACAACTGTTTTACCAGGAGTTATTCTTGATACATCAGATAACTTTATAGACCGGTATTCATCCCTAAGCCTACTCATAAGAACTACAGCATGGTGTAGACGCTTGGTTTTGAAATTTAAAACACCGAAAGCAGATTGCAATTTAAGGTCACTCTTAGTTGATGAGCTTATTAACGCCACAGCAACATGAACCAAGATCTCATAATGTGAGAACCTCACAACTGAAGTTCGGCTAATAAAAACAGAGCATTCGCTCGGCAGGAAAAGTAGTTTAATTTCACTGAATCCATTGCTCAGATGATATTGGACTTATCTGAACTGGTTGAAGGACACAGATACATCCTGCCTCTGAGACAATTAGCCACAACCATTGATTCTGCATAGATCTCACAGACTAAGCGAGTTGATTATAATGGATCCACAATAAATGGGAAATAGAAGAGGTCTTTTCTTCAAAATATTTAGCGACAACGGGACCAATTTTCGTGGTTCAGATCAACAGTGTCAAGAAGTTTAGCAGTTATGTCAATAAACAAAACACAGTCAGTGAGGCTTTGAGTGAATACAGCATTCAGTGGCATTTCTCTCCCTCTTATGCTCCGCATTTTGGGATTTGAATGTGGCCGCAGTTAAGAGTTTACGAAGAATAATGGGAAATGCAATGCTTACCTTTGAGCAGTTTTCAAAGGTTTCTGTCAATTAGAAGCTTGCATGAATTTAAGACCACTTTCACCAAAATCAGCAGATATGAATAACATGGAAGCTCTTACTCCCGTCCATTTTTTTATCGGCTGTCCCATATGTTCAGTCTCAGAGAGATTTCAGTTGAACGATGCGAAGGTCAACACGGTAAAACACTGGCAATACAGACAGCGCTTTCATCAGGACTTTTAGCAGTGATAGAGCGAAGAATATGTATTAACTGCAGCAGCACTTCATAAATGGTGTAGTGCGGTCAAAAACTCTTCAGTAGTGTATCAGTGTTAATTGAGGACGGCTTTCTACAACCTTGTCAGTGCTCCTTGGGACGCTTCACCGGATTTCATTCTGAAAAGGATAAAATTGTACGTGTAATACCCTTCAAAACGGCTCACGGAATTGAAAAAAGACGCCTAACATAAAGGTTTGTCCATTACCAATTGGCGAATCTGGTTGAAGCACTTTGAAGCGTCGGAATATTCAGGACCTCAATAGCTTGTCCCAACTTTTTTGCCCGAATTTAATATTTGTTTTGTTTTAACTCATTATGTATAACTTGAACAATTTTATATATGGTAGTGCTTTCTAGTTTCCAGGAGCGCACAGAGTTTAACAAAAACTTTGGCCATAAGCGATTCAACCTATTACGTCACGCCAATATTGTATGCCTTCTCATTAAGAGTTGTTTCTTAATTCAATGTTTTATTTTTTATGCATTAAGAGAACCCAACCCTGCCCATAATTAATTTAGTCTCAGCATGTAATACGAATAACTAGGATTGCTATGATATCCTTACCTAGCGCTTAATGAATATCGGTGGCAACTCTTAATAGAACTTTCTTCAGAATGAACAAACATATGACTTGATTGCAGATTGATTATAAAAGATATTAACTTGTTCCAATTTTCTGTTAAGGCCATGTTCAAAAATTACCTTGATAATACAATTTTAGTAAATTAGAGTAGACGAAACTAAAAAAATATGTTAAATGTAAATTAGTCTACCTTCAGTTAGACTAATCATCTGCACAGCTGTGGAATTATTATCAATACAGGAATTCCCATTTACATATTACCATGCCGATAGTAATCACTTTCTTGGATATATTTATGATCCCCATCTACCCTTGGCCTATTTTCCCTATATTCTATCAAATTTGAATCCGGTCCGACATATGTACTTGCCCAAAGTAAAATTTAAATATTTCAACTAATATCGCACAAGCGAAACACAGTTTGCATAAATCAAATATAATAAGCGACAGTGTATCAACCACTTAAAGAATTGTTTTGAGTTACTTATTAGTTGTATTCAAACCACGTTTGCAAAGCAACAGGTTTATAAACTCAAATTATGGAAACATAAATTAACATAGAAAATTGGAGAAATTGTCGAATCACTACATCCGGCATAATATGAAACTAGTATGGAAGTCATCCCACAAAAGTCAAAATCTGTTCAAATTCAAAACAGTCGTATTCACCGAAATTCAAATCGATTCGCGTTTCGAGCCTACATACATATATTTGTTTTATACAGTAGCTAATGGAGGCTTCATTTTGATCGAGGAGATATAAATTTCAGTATGTCCGAATGGCTAAACAAAAGGAAACCTGTAGGTAAATCATAAGGTTTGTCAGTCCAATTCATAGATATGGCGATCGCACAATAAAATAATTCAAATGGACAGAACTAAAACTCCATCTCCCTTAACACGATAGTAGCACAACCTTACAGATATCCCGTGGCATTTTCGACGATATGTAGCATTCCATTTTTTAGGACAATCCAAACATTGTGTCTTCTGTCGTACCATGTACGTGTTATGTATTTGTATTATCGACGAGAGGGTTGGTAAGAGCAAATTTAACTTTTCCAAAAGGAGAAACTTGTGATATGCAGATCCAATCGAAGTGCATCTTCTTCCGAAATACATACATATATAAATCTGAAGGGACTCCTCGTTTCGCTTCCCTTTAGGGATAAAATTGAAATTCCATTTAGAAGATAATTTCGAGATTGGATTTGAATTTTTGTTCGTTCGTTCGTCCATTCCTTTTCTCCCATACTAAACTTTTTACAGTAGTCTGTTAGAAAGTGCAGTTTACATACATACCACACATATACAGTTATCACATACATATGTGGAAATTTGTAATCCGATGGAAAATTGAAAAAAAGGTGAAATTTAACACAATTGTAAGCTCTTCAATCTCCTTAATAATGGCAAGTTTAGAGCTTTAACCAATATCACAAGTGACTTTACATTTAAATAAGAATACCTTTTACAGATCTTAACGTGTTCCAGTTCTACCTATGGGCTAGCAATAACAGCATCACATTTACATCGCTACTCAATACTATAAATGACAGAGGACGAGTGACTGGTGTAATTTGTTCTAAAAAGAAAAAAAAATTAGTTCAATCCTTTGCAATGATAAATAGACACTAAGGACCATAAACACCAAGAAGAAAAATTCATATTGACGTGTAATGCATAAACACCAACCAAGATTACTCGCGATTTAATCCATCGTATTACACCGGTATAATATTTTATCCGAGATTTTCCGGGGGTAAAATTTCTATTCGAGAATTATTCCGAATAGGTGACGGATGAGCAAAATTTGAATATAAGTGACAATTATAGCAGACAACAAAGAATAGCAGGTTTTCGTGGCACCGATATTTCGGTTTGATGTTCTTTCTCTACTAAAGCAAGCAGGATTATTCTTGGATAGGAATAATCTTTACACAGGAAATACGATTATCCTCGTTGGTGTTTACGACCCTAAGATAATGACGAGGAAACCAGATAAATATATCCGGCGTTTTTACTGTAATTAAAATGATTTATGCAACAACAAAAGTTAAGATATATTATGAAAGAGGATAACGATCCTGATCACATGAAATTTTTACCTATAATTCTCTAGATTTCATTAATTATAATGTTAACTAAATTCATAATTCAAAGCTGTTTAGGAAAAAAATTAATTCACCAGTTTCTTTGGAAGTATTTTTGAATCAATCATCAATCATGATTTTTTTCACTTCTCCCATTATTATAAATACGGTTCGGGACAGAGAGCTGAACCCTAATAGATCTCCTGTGCTATATTTCTGACATGTTAGATCCAGTCCACGTAGTTACCCCATTAGGGTCAGTTTACCGGACGTATGATAAAGTTACAGGGCTTACCTAGACTTTGGAGACTTTGGCGAGCAAGTTCTGCTAATTCGCACAGTACGTTCCCTGAGGATTCTTCTTCTTCGTTGCAAGATCAACAGTTGTCGTCTGTGGTCTTGCCCATTTTCTTACGCATACACCGAAGTGGTTAATGGGCAGCCATTATGCAAGCCTGATCTGGTGCTCATTACAGTTGATCTTAAAGCCTTTGAAAGGAAAGTTAAACAACTTCTTCGTGTGTCTTAGACCAGGACAGTTCTGCTATTTTATCTAGTCGGCTTTTTCTGACATTAATTCTCTTACTATGTACCTTTTAGCAAGGCCACGGAAAATCCCAAATACGGTAAATGGATATTCGGTTCCTTTCTGCGCACGAAGCATAAGTAGAGATGGGCGAACCTGCGTACTTTCAGGTGTAGAAAACTGTTTCTTGGTGCACTTAATTGGAATTTTTCTGATTTTCTCTTGGGCTTGGAAGAAAACAATGCAAAACTGTGGTTCATCGCCAGCCACAGCTCGCTTTACGCCCATCTAATGAGGGTTGTTGACAGCGCTGAGTATATGTCCTGCAAAGAGAGTCTGAGACAATCAAACACTTTCTGTGAGCTTGCCCGCCTTTTGCTCAAAGAAGGCTCGATACGCTTTAGTCTGCCCTCCTACCTGTGCCGAAGCTGAGAAACATACCCAAACTAGACATGATGCACTTCATTACGAGGACAGGAAGGTTCTGGTGAGAAGGTTTCTATCAGATTAGTACGAGTGGCCGCCCGAGCTGCTGTGCTTGGGATCTGTAGTCCTCCACTCTACGAAAACAGGCAGACCAGTGGCTATAATGGATTTTGTACGTCAGATCTATGAAAATTCAAGACTTATAATACACATTGTAGCTGAGCAAAGTGCTAGTTATATTAAACAAGGACTGAATTGTAAATCTTTCACTCTTGAAGCCTTCTTAGACGTCCAGAGCGCATTTGACAGGGCTATAGTATTGACTGCACTATCGCGCGTTGGATTTGGCAAACGCTAAGATTACGAAATTTAACAGTGAAACTGGCTTGTCGAATGTCACTCAGAGTAGGCTGACGGATAAGGGCTAAGCGCAAAGCGGTGTGCTCCACTGTCCTTTGGTGTATGTTGGTTGCTTGACTCATTGTGACGCTGAAAAATATGTGATTCTCATGTGAAGCGTGGACGACATGGCTTTGCTTATGACCAGGCTCACATGGCTGCCTGCTGTGCCTCCGTGCAATGAGGCCGATTTGACGGTGAACCATAGGTTAGGTTAAAATAACCTTTGAGTCCGCCTTAAATCCATCCTGCTTCTCGAGATACCTCTGAACTCTTTACTTTGCAGATGTCGCAGATTTAAAAAGTAGTAGCTACCTAATAGCGTACCTTTTTTATTTATCAGAGCGGGCACCCGCAAATTACTTGTTTGATGGATTCGGTTTTATACACATCTTTGTAGTCTCTGTAAAAATCGTTCACCGCTATTCCCAGTCTACTGGCATTGTATCTTATGGTCATATGATCTGTAGTGGCAGGTTTACCTGTTGATCCATCGAAGGCTTGTATTCCGATAGGCATACTTGAGAGAGACAGAGAGAGAGATCTTATCGAAACCTCACATAAACTACCGCGGCGGAGCTATCCATTTCAGAGCCTTTTTTGGCCAACTCGTCAGCCGTTTTTTTGCCTTGGATATCCTAATGCTCAGGTCACCCAGCATAGGATCACCTTGTTCTATGTAGTCAAATCCTCACGGCTGGTCTTTCATAACTGCACCAATTTTGATTTTACCACCATAGCATCTAGCGCCTTAATGGTTGTCTCGCTGTCAGCGTATATGAAGATGTACTGTATGAACTCTCTGCGCATAGATACCAATAGTGTCACCTGTTAAATCGCTGAAAGCTCCACCGGAATGACATTACAATCATCTGGCAGTCTTCAACATGGTAAACCCTATGAAGACTACTTTGGCATTCCCTTTCAGGAGAAATACGCTTAGTAACTTTACTGTTTGGGTACACTCTGCAGTTGCCTCCCCACATGAACGACCTCGGCGTCTACCGTGCCCCAAACTTAGGAAAAGGAAGGTGCCTGTACTTTTAGGGTCTTTTCCCAATGCAGGAAGAATCTTTGGTTGTATATAGGGCATGAAACAGAATATTGTGCACTAGATGTATACCTCGAGAGTAAGTTCCATGCTCTTGTATTCCAGTTGTGTTGGGTGGTCAAAGTGGTAAGGTGGAATTGCGAACCGCATGCTTGTGGACCTGCAAAGACATTACAGGGTCCATACGTTCCACAGCTATAGCTATTTTTAAATTTTTACTGAACCCGCCAAATGTGAATTTTGTCATCCAGGCAGATTCGAGAATACTGTGTATTGATTGCACTCATGGGGATGTTGGAAGGACGGTTGGGGTATCTATTGCCATAACCAACTAGCGTGTGGACTACAGTAGGACAACCCTCTAGTCCGTTCGATGAGCGCCCCGCTGATTTTCTGTTTTCAATTACAACTTTATTACTAGAAAAGTCAGCAACTTAATAAAATTATTGATTAGATGTAAAGCTTTCGTCGTGTTCTATTTCTTTAGCAATTTTCGTTTATTTTCAAATCCAACCAGATCGAGCAGTCATGTCTGACTTTCTTTTAATAATGGAAAGTAATCTATTATTATTAATTACTTCCAAATTTCGTTCATAAAAACTTCAATTCTTAGTTGATTTGATTGGTGGAATGCTATAATTAAAAAATTGGCTGAAATATTCTTCAAATTATATACATATTTTAATAAACATATTAATGATAAAAATAATAAATAATGTGGTAATGATCTCAAATAGTCGAGTCCGGAAATCCCGTAAAATTCCAAATAGTTTAGTCTTTACATCCAATGAAAACAATGGAAATTGCCTCCATGGATTTAGTTGGGCAATAAAACTTAAGAGTGACAATATACAATGCACACTCTCATATATGTCTGCTTTCTTAGAAATGAGCGTAAACAGGATGATTCATTTACGAGATACATCTAATGACATCATCTCAAACAGATCACCAAAATAAAATAATAATGAACGAGAGAGAATAAAATTAGTCCATATTGAAGGGATTAAGACTTCTTCAGGAATAGGAGTGAATATGAAATAATTTTTTGTTTTTGGTAAATTGCATTAGAAATAAATTTGAGCTGAATTGATTTGAACTTTGGTGACCAACGGAAACATCCGAAACTTCTAACAGAGACTAGTGTTAAAAGAAGAAACCCTGTATATTATTGTTATAAAACTAGATATCTTTACGGAAGCAGAAGAACGGATCAGAGGGTTCGACCACAAATATCCATATGTTGAAAATTTTATCGGCACCTTCCCTAGTAATTATAGCACCGATTTGAATGGAGTGGGCTATTAGTATTTACTGGCAACCATTTGCCTGCCGAAAGAATTATCCTTTGCTGATTCGCCCTCTACAATGAACATAAATACTGCAAAAAGCCTCATTCGTATGCAGGGTTAAATGTCAAATTAAGGCCGTATAAGAATAAGTTGCTTGTGACGTAGTATGGTACTGTTGGTATTCCTGACCACGCTGTTTTTTTTTTTTCATTTGTGGTGCTGTATAATGAATTTGACACTGATTTTCTTTATTTTAAGATACATACAATATGACAACTTGTTAGTACATCATAAATGGAAGGCTATGCATTTTGCTCATAATAACTACATATGCCCAAAAATATACTTACGACCACAGAATGACTTCTGAGAATCAGGAAGAGATGGAACGCTCATTAATACGATACCAATATGGTCCTAAATGTATGTAGCTTTTAAAATCAGCGATTCGTCCTTAAGCTGACTCCAGGTCATGAGGTTTTTGTGAGCCTGGACTGAAAACTATCGAGCATCATGTTTTCATGGCAACCTCAGAATTTTAATGCCTTTGTAGTTTTTCGTTCGGTCATTTTGTCTTATCGTGTCGACTTGGATTCCATCAAGAGGTTTTTGTAGTTTTGTAAGTTCTGGGAATATCAAGATTATATATTTAAGTATAGTCATGATATACTATATATACCTTTTTCGAAACTATAATTGTAGCCATAAATAAACACAGTAAGACTGCTCGTAATGAGGATATGTATCAGGATTTGCATTGACAATCAAGATGCTGTAAAAGCTGTGGATTCGGGCACCATTATTAAATTGAACCTAGTCCACAGTCTTCATGATTGAGAATTATTGCTAGAGGTGCTTCGGGCGAAACATGTTCTGTAAATTTCTAAGTAGAAATTGAGGGCTTCTCATCAAGTCGAGGCATCATTGACTTTATTTTGGAGTGAGACATTGCTGGCATGGTTGAGGCATCGTCGATATCGTCGTTATCTGTGTATTTCTTATCAGTGCTATTTAGTTAAAGAGTTCTTTCTATATACGAGTTACGTCGTATGAACCCGATCAGGTCGTTCAAGTGCTCACGCCGAAACCAAACACACATATCACATTCAAATAAATAGAACTATAAATTGAGAAGTGTATCGGAGTCCAGAACTATGGTTCCAGTTGGGGAACTGCAGAAAAATACGTAAATTTCATAAAGGGTCAAATAAACCCTTATGGTAAGAATACGTATCCAAAAAAGTTTTCTCTGTAAAAAATAAGCTAAGAGAAAAATGGAAAGTGAGAAATTGTATAATCAGATAATATAGGAATTTACGGAAAGTCAGATGAGCAAAAGTAATAACAATGAATAGACGATTTTAAAGGAAACTTTGAAATGGGTCATTTGACCCCGCTTGGTAGGTTTAGTATGTAGCTGACTAATTAATTGCAGATGGAGGAGAGTTACAAAATGTATAATTTAAAAATAGCTAAGGCTCAAGATATATCCTACTAAAATAGCAACTCTGCTTACGAGAAACTGGAATGACGCGGAAACTTTATATCAGTTTTCGCTAACACTTAAGTGTGGCTTATTGTAGATAATTCGTCAGCAGCCAATCTTATCTACCATAACTTTGTATGACTAGAATTGCCTTGATAGAATCTCAGGATCATGACGTAAATAGATGAAATAAAACTAAATTTCAATTTCGAAGAGTTATTAAGGCTGTTACGTGTAGGTACTCATATGAAAATGAACAAATGTTATAAGACCAACTAATAGAAAAACAAAGCAGCTGTACCTCCTGGGCGAACTTCTGGTGCCTGGTCGCAAACTTAAGGAAACAATTTCAACTAGATTATTTAGAATGTGAAGCTTATGGTAAATATACTGAGCATGCTCCGAGAGTAGTGACACTGCTTCGATTGTGAGCAACTAAAAAAGGGCCAAATATATTCGTCTATCCCCAGCTAAATCTTAACAGGCCACTTTTCTTTAAAAACAAAAAACGAACGTGTTTCACAAATCTTGAAAATTGGAAAGATCTTAAAGCTGAAAATATTTCCTGTGAGTTCTACCCATGTAAAATTTTTTATCTGAACTGCTTATTGAAGAACGTTAGTCCTGCTTACTGGATGAACAAAGCCCCATAAGTATGATGTCAATGAGCCCTTCGCGAATTATTCCTGTCACAATCCTTACAACTTCAAACAAAATGTTGTCAGTTGAAATAGTAAAGAAATTTGTAATGAAATTTGTAATAAAATCATACATTGTACAGAAACACGAACAAGTACTATGTGCACACAAGACATGAAATATACAATGAATTTATATTAGCCCATTGTTGGTTATTAATATTATTACGCGCCACAAAGTGATGCAAGCGACATCTGTTGGAAATGGAAACAACTTTATGTTAGTGACATCCAAGTAAAGTTCGGGTTCGGAGAGCGGAATATTCAGGAAGTTTCTAGGATAATTTGTAGAATATAAATACGGCGCTACTCGCATCCAAGAAGCGGAGTCTTATTTCAGACAGTGAAGTGAACGAAGTCAACTATTTGGATTGTTATAATTAGAAGTACAGTAAAGTTAAATAAAGAAAGAACTTGTGAATTATATCCGAAATTTTGTGTTTTAAATAACGAACCAAGGCCATGCTCGTATTAATATAAAATGTATATTAATCATTAACCCTAAACAAGAGAAAATTGCAGAAATACATACATAAAAATACATCTATCCGCACATTAATAACACTTTCCACTTAACAAATTGACGTTTCTGTCATTTAAACACTCCTGCTCGTTCCTTGTGAACACTTTGACTTAAACTAATATAAGGAATGAGTTGGGAGTAGGATCTAGTTGATGCAAATCATGCACCCAATGGTGCAACGTGCAAGATTATAATAATTATTTCTAGTTCTGCATTTACTACATGGGAAGATCGATAAGCTTCGCCTTTGAAATATACAAATATGTACATATCCGTTATTTTTAAATTTTGAAAACGGAAAGATTTAGCGGAATCTATTTTCGTAGGCACTTATACTGTATAGTGAAAGTAGTCGGTTGGAAAAGAAATATTTGTGCGAGTTTTGAAAAATTTCGAATAATGATATTGTGAACTAAAATCGAGATGGAAGAATTTTTATTAATTATATAGTTTTGTGAGCTGAAATGAAGAAAAGCATAGCCCTCGGGATTTTAGTTGAGCGTGCCTTATGACGACAGTACTGCTTTCTTGGAAATTTTTTCCATTCACCTAGTTACCTTAAAAATAAAGTTTACAAGCTCAAGGCAATAATCGAACCTGTGGAGATGCCGGATTTAGCCTAACCACTTTAGGGGAAGACAAAATAGATCAACTTTGGCCATGGTGTCCACAGGGACTCATTGTCCTCTGAGTTACCCCCGCTCTTAATCTTTACCGTAGATGTCGTTCGTAATTCGGATTATCCTAAACAATTTACATAATTGTTGGTAATACGATCTTTGTTATACCCTAGATGAAATGATAGGGTATCTTTAGTTTGTCATTCTACTTGTAACGCATAGAAATAATGCTGCTAGAGCAAAAAGTATTAAACGTTCACACATAATATCAAAAGTTATTTTTATTTTTGCATATCTGTCTCGTGAACGCATGCACTTAGAAATCTGAAATTTTGCACGCGTGCTTTTAAAAAAAAAGGAAAATTAAGTACGAAAATGATACAAATCGGGCAACTCCTCACAGCGCTAAGATTTTGCACACGGAGTTTCCAAAAAATAGTAAATATAATTTCAAAACCGGACTAAGACGGGGAACCCCTTCTTCGTATTGCCATTTAAAAATTTAGGTTTTCATTTTCACTGTCCGGCGAACAGTTCTAAAAATATATGCGAAAAACCACTTCAAAAATCAAAGTTGCGCAGATAGGTGACCATACGAAATTTCATACTGGAATTCATCTAAGTTATCGTAAGATTTGGTCATAGACCAATTCTAGCTTTCTACTTGTTTTTTTTTTTTAAATCCGTTTTTTAATGTTCTAATATTAGTTGATTTTCTTAAGAGATTCTCCCAGAAACAATTAATTATATTCCTTTACAAACATTTCTTTGAAGAACAAAAATATAATTCCACCGGAAACAATGCTCCCTTCGAAACAATTGAACTGTTCAATTGATTAAGTCTTGGGCTATTATAAAACTTAATCTCTCTAGTTTCATATCGTTTTGTATATAATAGTGCACAGCATGACATGTCGTCGGTTATGACAGCATGTAGACGTATATACATTTTCCTACACTGTTTTCCATTAAAAACTGAACTAGAAGGGAAGAGCAAAGACCGAAAGCATTCATTTGTGAAAATAATACACCTTCATAAATTTTTCAATGATTTCCAGACCTTAATTGAGATAAGTACCTAAGATAATGGATAATATGCTATTGACTTTCGTTAATCTACTACTCCATTGAAAATGCAACAAAAGCATCTTATTCCAAAGGCAAAAAAATTAAATTTTTCTTCTTTTCCTATTTTGTGATACCACACTCCACTTTTCCCTCTATTTCATTTTTCATCGGGAAAACTAAGAAATTTATAAATGCAATTTCTTCCTGACAATGGAAAAAAAAATTCGTATTAAGTTTGTACTAAAGAAAACAACTTTTCTATAGAATCCTTTATTTTGTGAATTATAAATTCTTTAAAATATTACAGCGAACATGAGAACCTTGTATTTCTGAATCCAAGGACTTCATTCAAATTTATGAAGAGAGTTTTTAAAGTGGTTAAAAGTAGTCGCAGTCTTTTGTAAAAGAACATTTTTTTTTCAAGTCATGCACTCAATTTAATTTAATTTTTTTTTACATACAATACATACATAATATACTATATAAAAATTAGTTCTTTTGTAAGATGTTATAATTTTACGTACCTACATAACTGCCAAATGACCTTTATTAGAAGCAAGCCTGCTTTTACTATTTGAGCTTTAACAGGCTTGGTGGAGTTATTAATTTTCATATAGTTGAGATAAGCACATCCATTTAGTGCCTGGAAGTGAATATATGCGGTTGTGCATTAACCATACTGACAAGTGTTTTTCACAGTACAAAGTTAATCTTATTGCAAGTGTTCTGCTGAAGTATTCCTGCTAATAGTAAGTAGTTTTCTTGGGTGTACATTTTTTTCTCTATGAAGTGATATTCAGAAAATTATATGCTGTCACAATTTCGACTTAAATTTTACAGGTGATCCAGATTGTTTTTACTCGGTCAACTGCAAATTGTACTTTGTACCAAATTTTAATTATACCACGGACCTGTCCAAGGTATAATACTTTGAATATTTTTAAAGTTTTCATATAAATTTTATTTATATTCAGGAAAATACCGAGAAACAAATCTAGAGTAAAATGGCCGGAATTTAGCAAGGAACTCTTACAGGAGGCATTAACGCATGTTATCTACCACAATATTAGTATTTCCGGCTCTGCAAAGTTACACAACAATTCGAAGACAACATTGATACGACATGTCAATAATCAAGCATATAATTTCAAGTTAGTTTGCTATCGAAGCTAATGCCTAGATATTTGAAATCCCTTGAAAACTCGACTACTCTTCCTTCAAGAAATGGTGCTTGTAAATAAAACTTGCTTTGTCCTGATTGTGATTGATGATGAGCCCCATTGTCTGATACCTGATACGATATTATTATTATATTCAGGGCATTCTGTATTAGATCGTAGATTACTCAATCATATTTGCCTCTTGTTATTACATCCTGGCTGTCAGTATCCCTAATTATGATAACCGAATTGCTCTTGCAGGAGACCATCGACAACTAGGGACCATGCAGAGGGAACTATTCTCACATCTCTCCACATCCTTGGTATATAACACAGAGTGTAGCTGGCTCTCAAAATTGTGGTTAGATTAGGTTGTAATTCTGTTACGCCTTGCCCTTCAAGCATAGGACTGAAAAGATATCGTCAGCATCAGGCGAAATGAATCGTGTCCTAGTTAATAATATAATAAATAAAGATAAAAAAATATACGGCTCGATATGTGAAATAAGCGAAGTAAACAGTTAAAAAGCGAGATAAGTATGCCATCGGTTAATAGAGATAAGTAGTTTTTTTATATTGAAGGCAAGGGACAGGAGACCCTTGTAGCACATCTATACGTTTGACTATGTACGAAGTAAATTAGTATATATAGTGTACTATAAACTACACGCTAAAATTTCATCGCTTGTACAGACACGTTGTAAAAATAAAATGTCTAGAAAATAAACTAAGTTGCTATAAATCTAAGTACACAAAAAGTTTTAGAAAATAAAGGATGTCAACAAAAAATTCAGAAACTCAAACATCTTGTTGCACATTCGTCAGAATTATATAGAAATAAAAATAAGAAAAATAAATCAGTTAAAAAGAATATAAATGGAATTGAAATAGAAATATAATTATTCAACTCTAAAAGGGCCATAAATAAAGATTACGAAATATATATACATATATGTAAAAATAAATCTTTTTATCTTTTTACTAATACACGTATATAATTTTTCTTTATGTTTTGGACGAACTTCAAAATAACATTTGAATAAACCGATGTGACGAGCTGCGATTATCATCAACAACCCCCTCACTATCGGTAACCCTATCCCAAGCACGGAGGCCATATCGGCTCATTATGTTGTCCTGCTAGAAGGCTATTCACCAAAACCTTCCTGTCCTCTTAATGAACCTCATCAGGCCTTGGTGAGTCAGGTTTTTCAGCTCACACAAAACGTGTTCGGTTGTCTCGGGCTCTCCCTCCTGGCAGAATAGGCACTCAAGGCTGTCAACAATTCCCAACTTTGTTAGATGATCGTGAAGTGAGCTGTGGTCGGTGAGGATGCCAACCACAGTTCTACATTGTTTGCTTCCGATCCCCATGAAATAATCGGAGATATTCCCATTGGGCACATTTGTACACCTGTAAGAACTCAGGTTCGGCCATCTCTGATCATGCTTTCCGCTTTGATGAGAGACCCGATTTTCGAAGGGGCAACACCTACGGCAGGTTTAGGTCCAAGGATCCGAGAATCAGAGCCAGTTCTAGCTAAAAGGTTAGCCCTTTCATTCCCCATGATCCCCATGTGACCAGGAACCCACACAAGGGACACCTTGGTGTGGATACACTGCTTATCCACAGAAGCCCTGGAATCCCCCAAGTAATTTATATATTATCCAAGGACCACTCAGAGCCATCAAGGCTGCCTGACTATCCGATAGGATAAGAATGTCTTTCTCCTTGATTTGCATAACAAGGGCTAACTTCGCTGCCATCGATATGGCGAAGACCTCAGCCTGGAAGGCAGTGGTGTGTTTTCCAAGTGAGTACTCCATCCCAATATTAGGCACAGGAAAGTAGACACCTCCCCAGCTCCTTCGTTAGTCAGAGGGCGATCCGTGAAGATTTTTAGAGCGGACGGCGGAAGGCTCGATAAGGCACTTCCCTGAGTCCACGATTCCATTCCAGGAAAACTCACAGAGAAGAGGCGCGCAAACCGAAGCTCAGATATCATCTCATCACGAAGCATATTGGCCAGAGGGTTTTTCGAATCTAGCCCGTAGGCCAGAGAGCATTGAGAAGAGCCAGTCCAGTTGTCCTCCCAACATCCCTATGAGCGCAACATGTACATAGCCCTTTTGGCATCTGCCTGAATGACTAGATTCAGGGGTGACAGATTGAGTAGGACGAGCGGCAGTAGCCGTAGATTGCATGCAGCCTTTGCCACCTAACACAGGAACTATATGAAAGCGTGGATCTAACGATCGAGGTGTACATCCAGCGCACGAACCTCGGTCTCATACCATATGTGCAGCCAAAGGCTATCCTGCATTGGACGAAGACCCTCGTAGCTGCATTAACTTT
Organism: Dioctria rufipes; assembly: GCA_963924295.1. Lineage (NCBI taxonomy): Eukaryota > Metazoa > Arthropoda > Insecta > Diptera > Asilidae > Dioctria > Dioctria rufipes. Next base: position 162,265,182 of record OZ002743.1, read on the forward strand.
TTCCTCTAGGTGGAATCCCCATGTCAGCTTCGAGTCGAGGAAAAATCCAAGATGTTTGACATGAGTAGAGAGTTGCAGAGTGTGTCAAAAAAGCTTTGGAAGAACAAAGTACCCAAGCTTTCGTCTTCTGGAGAAGAACACCAAACTAGTCTCTGCTGGGCTCAATCTCATACGAAGGGTGCATCAGTCCTCAGAGATATTGAGGCCACGTTGCATGAAGGCACAGACAGCAGTCATGCTATGCTTAGAAATGAGCAGAGGGATGTCATCCGCATACGCTTTATATGAGAATCCCACGTTTTTCAGCACCGTGATGAGTGAGTCAACCAACAAACACCAGGGTACTTTAGAAAGCATGCCACCGTGTGCAGCCTCTCTCCACCAGCAGACTGAGAGTTCGGCCGCGCACATCGACAGGTAAGTATCGTCGTCTTAACATTCTGTCTATCCATCGCACTACAGTGTAGTCACCACCATCTCGTCGAGCTGCCCCGATGTCCAGAAAGGCTACCAACGTGAACAGTGTACGCTCCAGTCCCCCGCTCAGTCGACTGAATGAAGGGCCGTTTTCCGTAGATCTGCCTCTCCGGTAAGCGTGCTGTTAGGTGTTTAAGGGAGAACTCGTTAGGGCTACTCGCTTGCTATATTCATCCGGAAGCCTCTCCAGGCATGAGATAGGTATAATGTGCATATCAATTATTAGTCAATCTAGTGTTAATTAAGTTACTTTAAGCATTCGAGGTAGAAGATAATTAGATTCAGGAACGATTTAATAAAACGCATTATACAGCCTTTCAGAAATTAATACTCTCCATCACTGTGGTCGGAACAATAATCAGACTTTAAAATCAAATCGCGAAATTTAAGGTAATAAATTAACAAAAAATAGTTCGCAGCTTTACTAACTAAGTAAAACCTCTAATGAATCATGAACCGATTATTTCTGGTATCATGAATAATGTCGTGAACAAGATTTTACCTATGAGATTGTATTGGAAATTGTGATTTATCGATTAATAAATTATCTTGTTCTGCACTACCATATAAAGGTAGCGCATGCAGTTATTGCGATGCATTTTGAATTTAGAGTTTTCTTATCAGTCACCACAAGCACTCTAATAGCAACGATATCTCCTGTATGTAGGACATTAACGACAATTTAAATAGCTTTTTCCTATTAGCTAATCAGAAACTGCTATTTATGTCCATAGCTTGTTAGTTTGAAATTAGTCGAAAACTAATAATAATATTGCTCCTGTTGGGATATGATTGTAGTGAAATTATATATGAGGATGAATTTTAAGGGAAATTCAATTGAATACAGGAGATTTTTATCAATTCTGCACAAATGCAGGAGGGAATAGAATATTTGGAAGGTGCCTAAAATGTATATGTTATAGGATGGTTGAATGCATTCCGTCAATAGGATAATGAAATTTTTCCCATCATGTTTTTTCAATAACCCTTTGATGATGATGATTAAATTTTTTAGATACATAATCCTTCAAGCTTTCTATTGGGTTATAACTTTTTCCCCTACTCTCATTAGAGACGTATGTTTTTCTGGCAAAAAGTAATAATTGCAAAAGCAGGCAAATACTAATCGGTTGGACAGTAAAAAGTTCTTTAGCGATAAAAGTATTAAATACAAATCAAGATGTTTCCGACGAAACGATGCAGTAATGAAGTGGAGTCAGAAATTATAAACAAATTGTGTCGTCTTGTGCATTAAAAAACGCAAATCTTATCTTATCTATTGTAATATCTTGGAAATGAAAATATCACGTTGGATTTATTCTTCCGTGATATATCCTACAATGAGGGCATAAACGAGATCTTTTAAATTTCTTACTAAACTAAAAACTGGTGCATTTTCTTGAAATCTATCAAATATTCCATATGGCCTAATATGACGATAGATCAACTGTGGTCGTGATGTCACCAGGATCCTAGTAATCTACTCACCCCATTTTTTCCCAGTTAAGCAGACGAAATATACCAAGCACGGAGCTCGAGGTGGCCCATTGCTAAACAAAAGAAAATTACTCATCATTAAAACCTTCCTGTCCTGCTAGTGAAGCGCTCAGGTCCTGATGAAGTAATCTGTCCTACTCATTTAGAGATTAGAATGGCGGACCCTAGAGTATCCAGCCTGTGACCGGGAAACAAAGGACAAGCATACAAAAAGCGGTGGGTCTCAGGCTTTTCTTTTCGGGAAGACAGATTCTCAGGACCATCAGCAACTGCAATATTTATTAGATAAACGTAAAGCTAGATGTTCCCAGTGATGAAGCAAAACATCGGCCTGCATTGTCTCATTGTCCACAAAGTCAGTGAACTTCCAATCAGGCCCATTATAAAAATTTTCATACACCTCAAATGTGCTCAGCCTCGCGTGCCCGTCAGTGCTGATGCTTCGAACGAACATCAGTTTTTTATAAGAGACCCGATTACTTAGGTGGGAGCCCAAACATCATGCTCTAGTCTAAGAAAAGTAAAACTAAAGTGGGATCTGGATAGCAAGTCCGCCCCCTTATTCTCCATGATTCTTGTATTCCCATCGTAGAGACACCACGTTCTATAAATACCCAGCACAAATACATCAGTCCTCAAGGGCCTTGGGTGTTATTCGAAGGCCACTCAGAAGCCATCAAAGGATACTGCTAAGGCTTGGGCCATTCATGCTCCTCGATTTTATAGTAGAGAATCGGCCCCCGAAGGGGAATTGTGTTCATTTCAATTTCTAAACTAGTAAAGGTATATAATTCCTTATTATATTATTTTAATACAAAATCCTTTTTACTTGTTATTACTCTTTAATTTTTCACACACTTCCTCTAATGGTTGTTTTCCTTAACGTATGATTTTATTATGGTAATCATTTACTTATAATTCTCCTATTGTTATTAAAAATATTTCACTTAATTTCAACTGCCTACTTTCACTATTTTGGTCTCTTCTGCACGACGGATTCAAAACACAAACTGTCATAGGAACCGAATTGTTGCCCCTAGGTACCCATGGTATATTGAAAAAGGTTTTGTGCGCTTTACTGCTTCCTCTCCAATTTGAAAATCGTACGTTAGAAAATCCGGAATAGTCGTGATGCAATGTAATTGCATCACGAAAACTGAAATCTGATATGCAGTCGACGTCGTCATCTCCAAAACATTAATAATAATTGTATGAATGTATGTTTATGCAAATGATTAGAGGTATACGAATGTATAGTACACATACGATAAATAAAAGAAGAAAACGACCCTGTTTGGCGGTAAGTATGCATGTAGTTAGAATGGAATACGTAACTGATAATAAAATGCAATTTATACATAGTTGCCATTTTATTATAATAAGAGGATAAATTTGAAAGAAATTAAAATGAGAATGTTGAATTAGCTTTTGTTTTGAGGGTCAACTTACGAACATCAATATATTGTAAAAGACAATATATTAATGTACTGACTTTTCGGTTGCTATTTGGGGCACTGGGCGCTTGATTCACAATTATTGATTTGTCCTTTCTATTTCCATATCCTAAGTCTACCTTCACTGCATTATGACGGCAAAGACTTCATCATGGAGAGCCTTCCAAGTCTTAGCTCCAACCTAATTCCTGGCTCGAGAAAATAAATAGCGGCACTCGCCCCTCATTTGTGAGCGAGCCTCCAATTTCTAGAGTGGATCGAGGAAGGTTCGATAGGGCTCTCCCCTCAGTGCACGATTCGTGAGAAAAATCATAGGTGACTAAATCGAAGTTCGGGTACCGTCGATTCAAATGGCATTCAATATTGGGAACTTTCCCATTCCAGCCTACACGCCAATGATTAATGGGAATAAACACTCGAACACTCTTTCCCAACATCCCAATGAGCATAATACACAGCCGGCCCTTTGGTATCTTTCCTGAATGAAAAAATCCAGGCGTGGCAAGTTTAGTAAGACTTTAAGGGCCCTATTGTTAACCTCATCTATAGTCTAATCGTTCATTATATTCTTTGTTTTGACACAAATTTATATTTCTTAATATAAAAAAAAATTACAAGGATGGCAGTAAGCAAATTAACAACAATAAAAAAGGCTAGCATAAGCCCATAGGAAATTTGATCCAGATTCAATTACATATCCGACATCTATACATAAGTAACTCCTGGAAAACAATTAAAATCCTCCTTTTCTTAATATGCTCCCAATAACTCCCCTGTACCTATACACAATGACAAGGACGATGGATAATAGCACTGAAGTAAACAGATGGCAAGACCAACTCCGAAAGCTTCTATTATTTATTTTCATTTTGACATTACTGTCGTAAGAACCTAAACTGGAGATAAAATAATTGATAAAAAGACAAGAAGCATTTGGAATTGTGTTGAATTTGCTCATGTCGTCGTTCCTTTTGCTTTATGGCCTATCCAAGAGATGCGACCCATAAGAACTTCACCTACCGAACCCATACTTATGTCTAGGTATGGCAGTTGTCTATCCAATATTTCGATATGTATGATTGAAATTATCCAATTTGTTGTAGGTGTAGTAGTATCATCACCGAGCGAATCGATATTAATTTGCTCAAACAGGAAATGAATTTGCAGCATTTGTTAAGAGTATACGTTCGCATCGTCCCATTTGAAGCGCCCTCGTTAGGGATAGTAAATATAAGGAAAGCATTGGCCCACTGCAGGGCGGAAGCCATTTGATTTGTTCAAATTATCAAGAGTTACAACTTCTTTCAGCAACGGCGAAGATAAATAAAACGTGGTTGATGATGTCGTACTACATTAGGATCAGGGCGCTACTTGATGCTGGTTCATTTCAAATGCGAGGATTATTAATTGAACAAGTTGTTGTGAAAAGGATTCTAGGTATGAAAAGCGCTTTTGTATATTATAGCTTAACTGCTGCAGCTGCTGCTGCTACTACTACTTCTTATTCTGATGGAATAATAATGTATTCATCTCTCTGAAAAGTCGCTTTGATGTTGAAGCCTTTCTCGACACGTTGTTGAAATACAATCATTCTCAACTATCAAAGAAACCAAATTTCTTCACTTGAAAGATTTAAGAATAGCTCTGGAATTTGTTTTAATGTTTTTTTTTTTATTCTATTTATTTTTTCTAACATAGAGTACGTGGGCTTATATTATTATTTTCGAAAGACTGAGCGAGTTGGGAGAGTTTTGGTCCAGTGAAACTTTATTAAATACAGCTACTACCAAAATATAGACAACTTTGAAACCCATTGTAGAGTTTTACAGAGTAAGTTTGGTGAAATCATAATAAGTAAATCTTTATAGTTTCAATAACCAGAAACTTCTGGGTTATCCAAATAATTACGAGAAATTGAAAGAAATTTCTTTGCAAAAGAAAATGAACTTATGCATGAGAGCGCTTTACTTTTTTGGATTATGTTTCTTATTTGGAATTATCGAAGTTTTGCCTAATTTTACCCTGTTTATTTCCTAGACGAAATCATCGGATATATATACTAAATTTGTGCGTATCTGTCCATCTTTCTGACTCTCTGTGTTTATATGACAACTTATGAATCTGTGGACAAACATATGCGAAATTTTGTACACTCGGGTTAATTTCTTTTACACGCATATAGATCCTCACTTCAGACATGAATAATATTGAAATATAAACATATGAGAAATTGGTTACAACCATTTTTTCCGCACAGAAAAAATAAATTGACGGATAGAATTAGTCTTAGATCAATTGTAAATATATAATTACAAAAATTGCGGAATGAGATATCTCCGGTGACTGCATAAAAAAACAAGCCTGAAAGATTGTCTTCTAAGACCAATTAGTAGAGGAGGGAGGTAGAAATATGGGATACCTATTACAGCTTTAATGATAAAAGACCCCAAAAATGGACATATCCAAAATGTAAATGGTATAAAGGTAGGAAATTTTGTTTACTTCCCAGTGATACTAACATAAATAATGTTGACTACAACACGCTCAAAATTTATTTATTTAAACAAAAAATATCAAATTAGAATTTCCTAATTATGGTAGTATTATGAGACTGTATTATAATATCAAAAACAAACGAAAAATTCGGCAGTAAATGTGCAGTATCAGTTATTACTAACTCGTTAATATTTTATAACATTTTTAATATCCTGTATATCTCTACTATAGGCCCACAAAGAGTCCATCATCATCATCTAGAATACCGCTTTAAAGTTAGTGGAATATGAGATAGTCTGCTATTATTACCAACCAAGTGTCTCATATTGCAACCAATTGGTTTTTTCATTAAGATTAGTTATTTAGTTAGTAAAACTAAGATTTTTTTATAATATATAGTGATATTCTAAAACTAAAGTAAATATAATGTAACTTACCGTATTCTTGTTCGAAACTAGGAAAATATACAGATATAAACTGGAAAGCAAAATATGTGAAAACAATTTTCACTTATGCCCTAACTGTGAAGTTCAGTACGCGGCAAGACCAATAACGAAATGTCCGCCGGCCTGTCTCAAAACCTTTCGTAGAACTAACAGCAGTGCTAGCCCAGCTACGCTTTAGATATCAGTAACGTTGGAAGACCAAAACTCCGGGTGTCTCAAATTGGCTACCATATCTCATATTTCTAGCCCTCCTCTATGTGAGTTTGGAAAGAAGAGGGGGAGGTGAAAAAGGGTACTAGATGCTCTATGCCAGGAAGATAACCAGATATCCAGATGTCCTCCCATTTTTGTAGTTCTTCCCTAAAGTTCCACCTTAGGAGACCAATGCTGATTAAGGACAGAACCCAATCACGAACTGTCGGTTCAGGATTTGGTCAGATCGCCTGATTTTTTATTTTCATCTACTCCTTTGTCGGAACGCAATACAGTCAGTTCTCGACTTATGACGAGTTCGGTTCCGCAACTTCGGATGCAAGTCGAAATAGTCGTAAGCCGAATGTTCATACAAAAATTAACAATATATTTTTATTAGGAATATGTGTATCAAAATTAATAACGTTTTTTTTTTCTGATTTTAATATATCAATCGCCAGAAGCGTACAAGATATATATGTATATAATATATATTTGGCCAAAAAACAAATAGAAAATTGGACACATTTTTGAAATTCTTGTATGAAATCTTTTAGTCGTAAGTGCTAATGATCGTAAGTCGAGGTGGTCGTAACTTGAGAACGGACTCTACAAGGTTACTCTGTTATTCCTAGACAGCAGCTCCAGACTAGTTTCGAGTCATAGCGTTGAGTGGACAGAGGCATCAGGGCAACTTGGATGTTTGAGCAAAAACAGATATGGGAGCAATTGCAGCTCTCTGACTAGGCTCTCTTGAGCTTCTACGCTATTGCGTAGACTTGTGCCTGAAAAATAAAATGTTTGGTAACAAGCGGAATGTAGAGTTCCAAGTCTGGAATATTTTTATTGGTTTTAAGAACTACCTGGCGTAGTATCAGCAAGGACAAGAAAAATAAATTTTTACAATTGTTCCTGGAGGACACCCATAATTATCTATTATAAACATTTTATAATCAACCAAACATATTAAATACCCCGAAATAGTTCTCGTCCGTTCATCCTTGCTTCATTTAGTTTTCAAAGTAAAACGGTAGATTGCATATTAATTTTCACACAAAGCATAAAGTGGACGATTGTACCACAAAAGAGCAGTCGAGGCGTTCAATCAAGTCTGGAGGGCATAAAAGATAGCAATAATTTAATATGTGGGATGGTCATGTTTCTGATTGGTGGCTTCCGAGAAACCCTAGTGGTTGGTGATAGACCGGCGCATTTGGCGGCCCGCCTGTGCCGGGTCGGACATTTCCGATAATTTGACCGACCACTTTGTTAACCCAGCAAAATTTTGAAATTCGTGTCCAGTAACACTTTGCTGAAGAGAGCCTGAGACAACCGATGTACTTATCCGCCTTTGCCCAGAGCAGGTTGGATACGCTTGGGTCTGCCATCCTATCTGTAGATCAGATGAAAAACTTACCGCACCAAGACCTGATGCACTTCATTAAGAAGACTGGAAGGTTTTAGTGAAAAAGTTTCTAACAGGTTACCACAATGGGGCCGCCCTGGGGGGCAATTCTGATCTTTTGTCGTACTTTAATGTCAAAAAATACGCCTAAAATTAAATGAACATTTCTACTGATTTTTCATGTTTTTGTTCAGCTCAGCAAACCTTTGCATTTCGTAGAATGAACTGAATATGACCTTCACATTACAAATTCGAAAATATATTATTTCGAATTTAAGCACTGTATTGCTCTAATTAAGTGTACAATTCCCATTTACCTTACTATAAAACTTTGTCACATCGTCGGAAGCAGTTGGCTAATTCGTCGTACTTGTAGGCATGTATTCTGATATTAATTCATTGCAAATTCGTTTTTAGTTTATTTTTTGGTTGATGAACGGACAAATTAAAATGAATATAGTGAATATAAAAGTACGACTAATTTATGGTGAAATGTCAAAATATATGACTACAATATACGCCTAAACTACGACAAAAGGGATCAGAATTATCCCTGTCCTAAAAAAAAAAAACAAAAAAATGTTTGCTGAACGTAGAAAGGCTTAGCTAGGTAGGCTTTTCTTTTGTGTAAATAAAATACTACATGAATATATTTATGTAATATCAATCATCAATTCGTGAAGAACAAAAAAAGGTTTTGTAAAAATATTTAAAAAAAAATTCAGTAAAAACGAAAAAGCAAGTTCAAGTCACGTAGTAACAAGAGGTAATTTCCGAGGGAATCCAACAATGAATAAACTGAGGTTATTTCTCTTTTAACAACCCTAGATCAACTTGATTTCAGGGACTGCTTTGCTGGCTCATCATAAACCGAACCGGCGATCTGGTGCGGAAACCGTTGATTCGTCACTTCGTACCGGCCTCACTGTTGCTGTTTTTAGGACCCGCAAGTCGGCATAGAGTCGACTTCAAACAGGACTCAAGACACACTCGTGTCGCAGCTGCTGAATTGACATAAGATTGGTCTAGTCCAGACTGCCCAAAAGCAAACCCTATAGACATCACTAGCATTGTCACTCCTCCAGTCACAACGAACAAGTCGACATAAGGTTGGCTTGATCGCAAAACTACCCCCTCCTTAGCAGAATACCGCTTCATGGTTTTAAGATACCTTTAAAATTACTTAATTTTCTTTGTAAACACAGCACTATTTCACGACAAAGAGTTGACGCACGTCAAGTTAGTTATTCATAGAGCATGGAGTTGACCGGTGACGAAAGCCAGAATTGTTCCTGCTCCAAAAGGTACACAAACGTCGCAACTTATGGAATCTAGCCAATATCAGCAAGCGCAAAAAAAACACGATTATCTGCGGCAAGCATGTATCCAGAGCTTAGGCAGCGTATTACCGATACCGGACAACCCACCATCAAAGGCACACCTGCAGATTAAAATAGCCCCTGTCTTAAGAAGTGAACATTGTGGATACATTTCAGGAAATAAAATTTGCTCGCTGGTCTAATATCCATGAATTAGGTTCAAATGGGAAGACGTACAATATAGTGTACAGCAACGGTGATGTACTACAGAAATTGTAATGGTACTTTAACTAATTTTAATGAATTAAGGATATTATAATACAATGTAACGTACTCAAAATAAAAATTTAAAAACTAATTCCATGCGGGCAGTATAATTGGAAATAAAATTTTTGAAAAAATTAAATTAAATGTGAGACTATAGATTACGTGTATCAAACAATTTTTAACCGAAATCATTCGAATTCAAGTGATTCTGCTTCTTACCATACTCATATTACCTAAACGACAAATTACAGCTCATTTCATCAGCGCAAGTGAAAAGAATAAGTTTTGATTAACTTCCCATTCATTTCTGGTAAAAGAACTTAGAAGCAAATCACCCTAAGGAATAGTAAGTATAGTAGTAAAAAAACAACTACTGTAAAACATACTCAAATCTTCGTCTTAAAAATTTGCAACAGTAGCACCATATATATTATGTTTTGTATGTATGTAAGATACATATAAAAAGACTAACATTAAAATGCTTGCACAAAGGTTGACATTCTGGTAAACTAAGGTTCCCGCCTTGCACTTTATTTACCTTCGAAAAAATCTCTTTTATCCGGAAGACAACGTCATAACACAAATCAGGGGTGCATTTAAACGCTTCTACGTTCAGACGTCGTCGTCCCATACTGCGTTTGCATTTAAAAAAAAAAAATCAGAAAAAGGATGCTAACCAAGTTCGGCGCGAATATGCATTTCTGGAGGGTTTTTGCATAGTTTGATGTTTGTATAACGTTGAGAGACACAAACAAAAAACGATTGAAAATTCTGTTGAAGTACCTATACACACCTACCTAGATTGGTAGAGGAAAATCTCACCGGAAATTTTCGATTCCGTTAGAAAAGTTTTTGGGGTAGATTTCTATATGTACTTATGTACTTTGGGCACACCTTGATCAGGTTCACCAAATATCCTTAATTGAAAACACTTTTGGGATAGAGTACGGTCGAAATTTGATTACACCTTGAAGCAGAAGCAATCGGATTGTCGTACCTACTTCTTCATGTTCTCCGGCAAAAATTTTCATGCCTTTATTGGTCTTCAAATTTCGTGTGTATTTTAAAATGTGTTCATAACCCGGCAATTTGAAATGCTCCGCGTCAGTACCAGTTTGCAGAATTGACTAAATTTGAATTGAATTCAATGGAGAATTCCCACCTAGTTTTATTTATAGATTGTATGTATGTATGTATGTATATATGGTCAGTAGTCATTCCTTAATGCTATTATCAGCACAACACTGACATATTTCAGTAGAATATAGATTTATGTTGAAGATTAAGGATAAACCACTGGCAAATATCCTCCTACTACAATGACGGGAAACACTAAATGAGGCCCCAGGTATGCCCAGAAATGCGTATTTATAGTGTACATTTTGTAAAAAGATACACTATCAAATTAAATGTAGTTCTGAAAGCGTTTCCACAAAATCGGATCAAAACACCCCGTCTTAAAGAAAAAATTAGTATTACCAAGCGCAATTTCATTTTTAATTGACCCTTGGAGGTAATCTTAATAGCATTAGACAATTTTCCAAAATATCATCTAGCGACCTAGAAAACTTAGTGAAACTAGTAGGTAGGACCAAAGATTGCAAGACGATTGAACTTATTCAAATTATACAAGTAGTTAGTATTGCAAATAACATTGCAATGCTGTACAGATCGAAACCATTGAATACTTTTAGATTTGTAGGAAATGCTTGATATAATTTATAAAGGTTCGCACTACAAAGCAGGAATGGCTGAGTATAGCTGATGGATTTGAAAAATCTTTCAATTTCCCAGGTTGTATAGAAATCGTTCTTCAATCTGCTTTGAGTAGATACTGAGAGCAATTGCTTTAGTATCGGGGGTCTATGCAGCCTAAATAGTGAATTTTAACTATATACTAAATACATTGAGTATACATACTGAGGTTAATGTCAAACAAATAATATTAACTATTTTTAAACAATTAATTAAAATTATGCTAAATTTTGTGCTTTTTCTCATCTAGCGGCATCCCCGATGAACTATACAGATTTCCAATAGAGCGGAAAAATACAGCTATTCATGTTGAAATCACTCTAAATTAATTTGGACGTGCAGAGTCATCCTTTAATTAATAAAATTAATTTGAAGCAATTATCTTTTACCGTTCAAGAGTTCAAATCGAATTAAAAAATTCCAATGGAAAAGTGGTAAAAAACAAAAATTACCTACTTTTTTATCCGATTTTTTATAAATGAACAGTTATTGGAAAGGTCTTGATGATTACATTACAAATATATAAAAACAGTTTACCCCGACCCATACAAAAGAGAGAGAGAGAGAAATAGAAGGGAGGGGGGTTGTACTACGCATTAAATTAAATCATATGTATCTTCTACAATCATTAACTTATTTTTCTGATTTTTTAAATGTATTCGCAGTTTAATCGGACGTAAATAGCATAAAATCAATACTCTGTAGCACAAAATCAATGTGTGAAAATCGGTTTGTAAATTTTTCCAAGAAGAATATCATTAAATTGAAAAGCTTGCTTTTTTCCTGAAACTGCATAGCAAATAGAGAATACATATTTTTTAAAAAAAAAATTAAATTAAATTATACTAAATTTTTCGGGTTTTTCCATCTGGCGGCGCCCTCTTGAACTATACAGATTTCCAATAAAGAAGAAAATACAGCTATTTATGTCGTTTAATTACTAATTGAAGAAGTTTTACAGTTCAAATCTAAATTACGAAAATCCTATGGAAGGTCTTGATGAGTGCATTACAAATACCTAAAAATAGTTCACTCCTACCATACAATTTACGTTAACTATATTTTGATTTTTTTTTTCGAAGTATCCAATATTTCCCTTAAATGTTCATATAGTTTTATAAGAAAGTCATAAAAATTTGAAATTTTTTTGGCTTTCTCGTAATATTTCCTTTTCATAGTATGTGTATAGCTTCAATGTTTATAGGTTGACATTTTTCATTGAGTACGTATGTCTGGCTTTAGCCTTAAATCATGAAACGTCCAATTTCCATTTTTATACTCAAATATTTTGTCTCCTCCTTTGGCGGTGAACCATTTTTGTGTTTTATGTTGCATAGGTTATTAGCCACTTTTCTTTTCGGCATTGCTCTCTGTCTACTACTTCGTTTTACTGATTTCCTAACTCCTTAGCAGTCGCTGGCTTCCGCTTTCCAATTGTATTGAAGTTTTACTTTTTCTATTTGCTTTTTTTTACTTCTAGTTTTTTCACTCATGCTCTTTTGATTTCAGATTTAATTAATTTTTGTGTTTTTTCTTCGTCTTTTTTTCACATTTTGCTTTTGGTTTTATTTCTTTAGTTATTAGTTTATTTTCTTCATTCACTTCTTCATCTTAGTTATTATTATTTTTACTTTTTTTTTAATATTCTTTATATTCTTCTTTTGTAAATATATTAAAATTTGTTATCCCTCTAACTCTAAGGTAGTAAGTTAATGGAAATTTCTGTTAAATATCTTTGTATCTTTCAAAATAAATAAATAAATAGTATGTAAAATATATATTATACTATTAGTATTTTATAACAATATTATAAATAGACGATTTGCTTTGAATCATCAAGCAAAGGTTAAGCTTCAGTGGATCGCATTATGGCAGCTTCTCTACGACTTACAACACTTTGCCTATTACTAAAGTCGTTTACAATTGTCAAATCATAAGTTGTTTTTTACATCGCATAGTATACAATACAATAAATACAAAATCTTTATTAAAAGACCCTGCCTGGGGCCACGTCCATAAGAGGTGGGTACATAAATTAACAATGGTTTCTTTATACTTATGAGCAAATACATTTAGCAAAACAACAAGCAGTAAAAAAAAGAAAGTAAACAGTGAAAGTGATTGAGCAGGTACTAAGGTAGGTAGAGTTATAAGTAAGCCCATCAAACTTGACTACAAAGTATACAAAAAGAAAGTTAAGCAATTGACTAAGTTTCGTAATCCAATTGGTTCGAAACACGGCCTTGAATCTGCCAATTATCACAAAGGTGTAGCTACATTAATAAGTTATAGTGTGTACTAAGTTATCCAATACAACAATCTAAGGATACCAAGACAAAATGAAAATCAAAGCTTGACATAGGTACATAATGAACTTGACAATTTCAATAAACAAAAGTAACAAAAAGTTATTCATCTAGATAAATCCAAGAGAAGGACTCACGGTTAATAATAACAAGTCCTTAATTACAGCATGGAGTTATATGGTGAACACCACTTAGAAGTAAAACATTTTTAACCTCGTACATTGGTATCATAGATGGAATAATTGACACCTTACATAAAGAAATCGGATTAGCAAGACAGCATGTCATTCATGTACATATAGGTGTAAATTTCTTACAACCGATATTAACTTTGTTATATAACTTTTGCCTGGCTTATCCATATAAGCATAGTCAAGTTTCTCCTTTAACCATACGTCTCTAATAAGTTTCACTTGAACAGAATCAAGTTTTATAAGATCTTTTATATATTTCTAGATACAGTGAATTTTAGCTACTTATTTACATACGTAAATTTGAGATGTTATGGAAGAATATTCCAAGTCGTCATGTCGCAATCCTATATGTTATTGTATAGCTTACGCAGAATCTTCGGTACATAGAAATATTACAAGTATCCTAGTAGTTTTGCAATGATAAAATTTCAATTATCGGCTATGCTCGAATTTAAAGTTCAAGAAAAAGGAAAATATACTAGTGCCTTTTTTCGTACCTGCATCAGTACCAAATTTGGGTGCCTTCATTATTTTATTAATTTCACTAGCATACTAGCATACTATTTTTGTTTCTACAGAAATACATATACTTAAAATCTATTCTAAATATCTGAATTTCAGGAGAGGAGTTGGAAAGGAGCTTTATTATTTTCAATGTCTTCCATCCTGACTTTTTCATAGATATTGGGGTTGTTTTCCCAAATTTTATGATAGATCGGTTGAGCGAGCCAAGAACGGGGATGGATTTTGTCAAATTTGATAGATGAATTTACAGTTGAAAGGTTTCCAGTTGGCCTTATGTTTTTGATCAAGCTACTTAAATGACAGATTTTTTGGAAAGTTATTTTTAGGAATACACCGATCGTTTTGTTGAAAACTATTTAATTTTCTATTTCATTGCCCGACGTTTCGTGTCCCAGTGCGGCCCTTCTTCACGAGCTGTATACATATAATTTTATTTACATATGAGTTGAAGTTTTTTTAAAAATTATAATTATAAGTATTTTAAACACCTTTTTCTCTATGCAGCGCGTATAAATAGTTTTTAAAGATAATAATAAATAACACATAAACAATATGGAAAACAAATTACAATAAAAGAAAAATACATTATTAATAAATAAAAATAAAAACTTATAATAAAAAAGATTATCACAACATAAAGCATATGTTAATAAACAAGCACCACGATCACCACTAGCATCCCACGCAATATATACAGGGCATGTATTTTCTTTCGACAATACAAAAATAATCGACATGGAAAATAATAGAAAAAAACGTGAACCTAAGGAAGCATGCCACATATACATTAACAAAACAATGTTATAAACTTAAGGCAGGACACAGAACTACTAAATAAAGATTACAAATACATACTGAACAACGTAAAACCGTAGTATTAGTCATATAATTTAAACATTTTCTAGTCAACATCCGCTCAGTTACATAATGTCTTCGTAGATAGTTAATTGTCTTTTTTGTTCTAAGTCTTGAACTCATATGTAAAGAATATTATATGTATAGAGCTTCTGAAGAATGCAATGAAATAGATAATTAAATATTTTTCAAGACAACGATCGGTGTATTCCGCAAAATAAACTTCCACAAAATCCGTCAAATTTGATAGAATATTGTATTGCTGTCAGAAATATAGATGGATATACGTGTCAAAATTTGAGAAAATTGATTCTGTGGAAGTGGAAGAGAAATCGGTTTGAAAAATTTGAGTCATTCAACAGTAAAAATCCAAAAGAAAATGAAACAAACTTACTTTACAAGTGTAAATCAGTTTATTTTTTTTTATAGCGTACAAAAAAACATTAAGTACAGGTCCAAATTACTCGATGGATTAAAATTTATCGTTTCGAAAACAGCATCTAATTTGAATAAACAAAATTTTCGTAACTAAATTGGAATAACTAAAAAAGCGGAGAAACAGATAAATGGTGTAAATTTATCGTTTCGTTTTCAGTTTTTGGTATAAACTAATTATATAAAAATAATTAACGATTTTTAATAATTTTAATTATTGCAATTTTCTGAAAATCCTCCTGTACGATTTGTAGATGGTGTGAAGGAACAGCGTTGGGCAAAGAATGTGAATATTAATCAATTAGAATTGATAACTAACTAAATTAGAAAGATCAATTTACTATTAGATAGGCTCTATTCAGCTTCATCCAGCAGCACTTGTAATTCAGAATCTCAGAATAAAAAGTTTTCTTGGATTTTTTAATTTACGTAAACGATATTCTTTCTATTTTCATAAATAATTCCAGTCATCTCTTTTTTTTTTAATTCTTTTATTTTGCTGATAAAAATTTGTTGGCTTTTCTGTAGAGTATAACAATTCTGTTCTGCTTTTGGTATTATTTCTTTTTCAGAAAATGAATCTTTTATCCAAGTATATTAATCTTTGCCTGCCTACTTACAGCACCATCTAATTTATTTACTATTCGCTAATATCGCTTTATTAATACAGAACGAGATACCTATCTCCCTGCTTGACCGACTAGGTGTGCATTTGGTTCTTATCATTTCTGAAATTTTAAGTCCTTATGTATAAGTATAAAAACCAAGGAATTTTAAGTTTATAAGATCTCATACCATTTCATGGTTTGATTAGCTTTTTTTCCGTGTTATATTTTGTTAATTTTTTCGAATTTATTAATACCACCTTGAAATTTATTTGACCTACGATACCACTTTTTGTTTATTTTATTTTTCTTATCTAGATAACACTCAATTTTTTCTACTTTTTTTTTATAAGTTCGATTGTATGTTCTTCATTCCACTTTTTTTTTTTTTTTATTTTTCAGATTTTTAAAAATGCTAAGAATGGTCCAATTGAAATATTTGAATGAAATCCACACTAGTCCCAAAAATTGTTTCTAAATTTTTTGCTAAACATTTTTGATACATTTTTTAAAACATTTTAGAAATATTTTTGAAACAATTTTATTTCTTTTCTTCTAAGTGTGGAGCCATATTTAGAAGTCTTTTTTTTATAAATATTCCTGCGTCTTTTATGAAAATATTTTTGAAGGAACTCAGTTGAATGCCTATTTATATGTATTTGCTTCAATACTAGGTAGTTAGGTACATATACCATATATAGGTAAGTACAATATAAGAAACAAATTTCAATTTAATTCGCCTGCTAAGGTTAACCCTTGCACTATTGCTTTCTACCATTAATAAAAAAGATATAGAAAGAGTTCTGAAAAGTAAAACATATATGTGGATGTAATGGCTGGCAAAAAATACATATGATATGTGTGCTGTAGAGCACTAAAGCATTAACAATCTACAGCAATTTGAAAAATTGTATTGATTTCATCTATGGCGGTGTATCCTTGCGACAATTCTTGTATAAATCGGTCTGTGCATTAAAACATTGATCCTTAAATTAACTGAAATGATAATTCAACATCATGAGCTAGTTCTTCAGGCATTCCTCTTTTTTTACACTTCGTTTTCGTCGGCATCTTTAAATGTTAATGTCCATATTTTAGTGCCAAATATAACAGTATAATAATACTGTCATTCTGTCACTAAAAACTCATTTAACGTTTTAGTTTGGTGAATCCTTTATCCAAAGTCATTCTTGGGGACTGCAGGTATTATTTGCCCCAAATTTACTTCCAGCAGTATCATGTCACAAAACTGAATGTAGGTCTAAAAGATAAATCACATATAGCTGGAGGGAATAAGCTTGTTGCTGAACTATAGTATCAACGATTATTTTGGATCTTGCATAGCTTCCAGAATGCTCGTAATTTTTTCATCGTCTTCCTTCATGACTTTAACTGCATCGTGATGAGTACTCCAGCGAATATCGAGCAAACGTTTAAAATTTTTTCCTATTTTTATACAAACATATAACTCCCATCTCCATATAGAGGACGAGAACATGCATATAAATTTTTCAATACAGGTGCCGCTAGAGGGAACACATGAGAAAGCATGGACTCCACAAACATTTAAGAAATAATTAGCACATGGACTGAACACAGATCTTGAATTGACTTTTCGAATTTTTTGCTGTACGTACTCCTCCATATACACTTGATATTGACGACGTGGTATTGTCATAACCTTGAGCCCTCGACAACGCAATATCCAGTTCAGTATTTTTCAGCTTCTGTATAATGTCTTTTGACATATCTTCGGCAGTCTTTTTCAATAAAAAAAAAAACTAAGATGGATTTTTGAATGTCTATAATGCAATCTTCTACATGCAAGTATCTAATTATTTGACTAATTTGGTCATTTCTCCTTTCATAGGGAGTGCTGTCAAAAACTATTCCGTAATATTTAGCCTCTTTTAAATCTGCAGTAATTTTTACTTAACATGTTCACCTAAACTAAAAATTAATTCATTTTTATCTGTTTCGACAAGTAGGAAGGTACGCTCCTTGACCAACGGGATCTTCAAGTTTTAAGGAATACTCTTAAAAATTTCCAAAGGTGACTGTGTCAGATACAGTAGTGAAAAGTGCTTCTCTGAAAATCAGAAGAACGAAATATACAAAAAATATCATTTTTATAATTAGATAGAGTTATGTTTTATTAGTATTGGCAATTGGCAAGAAAATGATGGAGGGTCTAATAGGAATTTCTTTTACTTTCTCTTGGGACTCAAAAAAAAAAAAGCAATGCAGAACTATGGCTGGGATCATCACATGCACACCTCGCTTCATGCTTATCTAACAGGAATGGGAGTTACTGACAGCCCTAAGTATCTGTTCTTCCTGAAAGGAGAGATTGACACAATGGAACAATGGAACACTTTCTGAGTGCTTGCCCGCGGTCCTTACCCGGAGAAGGCTGAATACACTTGGGTCTCCCCACCTACCTGTGGATAACCTGAAAAACTGACCTCACCAAGACCTGATGCGCTTTATTTAGATGACTGGAAGGTTTTGATGAAAGTGTTTCTAGTACGTTAGCACAATGGGCCGCCTTAAGGCACTTTCACATCAAACACAAGAATGGAAAAAATGTAAACCCGAAAAACTCAATTTATTCTACTTTGAACCAAGGTTTTTGCTTCAATGATTAATAAAATCATGGGAAATAGGATAAGCTAATAGTTTTACTAATAAAATAGTATACATATTTCAGATTTTTAAGATAAACACAACTTTTATGTTTTATCGGCCGAGTCCTTCCGCCGAAAAATTTTTTCGGCCGATAAAACATAAAAGTTGTGTTTTTCTTCAAAATCTGAAATAAATATAACTATTTTCTCAGTAAAATTCTTAGTTTATCCTATTTCCTTGGTTTTTATTAATCAAAACAAAAACCTTGTTTTAAAGTGGAATAAATTGAGTTTTTCAGTTTATATTTTTCTGTTCTTGTTTTTGATGTGAAAGTGCCTTTAGCCTCCTTCCTATATAAGAAAAATACTTATATTATACGATTGACGCTTAAAGTGAACACACTTACATCCACATTAACTGTCCGAGATATAACTCAAAATTCTTTCATCCTAATTTATAATATTGCAGGCAATTACTAGAATTCAGAAAAAGGTCAGATACTGAAATGCATTTTTTTTCTCTTATGAATATAATTAATACAGTTTCACTCGAAACCCGTTTTGTATTCACTTTTCTAAATACATCTCAACTTACAATGCATGTAGAAATGAAAAAAGTAATAATATAAATAATTTCGTTTAATCCTTAAGATTCTACCTATAACCCACAATTAAAATTATCATCTCAGTTATAAATTAAATTGAAAAATTATCATATTTATTAAAAGTGTAATTCAAAGTGGTAGCACTAACACTTTAGTAAAATTCTCGAAGTTAGTTGGTTTATCTTTCCCTTTAGCTTCGTATTTGAAAACAGTTTTAATTCTGTACTAAACCGATATTTTTAAATATCCTGCCACGTA
The DNA here is from genome assembly GCA_963924295.1 of Dioctria rufipes. Lineage (NCBI taxonomy): Eukaryota > Metazoa > Arthropoda > Insecta > Diptera > Asilidae > Dioctria > Dioctria rufipes. Next base: position 162,284,900 of record OZ002743.1, read on the forward strand.
TGTACTTACACATTTTTGTGAATTATTTTAACATAATAAATTTAGAATCTGGACTAAATTATATTTAATTAAAAATAAAAAAAAAAAGCGGTGTTCAACGCATCGTAAACTTCCCCCATACAAAATGCTTTCACTTCATTACCTTTTAAAAAATGGACTTAAAACAGACGTTTTTTACCGCAACTCAACGAGACGCGATGAAAGTTACCCCAAGTGAGCCATCTTTCCATCGCTCGCCCGCCACACCAACCATAATCAATTCGTGTCGCTTTTCTTTGTCGTGTCAACAACACAAATCGCTTGGCCTGTCTATGATCGAACACCTGCTCCTGTTCTACTCTTGCTTTCCTGATTGTGATTGCGTTACATTGCGCTGATCTGCGATCGCAAATCACATCATCTATCAAAAATCAAAAGACGGCGTGCAATTGCAACCACGACAAGCATCGCTGCAAATTGTAACGTTACTTTAAGCAAAACGTTCATTTCATTTCTTTTCCTCACTCTTGTAAATGAAGACAGTCGCGACGGAATTTTCGCTTTGTGTACATCGTGGTCGTAATTTCAAATATGGTGGCAACTAAGACCGTCTAGATTTCGTTCGGAAGTTTTTAATTAAAAAAATATTAAATTTCGTGTAATTTTATTAATTTAGTGCGATTTGTGAGATAAGTGAAATTGAAGAGCTGTGCACAAGCTTAAAGTTATTCTCATGTTTATTTGTGTGTTGTTTCGGTGTGTATAGTGTTAATAACAAAAAATAAAAAATTAATCGCATCGTAACCCAAGATTCAAATCCGATTTACCGTTAACATTATTTTTTAATGTAATATATAAAAGCACAGTAAGTTAAATCAAGCTTCCAGTATCTATGTATGTATCTACACCACGGTGCTGCTGATATATTTTTCAATTGGAAAAATCTGTTGGTAATGCGAATGCATACATGCATACGCGGGAGCTACCTTACCACCATTTTTTTTTTTTTTTAATCAAAATTTCTATGCCACCGTAGTACAGTGTTAACTTTTCTGTGTTATCTCATTGATGGAAAACATAAAATTTCAACATAAATTATGGTAAGTTTTTTTTCTATATTTTTGCTTTTTGTTTATTTACGTATTTGTCCATAAAATTCTGTTATGAAGCATTTTTAATTCATCCTTTCAGCATTTAGTCAAAATATCTGTAAGTCATTTTTTTTTATTCTGCTGTAATGATTCGTCTTACGGATGACAAAAGCTGCTCGTTAGTTTTATAAATTGTTTTGAATTTTTGGAGTGGGATGCGTAATTGAAAGCACTCGCGTGTATCACTATGTCCATTAGTTTGTCAAAGATACTTAAATAAAAACTCGAATTCAAGAGTTGTGTTTTGTGAAATATTTAAATACTAAATATAAGTACATAACAGCAGAAGTGAAATGAGGTAGGCATGTAACGCCTTGCTATCTGGTTATCTACTAAAACAAGCCAAATACAAAAACAGCAAAAACAAAGTCTCATCCGAGTCATCTCACAGAAAATTGATTAATTTTTAGTAAATTTGCGAGTGGATCATTTTTGATTTTCACGAAATTTCAGAGGAATGTTGACTATACAGGGTGTTTCCAGCTAGGTGGTTCATTGGCCAGTTTTTCTCAACGTTATTTAAAAATCGTGAATAAAATGTATTCTGTATATTATTACAAGGTTCGATAAAATAAAATAAAACCAGGAAAGGTTACCGTCGAGGGACATGAAAAATTCATGTACTTTGGGAATTTTGTTTTACATAAAATAAATACTTTTGGAAATGCATTTTACCGTATTTTGTTCTTCTATAAGTGGAGAGTAAATACTAACTACTATTTATAAAAGAAAAATCAAAATGGCGGCCCCAGCTCCCAAAAAACAAAACGGTGCACTGCGTGTTTTGGTCTGCGCGGGGTGGTCCGCAGCTCTGCCAGTTAATCCGAAATAAATACGGTTGAAATTTATGAAACTAGAAGAAATTTGGGGGGCCCTACCGGTTCTCGTTTTCAAGAAAACCTTTGAATAACAAAATGCCAGCATATGAAACAGCGCGGATTTTTGCCCTGTTTTTTTTTTTTTTTGCTTCAACGGACGAAAAACCTATTTCTAAATCAATTTTTGCAAAAAATCCTTTTCTGATGGCCCTGCAAATTGACTACTTTTCAATTACGCAGAGATTCATGTGAATCGGTTCATCCGATGAAGCTGTAACTCATATAAAAATAAAAAGTATTAAAAAATCTTTGAAAGCTTACTTTAACTATTCCAGTACCATACAGGGGCCCTTCTTCTTCCTTCAAGAACTGATTGAGCTGAATCTGAAATCTAATGGTTTCACCAAATATATTAAGGTACCTTAGGTAACGAAAAAATGTATCCCCAACAAGCGCGCTCCTAGCACCTCACCTACCTGTATTCCAGCCCGCAGACGGGTTCGATCTCTCGCTGAAGAGTAGATAGTACCTACAGCTTGAATCTTTTAGTTACATCAAGATTCCATTAGATCGTTCCAAATAACGCTTCTTTCATTCGAAATGTTACATTTCGATGTTTGTAGCACAGAACGGCCGTAAGATAAAAAAGTTCTACTGTTTCATCCCTTCGATAAGGACATATTTTTTTTAGTTATTTCTTAACTTTTTTACAAACCAGGATGACTATTCTTTATATAACACGACAAAATAAATTAATTACTAATCACACGCCTAGAGAAATAACTTCCCAGCAGCTATCACTGATCGGCCATAAAACCAATATAGATTTTGCCTTTTCGGATTGCATTTGTTAGACAATTTGAAAATTTTAACAAAATATGGACTCAAAAAATATTGTTTCCAATTAAATCCATTCAAATTTTCAAGTTGGGAAAATGTATGGTAGGTATACCAGACCGGTAGGAAGGTTATTTTGGAAATTTTCTGTCAGTTTCAGACGTACAATATACGTCGACAGTTATAACTGCCACCAATTATAAATTTGTACGGTCTTAGTTTTCCTTTTATATTTTTGTGAAAGCGGCAAAAATTGCGTGGGTCGTAAATAAATAAATGAATGGCTTTCGTTGTTTATGAAATTACGATTAATTTATTAAAGATAAATAAAATAGTGACTTTATGGTCCATGCCGAGATTTTAGCAGATTAAACTTGAAATTCTAAATTTTCAAAGGAATCAATTATTTAGTGATCAGATAGGTATAGGACGGGATCTCCTATTTTTGGGATCTCTCTTTGGACTGCGGACACCTATGCCCATCTTCCCTCAAAAGCCAAATACTGAATGCGCTACTCATGAGGTGTCTTGGATTGGCAGAATATATGCAGTGTGTTTGGTAAATAATACTCCACCCTGTATACTTATGGCTTCATCGAAGTGTCCTGGTCACACGATTTAAATTGTTAAATGGTTCAGTTATCGAGAATTATAATTCAATTCTTGAAAAATCTCATAAAAATTTTTAGTGTTATCCTTGATCCCGTAAAATTATTACGCAAAGGACATAACTTTTTTTTTCATGTCAATAGTGACCCGTTAATATGTAGTCCTTTAAAACGTAGAACGAATTACCGCAATACCTGCTTCCGTTCAATGTTACCGGAAAAGTGAAAAAGTTTAACACTGCATGTGGTTTTTCACTATTGAAATAGAAGCACATACCTACAATAAATCATACGGAAGCCTGTTTTGAAACGTTTGGATACATGACACCTCGTATCTCACTTCATATCTTTATTCTACAGGCATGTCCGTAGATGGAAAACTCCTCAAGAGTATTATTGAGAAGTAATTAGGATGGATGGCTAAAATCACGTTTTCCTTCCTGATAAGTTTTCTGAAAGTAAGGTAAATACAATATCTAGGGATTGAAAAGGAGCGTAATTTCAAAAGCTAAACAATGCACATCCAAACACTTTCACTTATAATCAAAACTGAATTCAACTCTCTTGAAAATTCGATGTACAATTTTATAACAATTTTCTCAGAATATTTTATTGAGGTACAGGTGAGTCATAAAAGTTTTTTTCTTTTGAGGCGCTGGCAATTTACAGGAGCCTTAAGTACTTCTTTAGGAAGTTTAAGGAATATGTTGGCACGGATTTTTCCCTTCCAGTTACCTTCCATTTTGCCCGCTTAGGAGGTACTAACCGAGATTTTTGCTTTTTTTTTTTTATTTCATACTATTTACAGGAAAACTAATGGTTGTACGAAAAAATTTCATAGATCTTTTATGTATAAAATTTTATTATTTTTATTATTATTAACTCTTTGAAACCCTGGTGAAGTTAGCAGAGTCCTAAAAACCCAAAAAAAACAAAAATACGGTTTGTGATGGCATCAATGAAAATTCAAATCACGTCGTACATAGACAAATCACCTCTAATTTAAGTATTCAACTTAATTGTCGTTACATAGTTATCGTTCTTATAATAAAATCCTTTCCGTAATCGTTGTGTGTAAATATTGAGGTCAAAAAACAGAATAGAAAAATGTCCAGATAGAACTGCATCGTCAAATGTATCAAGCATGTCCATTACCAAGATTTGCATCGAGGCCATCGAATTGTATCGGATTTTGTACTTTGAACGAAGCACTTTGATGGCATGTTGTAAACTTTACCATACAATTTCGAATTGAATAAATACACTTATGTAGGTATACGAAGGGACAGGTAAAAGATATTTCCATGTTTATATGCACATTTGAAAGAAAAACACAGACACACTCATGTTAGTATCCCACGAATTTAATGAAAAAACTCAATCTAATCTAAAATTTGTTAATATTTTTACTTCCAAAATTTAAATTGTGTATAGCGATGTGAAATCCATCGAAGAGTTTTTTGTTTCAAGGTGTTGGAAATAATGAAAATATTCAATGCAAAAGTTTTTTAATCAACGGTTGTTTCGCTGAATTTGTCCAAAGGTGAAATGGTAAAAATTTAATTTGTATTATTGAAATAGTTTCGAAATTTTGTAACAAAAATTCTTGTTAGTGGGGTTATTTTTAAAAAAATAACGAAAAAAAAACTAAATTTTCAACCGAAATTTTGAATTTGGAGCGTAATAACTCTGGAGTGGGAAGGGCTATGGAGGTGGTTTACAATTCATATGAAGGATCTTAAAGTTCTGCATATAACGCCGTTTTAAAATAGACGGTGCACCCTCTACTTTTAAATATGTAGGGTGTTTAATGAAAAAGGAGCATAATTTACTAATCACTAATAGCTCGGTAGGGTGACATTATGCCCCTCCTGTCACACAATTTTTTACTTTTTTGAATGATAGGAATAATTTGGCAAAATATAATCATATTAATCTGCGACACGCTTTATGTTTCTGTCAGTGCCAAAGATAGATCTGTAAGTTTAAAGTGTAGCGACCATGATCACTGTAGTTAACCGGTGTTCGTGGAGTGACTTGAATAAAGGAAGCCGTTTGCGCGCAGCCAATTTCATAGTCAGGGCTGCAGCATGTTACTTACGGAAACGCTGTATGGCGGGACCCTCAGTATGGTGGTCAGTCGTCCCCCTAAGTCAGGCTGTCCTATGACAGTCTGACTGAAATATTACCCCAAATGGAAGCACCGGAACTCTATTGTTCGCATATTATTTCTGCTTGCTATTCCTGTTGTAAGGGATCTAAATTGGCCTGGTATCTGGAATAAAATTATATACAAATGCTGAATAAAGAATATGTTTTCAAGCAATTATTTCATATGAAGCTGCATTATACCAACTAAGAGTAAGATAATATCGGATAGGAGCAAAGATTTTATATATAATCATACATAAAACTTTGAAAAAAAAAAATCCTTCAACAACGAGGAACACCTGACTCTAAACGAGCGGAATAACATCATTTGCAAGCAATCTACGAACCATAATTTTTCCAAGGGTTAACGAAGCAACCATTACCAACCCCTTTAGGCGTAAATCCTATATATTCAATTATTAGATACTTCTTTCCAAGGAGCACCCAACAGTGGGAGGCTGCATATTATGTAAGTTTTCTCTCAACTTTCAAGTCCGGGGATTATACTAAAGGGTTTTAACTTTACTCTGAATTTGAAATTCTTTCCAGATGCTACCTTAACAAAAATATTTACGAACATTTTACGAAGTTATAGTTCAACATATTTCACTGCTGGTATAGTAGGATTTGGAATATAATTAGTTGCTGTAATTCTCCAAGGTTTTAACAGTATACTTAAAGTTGTTATTTATTTTTTATTTTTAAAATTGTGTGGAAATGCATCCATATATGTATGCATGTGCCCAGTAGAAAAGAAAGCTACAGTAAAGTTTTGTTGTAATATAAATCTCTCCAATGTTACCGCCGTTATCTTCTAGTAATTAAATTTTGGATTTTTTTGTGGGACTTATGGTGTGGAAAATTGAAATACAATAAGAAAAAATGACTTCCCTAAATTTCTTTAACCGAAATCGATGATATTTTTTTTTTAACTATACTGCTGTTGTTTTATGAAGCGTGGATACCATTTTATCTAGGAAAAATATGTAATACAATTTTAACACTGCACCAAAATAACAACACTAAGAGGTAACAATCAACAAGCATTTCTAGAGATCTAATGTGGAAACCAAACATACATTTCACAGTTACATTTTAGATACGTGATATTTGCTTTTAGATTTTAGACTCTCTCAACCAGAGACAAGAGATCAAAGCTTTCTCACCGTGTATTTTTACCTCAAGACTCCCATTTCTAGGACAGATCCGACTATAGGCATTACTACATTGCTAGTCGGTGTGGTGTTATTATTCCTCAAAGCGTTCTTACAACCATACACGTTACATTAGTGTCCTTCATTATCTCTAATACTTACATCCACTTTTGTCTGGTATTTTCCAGAAAAACAATGAACACTTTTGAATCTGTTTTTTTGCATCAAGATCAGTTGAAAAATATATTTTACAAGAAATAATACATTTCATTACGAGAGCGTGAAGGCTGCAGTAATTTGGATGCCTTGACAGCTGTACACCGTAATCCTGTTATTTAAAATAAGTCAATATTGTATAAATTTTTGTCTTATTGTTACACGTAGTGCATGTCAGATTTAGACACTAAGATTCTTTTTATTTTAAAAATTCATTTATATTTCTCTAAATTCTGACCAATACTGAATTAACGTAATTAACATTGTTGCGAATGTAGACAAAAATCCTAAAACGATTCCGTTATTTAATTGAAAAGATCCACAAACACAAATTCTAGATTCCTTCAAGATAGCCCCAATAAACAAAATTTCAATCTGTAAAAAACAACAATCATTCAACATCATCTTGAATTAAACGTCGAGAAAAATCTTACATTTTGTTCAATTATTTTGTTAAAACAAAATTGATGAAATCCTTGAAGTTCAGACTGAAATTTCGATTTTTTCAACAGAACTTCTGCCAAAAAAATAAACATAACAACTTCCAGCAATTCTAGAAATACGCTAACAAATATCATAAGCGACTTTTCCCTAATTAAAGTAAAAAACACATGAAGCACAGCATAGAAGAACTTTGTAAGTACAAAAAATAATGGAATTTTAAGAATATATTGAAAATCATCTAAAATTTCACAAAGTTTTGAATAAAGTCTATCAATATTTCTAATTCTGCTGCAACTAGGTAGACTTTCCAAGTTATCACCGAATCGATTCATTTCATTCGAAATCGTTATCACATAGATGCCGAAATGATCAAAATGTAAAGCTACTACGACAAGACCTACAAAACAAAGGTCAAACAAAACCATTTCTAGCAGTCGAACGTATATAAGTATTAAGGCGGCACAATAACTTAAAACTGAAGGTTTAACCCTTCTCTGAAAAACGAATAGTGTTAGCATTGAAACACTTAACACACTTAAAATAAGTTTCAATACGACAACCACCATATATTTCAAATAGATATCGTCTTGCTCCACTAGATATGTACGAGTTTCTCTAAAATTTCTAATTATCCGATTTAATCGGAATACGTTAGATTTACGTGCGATAATTTGTAGTGTTAAACTTGTTATTATGTTCGCGAAAACTTCAGTTAATTTCATATAATCGAAAAATTTGAGAAAGTTTTCCGGAATCTTTTCTGCTATTGGTCCAACATAAATTATATGAACGGGGATACTTGAGATGAAGAGAAATCCACACACGAAACCACTGTACAAAATAGAAGCCGAGGCAGGCGCGGATCTAGCATTGAAATTAGGGGGGGGTCATTTTACAAATAAAATCATCGACCAAAAAAAAAAAAAAAAAAACAACATCCAATTTTACAATCATCGAGCAAAAAAAAAAAAAACATCCAACGCCGGTTCGCATGGCCACCGCAGTACTTGCTATACTTGGAACTAGGAAATCCGCATTATTCAGGCGGTGCGGATGATGTGTCTATAGTATAATTTAGTATACTTTTTTTTTTTACAAAAACTAATATTTTTAATAGAATAGGGTGCAAACTGCAGGAGTCATTCAAGCCCAACTTTTCTCAGTTTTACACACTGATATATATAAAATGGACTGCTCGATATGCTATTTCATGCGGGTACAATTTTTTGTGTCAAAAATAGTTCATACGTCGGTGCCAACATTGAAAAATCCATTGGCGGAAAGTTGAAAAGCGAAACCTCTCGAATTTCTATTAACCCAAATAATTAATTTAAAAACATTTATTTCGACAAACTCACTTATTTATTTATTGTTTACAGCCCTTTCTCAGTTCGCACGTTACATAGAAAAGTGACCAACTCAAAAAATGCAACTTTTCAGGAGAGCGAAAAAACGAAAAGCTGTACATAGAATTAATTCTAGCTTAACGTAGTAATTGTTTGCTAAAAATAGTCTGAACTCTTAAATTTGTTAGTAAATATATTTCTGAAGATTTATATAAAAGAAATTTTAAGATTTTGTTACCGCAGTTGGCGAGGTTAGCTGTTAATCCCGCATCCACTTAAGTTGTGTCGCTTTTCTTTGTTGCGAAATAAATATTTTTACAAGTTTTTTTAAGTGGCACAACTCAAAATACGATTTTTAAGAATTAAATTCCGTACTTTGAACTTTGTGGAAAAATGTCATAACTCATAATATAATTTGTAAGAAATAAATGCTGTTTTGTGGAAAAGTGACACAATTTAAAATAATACTGTTAAAATGTCGAAAACATATTTACGTTTGTTATGAAGATCGTCACAACTCAAAAAGTGATAGTGGGCACGCTTAGGCGGAGACCAAACCAGTTTGGAATAATTGGAAGCCTTTGGTCACAGCCATGTAAAATTACCAACCACTTCGGTATGGTTTGTAATTACGCGGAGGAAACACCAGAAATTTTGACCGGTTTGGTCCCCGCCTAAACGCGCCCACTGACACACTATTCTATGAAGAATATCTCTGTTCTTCAGTAACAGAAAAGTGACACTACCGCTATCTAGCGGCAAAAACAATCAGATAGAAATATGCCAATTTCATGGTGTAATTAACTCAAAAACGAAAAATTTTGAGCTAGGTCACATTTCTATGTGACGTGCGAATTAGTAGTTGGTGGTTAGATCGAAAGAGAACGCTATATAGAAATGAGCCCACTTTCTGCAGTGTATTTCTATGGACGTAGTCAGTCCATATTTTAAATGTCAGTGGTTTTACATAAGAACGCTGCAAATATTTTAGAATGTTAGGAGTGTTAGAGTGTGTGAAATTGCCATCAGCAATTGATTCAAATTCCTCAGTTAAAAACAAAAAGTATTTCCCATAGAACGACTTGGGACAAATAAAAGTTTTAAATTTCAACCCAAGTCGTTTCAATAGAAAAAAGCCCCACGACAAATCTTACCTTCAATAAGATTTGTCGAAAATAAAAATACGATATGTATGTACATATATACCTACATACATATCGTGCGCATAAAATTTACTCGGTGAAGATTTAAACGATCAAGTCTTCACCAAAAAGCCTCCTTTCAGCAAATTGCCGCGAGCGGAATACATTCTGGGTGCAACAATTTATGCACGATAGCAAGACGATGGTTTGATATTTATGAAAATATCAAATTTCATTTCAACCATTGTCCGCCGCGGTAGGCTGAACACTAATTGTAAACAGGTAAAGAAAATAGAAGTTGCGATAAGAAAAAATAAAATAAACGTTTTGTAAAAATAACCATAAGAGGAAATTTGTGAAAGAAAAAGTTTGTGAGTTGTCTTAATCATAGCTTCCTGAAACGGCGTAGAGTGATTGCCTTCGACTAAGCTAAGCCCCGAAATATAACAGAAGTTAGGACTAAGTTAAGTTAGGGCTCTGATGTGGTAGCGAGGGAGTCTGTTTTGTGGCTTGGGAAGTGTTTCTCTGAGGTCCGAAACCAAAATTTCGAGAAAAACCTATACACATACATCACATGCATACAATAGCATTCATTAAAATAAATTTTTATTTTTTTAAGTTTCGGAATAAAGTTTTTTTTTAAGTTGAATTATATAAATAAAAAAAGTATAAAATAAAAAAAAAATTATTTTTTTCAAATAACTCAATGAATTAAAGATTTTTTCTCAAATTTAGGGGGGGGTCATGACCCCCACGACCCCCCCCCCTGGATCCGCCACTGAGCCGAGGAATATTGAATTAAATTTCCATCCGCATTCAAATTAAAAATCGTCAGACCTAAATATTTCGAACAATAATATAAAAATGAAATTATAAATGAGAATATTGAGTTAGCTCGAATCGATATTTTCTTTAGGACTGAATTAGACTGCTAATATATGAAAAGTGAGAAAATATGTGAAATGTGGAAATGAATATCGCGTAGGTTCATTTCTCGATGAATTGTGGAATTATTTTTTTTTTAAGTTGATGCAATCTTTCTGAAGCCATTTAAACTAATTGAATTGTCAATTGTACGTTGTTATATTTCAACGATGGCGATGCACAAAAACCATTTCTTTATGAAATTTGAAATTTTTCTCACATACATTACTAGCAAGCTCCTTGCTCAGTAATTACACAAAATCAATATGAGCACTTTATGCATATTGAAGCAAATCGTAATCAAGAGTTGCGAAAGTTCTTTAGAAAATGTTCACTAAAGCCTAACAGCGCTTCCGTTTTAAAACTACACATTGATATCAATGTTTTTTATATGAAATATATATGAAAGAAGAAACAAGTGCGTGTTTTCTTTAATTAAGTATGGAGGGATATAAGAAGTAGTAACAAAACTCCGGGCTTCTTAGAGAGCCTCTTCTGCCAAGCCATACATCTTATTAAGTCAACCGCCTTCCTAGAAGAAACTTAATCAGATTTTACCCAATACCATAACGAGATCTAAAGAACTTTGCTTTATAAACAATAATAAAAAAAAAATGCCCAATACCTCATAGTTGAAGTTTTATTTTGTTAATATTATAAATGAGTTTGTTGGAAGATCCTTAGAGCATTATTTATGCTATTTGTGTTAGTGAGTGATGTGGGGGACGTACTGTCCAGTCTGTCAGCCGAAGCAGACAACTCACTCCGGGGTAGCTTCTAATTCATATCGGCATGATAGTAACTCAACTATTTGTGGAGAATGCACCATAATCGAAAAGTTTTGTGCCTTTGAAAAGCAAAAGGGCTCCATGCATTCAGCCCTGAAGGTAACAAGCACTATTTTCCATTTGAGATGTAGGGAGGGTCCAGTTATAGTGATCCCCCGCGTGTAGTACCCCAACCTCCCATGGCTTCTGTTGACATTGAATTTTAATGCCCATATGAGTTGAAACTGAAAAATGGCCGGACCTATTCATCAACCTTCATCAGTGAAAGGGGCTCCCAGAGAGACTAGGAAGAAACTAAATCTCTAGCATCCCATTACGTAATAAAGTACATTTATTTTTAAACTCATAAAAGGCTATATCACTGAACATTCAGGTAACATATTATAAAAGATACGAAAGTAAAAAATTCGAATTAATTCATGTAAATGACAATAATTAGGGGTGACTTATCATGAAAATTTCAATTCCGGTCATTCCATTTTAGGGTTATGGCACAACTTAATTTATAAACCGCTCTAAGCTAACATCTGACAGCCTAATTAAAGGTAATAAATTACATAGGTAATTATATTAGGATACAATAGTCAGTTGTAAAATCTAAATCGGTATTTTTAAGAAAACCTAGGACTACAAAACTTTGGTATGCTCGCATTAAATAAGTCCACAATATCTAAATCTGGTTTCCTAATAAACATTTCGTTAAGAAGAAACAACTTTGCCAAATAAAAAAATATATGAAAATCAGACTTACTCAAAGTTTTGATTCCGTTGAGCCATAACTTCAAAACGAAGAGAATCATCATAATAGGGTGTAACTTCCAGAAGTTACAGCGTGATTTATAAAAACATACTGAGATATCTTAAAGTGCCGTTTTCTCGGCAACCTTAAGGATTCCCCTTCCCCCACCCATACAATTTTTTGTTCGTCTAAGCATGACGTGTCCGTAGCCTTACGATGTTACTCCACTTACGAAACACCCTGTATAAGCGCAGTCCCTTATGAAGTAAATTATTTGGTGTGTTTTTCTTTTATACAGCGGTAAATGGAAGTCTGCAACATTTCTCAAACTGCAGTACTCTCCTGATACGCAATACAAATTGCTCTGCAGTACTGCGGATACAAACCAATAACTTAAATTCACACTACTGATTTATCAGGTACTACTTAATGATCTTCATATCAGACTTGTGCATATACATTAAGAACTGATTGCTATATAAGGAATGTAGAGAATTGCTCCGATCATCAGGCAGCAGATCCTGCTAATCTGCCGCCAGTTTTATGACACGGTTATTAAGCAATTGCGAGAAAAATATCTGGCTCAACGGTTTTTTTTTTAATGCACCGCTCTGTTGCCAACACATGCTGTTTTACTATAGACGGAAGTATACCTTTCCTTTTTCGTGTATTAATTAATATTATTTGATAAATTTGGCACAACTCTCACTCCCGAGTAACCCAGAGAGCTCTGCAGCATCAATACTTGACCAATTGTGAAAATTTATTACATCTTTATCATCACTCTCTGATTCTAGACGGGTTTTGATACCCGACCGGATGTTTACGTAAGTTTTTTAAACGGGTATTAATTCACGACCGGACAGTTAAATGTAAAAACAAATTGGTAAGAAGAATAATGGTGGATCGAGTAATGCTTAAAAAATTTTCGTTGTTTATTGCTTTTAATCCCTAATTTTGTTCTTATTTTGTTGAATAATACACGCAAATTGAATACGAAATCGAAGGTAGACCGAAACAAAATAATTTTTCTTTCTGTAATTCATACCCCCATCGAATCATACAGCCATATTTCTGAAAATTTCTAACACAGTACGAATTATTATTTTGTATTCAGGGAGGGGAAAAGAAATGAACTCATAAAATTATTTTGTGAACTTCCTTCACTAAAGCTTTTCTATTGTTCCACATCTTTTCGGTAGAGTTTTCTGACAATATAAAGATCCAGTTAAGATAAGTAGAACTGACGAACAGCGGAAGTAGAGGTAAATCTCAACTTAAATTTGATGGAATATATTGTATTGTCCACAAGAACGCATGAGTATGCAAGGTTTCAAGTCGATTGAACATGAGAAATTGGGTTAAAAATCAATCACATCATTTGACTATAACAGAGGAAGGCTATATAAAAAATGTAACTATACAGGAAATTCCATGAAAATATCTGATTCTTAAAATTGGAAAATTCAAAATTTCCGCCAAGGTATACGTATAAGTCTCTTAGCTTTACATGTTTTAATGAATAAAAATCTCTCCTTTACAAAAAGGTTTCCATTAATAGAGTCAGAATTCCTGACAATGATTAAAAATGAAAATTCTTTCCTGAGAAAATGTGCATAATTTCCGGCCATTACTACCAAGAAATTCCATTTCAATTTTGTTGCTGATAAAGTTCCTTCTGAGTCGATTTATTCCGCAATCTGGAAAATGAATTAAATTGAAAGAGTATAGAAAATGAAGTAGTGAAATAACCGAAAATTTATCCCAGCGGAAATTGGTACCTCGAAAGTCCCATTACTGTGGTGTTTCAGCGCAGTGACTTTGCTATTCTAGCAAGCCTTCTGCAGGTAGTACCATATATGTAGTACCCACTCTCAACAAGAATATTCGACTTTTTCAATTCGGAATATTATTGGAGGAGATGACGTAATATAGGTACTGCGTATTACGTGTACATATTATATGCCATTGAAAGAATAGGGAACATTCTTTTATGCCTACCTACTATATTAATGTAGTAAAGAACATTGAAGTATAAAAGAGTATTAAATTGAGGAATAAATGTATTGCTGCCATGAGGGAAATAAATTACATGAAAAAGATGTATAAATTCTCTTTAAAATTTGTCCCTTTGCTGATGGAAAAGAAGATGTTAATGTTGGAAAAAAATTGAACTAGATTTCTTCCGATTTTTCTCTGCTCGTTTTCATAAAACATTGAAAATTATAGTAGGGGGTACATTATTTCCAACTCAGAATGCAAGCGTAATACTAAAATCCTCAGAAGATATTTCCAAAACCATGAAACAGGTGCCTTCACTAATACACCATAGCTTCAAAGTATGTGTCTAATAGCTGTACACTGTAAGGTATAGTCAAAATGGAAGTATTTTTAGGGTTTCGTACAACAAACGGAACCCTTATAAGATCGCTCTTGCGTCCGCTTGTCTGTTTTACACAGACGTTTTGCTCGAAAACGACGTAACGTAGGAATTTGAAATTTGATAGAATGTTAGGTCTTTATGACACGCACATATCTCGATACTTAAAGATTATGAAATATTTTTTTTTTATTTGTAAGGGGGTGGGTTGGACCCCCTAAAAAAAAATATTGAAATATTGTTTTTTTTTTATATCGTGTGGGGTATCGTTTGAGAGAGCTACTTTCATGGATTCCAAAAAAATTATTCAAAATTTTTGGTGAGTTGGTTTGGTTATAAACATAAAACAAAACTCTGCGAAAAAATACAGCTTTTTTTTTTCTACACCTAAAATTGTGATATTATCAGTGATATTGAGCAGATGCGTCTATAATGACCGTGTCCTCAATACGCGAATTTGCCCTGGAACTGTGACGGTTTGGAAATACCTGCATAACACACGGAGCTGATAGCTTGAAGTTTTGGAGGTTGCGAAAGCTTATGGGGAGTAAATCGTGCAAAGTACTGGCCAAATGAAATGACTTGATGTGAAAACTGATCTATGAAGGCGGACGTATTGCTTGACAGAGAAAGAGGGTTGCATGCAAAAATCAATCAGTGAATCGGATTTAACAAGATTGTTTTATACCTGTAAGTGTTCTGAGATTAGATAGTTTCCTTAAGCCCAGTCAGTCCGTATGTCGGCCTGAACTGGTACGATCTCAAGATAAAGGTTGAAGTCCGTGAATCAAGTCCATCTAGTGTTGATTTGGTGGCCGTAAAAATAGTAGCTGTTACTGATACCACTAATGGGTTTGGGCTTTTCGGTACCAGGTTGTCCGTCGACATGTGTAAACCTAAAACATGTTGCTTCTGGAATAATACATAGAGGTTATATTCATACAATTCAAAACCAAAACATTAGAAATTTTACATTTTTTTTTTGCTCACTTTTATAAGTTCAAGAGCATATCTAGCTAATTCCGCTTTGTAATAAGCAAGTCGTTTAAAAGTTTTTTTTTTTTCAGAAATTAATTATATTATGGCGATTATAGCAGTTTTGTGCACTATCGGTTGTATAGTCCGAAACGAAAGTGTCGCCACAAATCAAGGTTAACTGGAAAGCTCCCTTTTTTTTCATCAGTCTCATCGCTTCTGAGAAAAGAAAATGTTTTCGAGCTAACTTATAAGACAACTCTACTAACAAGACCAACTCCTATAAAATTACTCTTGCGTCAGTCTGATTGAGCATTATTCAGCTTCTTTCCGCAAGATTTAAATATACTTGAATTCGGTCGATCGAGTATTCATTGATAAAGTTCTGGTACGCTGCCTGAGCCAGACTCGTTCTTTAACCGAATTTTTCTTTTCGAAGATAGACTGCTGATCATAATATGTAAGTTGCCCTAATGTCCAAAATTTCGTTTTTGCGCAAAAAACATCTACCGCTAATTCTGAGCTTGCTTCTAAAAGGTGGTCTAATTTAAATTCATACCTTTCTTAATAAAGTTGTAGCAAAATTTTAGTTAAAGCTAATCACTACACGTTTCTGTTGCATAGAAATATTTTGATAGTTCTGTTGATGAAGGCATACAAAAATGAGCGCCTTTGAGTAGCTGGTGAAAAAAAGTATAAAATTAGTCATAGACAATTTTCCCGTATGGATGATAGCTTAGGAGGCAATAGAACTTCCAAAAGACTATCGTGATCCTCTGAAATTACTTTACAAATAGTAAACCTGTGGCGGCGCGTCTGTGCCGGGTCGTGCATTTTCAAACAATTTACCAACCACTTTGCAAACCTAGTAAATTCGCATTTAGTAACAATTTGCTGAACGTAGAAAGGCTAAGCTAGGTAGGCTTTTGACTGTATGAAAATAGAAAAAAAAATGAGATTTAATGAAGAATAATTCCCGAGAAGACCACGTAACTGATGAACCGATATTTTTGTTTAATTGTTCCCGAATAAGCTTTTTTCAATGTCCAGTTCCCTGCTTTAAGCAGGCCTTCCAAGACAGTAGTTTCCTGCGTCAAGCAGCAGTTCAAGTTTTCCGCTTTAAGCAAACCTTCTAACAACCGCAGATCTGCTTCTGTAAGAGTACTTTTTTTTAAAAGCATTTCCAGGTACAAGAAATAAGATGGACAATGTCATAGCCCAGCATGAGAAGACGTTTCTCCTTCTTTCCTCTTAAATTATCAAGCCTGAATTCCTGTTGTTTGGCGATAGTGATGTATTGGCGTCTGTAATAAAATTTTAAACAACGCATGAGCAAAACTCTTCCATACTAGTTTAAAAATATAGCTGTGTACTTCGAATGATTCATCCCTTAAACAAGGAGCAATTAAAGCGAGGCACAGGCGAACCTTGACGAACATTGTCGGGACACCACAAACAATGATTTCGCCTGTTAGCGGAACACCACACTAACGAACACAGTACAAGGAGAAAACCATCTATGCACCCTCATTGTGTATCAGTAAGATATCAGCCCGCCTGTGCATTATCATTCAATAGTAATTTAGAAAACTTAATATGGGCGTTTAATCAGTCACAGGTACACAGCCGAATCAATTCAATAGAGTTAGTTAAAACTACACATGCAAAATACAAGAAAAATAACACTCAGTGAATAATCTCACGCTCGAGCTAATATTTCGGCTTAAAACACTACACAAACTCGAATCAATCTTTCACTACAAAATGAACTATAAGACTGATCCTCAGCGTAAAGGATTCAGTTTATGATATCTACCTACAGTTCCGGGTAAAAAGGAAAGTAACTTAAAAGAAAGACTGAATCCTATTTTGTGTGTGTGTGTGTGTGTGTGTTTGTGTGTGTTTTCTTTGTATTCATTTTATTTTTTTATATTTCTCTGTTTAATAAAAAAAATGACTAATCCTACACTTCAAACAGTTTTACCTGATAGGAGGCGTAATCATTCCGGTCTCATTTCCTCAACGATACTTGGCATATCTTCCAAAGCCATTGTTTTCATAGTAGGAAATTTTAAAACGATAAAATCACTTATATAGAGACAAAATCTAAATAAAGCAAATCATGCTATTCCTCTTCAGGCACGAAATTTTCTCGTTTTCTTCCTTTTCGTGATGTTGCATGAGTGGCTTTAATTTAGAATAAGAATGGGTATCTTCAGGTTTAATTATAATTGTTATGGGAGAAATTGTCGCACCATTCAGATCGTAGCTAATACATGATTGAATAGCATTTAAAACGTCATGTAGATAGTGGTACTACCGGTGATTTAAGTGCAACTTGCTTAAAAAAATTCGTGTTTGGATCAGGTTGATTAGTTATAC